>NW_017547093.1:2309809-2342351 GCF_001854935.1 Bemisia tabaci
ACCCGGGATTCCCCCCCCCCCCACTCGATGTTCCCCCCGTTTTTCGTCATGTTCCACGATTTATGATTCCGGTCTCAATCGAGTGCAGCAATTACATTTCAATTTTTCTCCGCTTATTGATCTCAATTATCGATTGTTTTGCTTTCGTTTCGAATCGTCCGCGCACTCCGCTGACCCCTGCTCCGGCACCCACGAGCTTAGCTTTATTGCGACCTCCGATGATAATTAGCGCGAACTGTGCGATTTGAATTTTTACGCGGCGGATATGCACTCGGCAAGGGCCGAACTGAATCCCTTTGGCTGCACATGTTTTCTCTTCGAAAGTGTATGTGAAATATGAATGTATACGTTTTTTTTTTTTATAATCAGCATTATTCATTAAATGCCGAAAATACAAATGACGGCTTTTGCGTATTCTAAGTTTGTGTTCTGCTGTGTTTGCGATTTTAGAATACCTCCCGTGTTAATCTATTGGCCCATCGATATTGATTTGTAAGCGAGGCGACTCAACGGGTTAATCAAATAAATTGAATCCCTTTTTCATAGAGTGGATCTTGAACGCTGAAGCCGTATATATTGCGATTTTACCCAGAGAAAGATCACTCGATAAGCTGCGAGTGGATCGAGTTTCAACAAAGGCCAGCCAAGCAGTGCTAGTTTTCTAACAGTTGGGTCACAGCGCCTTGATGCAACTATTCGAACTCGACGGAGCTCGGGTTGCATACGCGCGCGAATTGAAGGCGTTTCTGAAATTGACTTTTCGGTGAATAACGCGCGATGTCCGCTATCTTGTAAATTAGTTTCAATAATCACATGAACTCTCTGGTTTGTCACAATACCAGTCTCACGTGTTGTACTAAAGACATATTGAATTCATTTTAAAGAATAACTTGTTTTAAAAAGTCCTCACCTTTAAAACAAAACTGAAATACAAAAACAAATTTCAAGGAAACGATTAAAACTTGCAGTAGACGAAATTCTTTCGGAGAGCGGCGAATGCTTCAAATGCATGCTATTTACGTTTTAAAAAGAGCCCTGTAGCCAAAAAATTGAAAGTTTTCGGTCTTTGAACAGTACAGTATGAACGTTTAGGAAGCTTGGGTCCGGGCACTTTTCGAAACAAACAATGATTCGTACCCACAGTCTCAATGTAAAAAGAAAAATTAAATTTAGAGAAATAAAATTAAGGGAAAGGAAGATCCGTGAGACCCTTTTACATATCTACAATAAAACGGAATTTTTATTTTTTCCAAATTGGACACTCAACCAATACGAGCACTTGTTTTTTTCAATACTGTTAAAAGTACAATCGAAACTTCGGTTAGAAAGTAACTTTTTTACAGACCGAGTGGCACGGTGGGATAGGCAGATAATATTGTCCGTTCGGGAAAGGGCTTTCAGCGCTATTTTCCACTCGAAACGGCGGCGGAACTTGAGGCGGGAGAGTCAATACGAAGCTCGGTAGGGAGGATAAGGCGCGTAGAGCAGAGAAGTGGAATTTTGATTGGTTTAGATGCGAAAGGGGCTGTCGGGGTGGCGGCGTCCAATCATAAACTTTCCCGGGGCGCGCATCCCCCTTGTCACTCATTCTCCTGACAGCCCAACTTTTTCCCGGGCGTGGCGCGCCGCACAATGGATCGAGTCAGGCGGAGAGGTCGGACAAAACTTTAAGAGCTTATAACTCCGTTTATCCACAACATTGAGATTATAAAAGTGGTTTCATGGGTTTCCTCGTGAAATTTTCTTCCTCAAGCACCCTTGACAATCCAAAGTAAGACATAATAAACGTAAAAAATTGCAGTTGTAGTAAAAATATTTATGTCCAACCACTCTGATTGACTCGGTCCACTGTGCGTCGCACCGCGCCGGGTTCCGGGGTCAGGGCGAGGTGAGACCAACATGTGCTCCGTATCTCACCCACTACCGGCGCGCTCTTTTAATTGTGCATTTCCCGCGTTTTTTTAAGGGTGAAATGGACTAATACTATGTTGTCAGATTAATCAGAATTCATTTTTTTCAGCCATAAAACTGGAAATTTTCGGGAAAAACTAAAAAGTGTTGCACCACAACATTTCGCAAACCCGGGGCGAGGGTCGTCAAATTTTTCCCGAAAATCCCACTTTTTGGTAAATTTTTAAGAAGACCTCTGGCTGGTGCAACCGAACTCCTGACTGGCACCAAAATTAGCATAGAATAAATTTGAAATCATCATACTTTTTTCCATTCGATTATGACTTACCGTCAACATCAATGTTTCTGAAAAAATCACTAAAAAGTACAGAACAGATGAAGAACACTGGTACTCATTAGAGTTAAAAAGATTTATTTTCGACTCTGATTATAATTTTTGGAACTTCTTGGCTTTGATTTCCCCGCGAAATGGTGTGGACCCAGCACCATTTCTCCACCTTGCTCACTGGAAAAAAAACACATTGGATCTAGAGTCCAGACTCTTAAAAACATCGACAAGAAAAAATACTCTTGATTCAATCGAATTTTAGCTTAAATCAAGAACCAAAGCCTCTTAATTTGAGCGGATTTCCTTTTGATTTTAACAAAAATCTGATTGAATCAAGAGTATTTTTTCTTGTAAATGTTTTCAATGGTCTGAACTCTAGATCCAATGTGTTCTTTTTTCCAGTGTTCCGAAAGTTTAGTATTTCTCACTCTGATGTTGACGCTAATTTAGTCCTCACAATCACCTCAGGCAGAGAATAACCGGGAAATTCCTTCTTAGCTTATTTGCACGACTGACTTCCCCTAATTTTCCTCCTTTCTCCCGTTAATTTTCCACGGGGATCAGAGCGGGACCCGGCGGATGCCTGTGACGTTTCCTCGGACGAGGCATCGGCGTCGCCGGGTTCCACGTCCAATTTGTCCATCATCGGAAGCAGGCCGAGTTGACTCGAGGGTGAGAGCCGAAAATGATGGGGCGCATCCGGTCCGGGCGCCCGGGTCCCGGGTGGGGCTTCGGGGATTCCGAGTGCATCGATGCGCTACCGGTCGATTCCGGGCGGCGGCTTATCCGACGGTCGCGACGGTCAATCGCTCGACCCTGACCATCGGTCAATTCCGATCGGGAACAAAGCCGATCGTGCCGCCGACACATCCGAAAAGGAGCCCCGGACGCCGACTACGGCGCGAAGGAGGCGACACCGCAACGGAGTCTAATATGATGATTGCTCATAAAATTATTGTCAATGAACTGGAAGCCCATTATTCATAAAATAATGACGCCGCGTTCCATCTCGCCCCGTTCCCCGTGTCGCTCCTCTGTTATCTGTTTCCGTTTTTCGGTTCCGAACCCCGGCCTCCCTCCCCGCCCTCGCGGGGCTCATTTCAAGCACGACTAACCGCCGCACTATTTTTCTTTCCGTCCATTCTTTTTCCTCCGCATTTTCCGTCCTCGCATTGGCTCGCCGTGGAAAAAGTCTTTTGCACCTCGTGCAATGGTGCATCGCTCCTATTGGATCAGACTCTAGTTAAATCGTCATCACTTTGCCCATTTTTCTCCGTATAAGGTCGCTGTCTCGCCACACTCACTTATTGCCACCTGTCAGATTTTTGAAGCGAAATTACTTCAGTATCGTCATAAATTAGGCCGAAATCGATATAATTTGCTGCAAATGACTACATTTTGAAAGTATTACTCCAAAAGCCTGCAAAAACAAGCTAATGCTGTCGTACTGTGATTAATACCGGTGATTTTGGTGGGTTCATGCATTAATGTTTGAAACTCTCATGAGATCTTTCAATTAAGCTGGTTATTTTACCAGAATGACAGAAATTAACGTCACACACTTCTCTTTCGTCAAAACGAGTAGGCAAAAGTAGCGCCTACGTTTCGCTTTAGTCGCATCCTCAGAGTTCAATCTGTGCCCGTCAAGTATGAGAGGGATCAAGAAGGCGGAAATGTGTTGTTACGTGTTCTCGGGTGCGCTAGAGTTGAGAATCGATCGACTAAAAAACCTGGACTCCTGAAGGGAAAGGTTTTACCTTGTCGGACGGAGGCTATACATTGCTTGATTTTGTAGCTTCTTGCAATATCCATGAGTAGAAGTCAAGAGATCAACATGCTGCTGTGAACAAGTGACGCGCACGGACATGGAACGATGCAAACTTCCTAGCCGCGCGACCACTCCCACACTCGGATTTTGGCATGCTCTCGTTCGTCTTTTGACATGGTCAGTAGCGTGGGACCAATCAGGTAGTTCGTCCGAGCCCCAGACCAGACGATCATTCATTATTCAAAAGAGCCAGCCCTGCCTCCGATCCTTAAAAACCACCGGTTCCGAGAAACCGGGAGCAGCGCGCCAAAAATGCCCGATAAAAAAGCGCTGAAAACCGCCGTCGGGTCCAGCGCCCGGCAACGCCTGCGAAGAGGACAAGTTCCCGACGCCAAACCGACCGGAAAAACCAGCCAGTTTCCCGCGCAAACGCGCCCGCATGGCAACACTGCAATGCGCATGTCTTGTATCCGAGAATATTTAAATGTAAATGCGAGAGCACCGCGCGAGAGACGTCGCAGAAAATGATCGGGTCCGCGAGTCCCGGGGGGGGGGGGGGTCGTGGAATTTCCGCGATCAAATCCAGGTTGAATGGGACGGGGTCGAAGAAGAAGAAGATGGACGGGGCGAGGAAGAGAAAGAAGCCACGGTGGAAGCCCGATATTGATCAATTTTAGTGTAATATACAGATTCGAAAAGTGACAAGGCCTGACAGCCGTGACCGATCGATGTGGAACGGACACATACTTGATACACGCACGCGGGAGTAAGTGTACGGTCAGTGCACGCACTCACACAGGCTCACGTGCACACGCTCACATGTGTTCTCGCGCACATACGCTCACACGCATGAACGAGAGCCGTTGGCACACCGACCGGCGCGTCGCGTCGCGGCGCTGGCGGCCGCCCGCTAGACCAACTTCGGTCATTTGATACCATTTTCACGTACCGCTATCTTGCCTCCATCCTCATCCTGCGCGCCGCCCGCCAGCTAATGAACCCGACCCGGCCGTGGCACCTCTGCCTCACAAGGGCTTTGCTTGTCGCAACGGCCGAAATGCACTTTTTTGGGCACCCTCTCAAGGTGCACTCGGATGAAAAATGTATCAATTAGACTCAGTTTTAGTGCATGTCAAGGGCACTTCTTAAGGAATATTTTGCGGCAGTGAGTGCTCGGATATTACAACTTGAATGGTCATGAAATTGTGCGCCTAGTGCACTATACATCGTGTTTGGAAATGTCACCTCCGTTTTTATTCTTCTCAAGAACCACGATTTTCTCTCTCGGTGAATGTTTGGACCACATTCAACCGAGAAGAACCAAGCCACATCAGCTATCGCAAAATGTAACTGAGCAATATAATAATAATAAACTGACAAGAAAACGTTAGTGCGGATTCTACGAAAATTTTAAGGAATTGTAATGTTACTTGGATGGGCCTCTGTAGGGTGCCCTTGCTCCAAGACGAAGGGGAAGAGGATGAAAACACGAAACACAAAAATATAAGGGATGAACTCTGTACTTCAACGTGAGAAAAGTGGAGGAGCCAGCCGAGGCCTGGCCTCCAAGAGGTACAATCAAACTCTATACGCTGCTGAACTGTAACTGCTCAAAAACTAAACTAGTCCTGAAGAAATGATGAAGAGAAAGTCCTGATGGTTGAGGGTGACAAAGCCGGACTCCGCGCAGGGTGATTAGATAGAAAGAGCAGAGTCCGGTGATATGACGTAAGAAGAGAAAGCATGCGAATAGGTGGAATGTCCTGAGACCGGATATGAGGTATAAATGTAAGAGTGTAAGTGATGATGGAAGATAGGTATAGATAGATATAGGTATAGATAGATATAGGTATAGATAGATATAGGTATAGATAGATATAGGTATAGATAGGTATAGGTATAGATAGATATAGGCATGTTGGGGCACACAACAGAATTTGCCTCGTACTATGCGGAAAATTCGCTGGAATTTGCACAAGAATTCGCACAACAGTTTTCATTCAAAAAATTAAAATGCTCGATTAAATGTGGCAATAGTTGATGTGTCTTGGTTCCTTTCTGCTTGTCCATTTCACTTGTTCAGGTCACATGTGAATCGTTTTGCGATTGAATCATAGCATAACAGATTATATTTAGATCGAGCTATCATCAAATTTCTAAAATTTGAAATTGCTTCTAAAATCAAGGTGAGGATCAGGACGTTAATCGTAGGTTTTCTCGACCTATTATTTTGGATGGACAAATTCCAAACAGTTTTAAGAAATACCAATGCAGGTATATTGGATGATAAATTAATACTGTTGGTGTAGCTGAAAATAGAAAGCCCTGTGAGAAAATTTTTAGGTTTATATTTAGAAAGGGACAAGTATGGTGATTATTTCCGAGAGAGGCTTTTGGTTCTCTCAAGGTAAAATTTCGAGAATGAAGAGCCCCAAATTCAAATCCCAAGGTGGAGCGATGGAATTCGGTTCGAAACATTGAGGTGACCCGTGCAGTACTTTTTTGGACGCGTCTCACATTACAATGACAACTTGAATTAGTACGGGGAAGAATGATTGCCGTAGCGCTTTTAGAGTAGTGACGCAATAGCAGACGATTCAGACAATGGAGATTCTGATTGAGGCCAAAAACGGCGGCGCACAGATCACAGTTGTCAAATTTAATGTTCATAGCTTATTTTTAAAGTGATACCGTTCGTAATGTAGGATACAGAGGACAACCCAACTTTGTCACAAAAACGTTGTCATTGCGCAAGCAGTTTTTTATTCTCTCCTCCTTTTTATTCGAACGTTTAAACTTTTTTCGGCTAAAAAAGGTTCGCGCTGTACTTGCCAGATTTTGAAACAGTTTTTCTAAGATTCCATGCTGAAATTCAGGTGAGTTCTAGGTGAGGAAAGTAAGGAAACTTCAGAAAAAAGACAGGGAACTTTAAAAAAATCTGAAAAGACACGGAATTTTTCATTCGAGTGAAGACTGATTTGACCGCAAAGTTTACCTCTTCAAAAATATTCGAAGCTCCTTTTTTTAAAGATCGGGAACTGTGCCAAAATAATCCGGAATTTTATCAGAAAAGTAAGATGGCATTTGAATTCAGCCGTCCTTCTGTTAACCACACAGTAATTACTGATAGTCAATAAATCTTAAAATAACAAAGTTAGCTCTGTTGAATTGAACAGTGGTTTGCTTCGGAGTGGTTTCACTTCGGTTTGAGCCTTTTCTGAGAGACCAATGTGGCAATAGTCGGTGTAGACCTCGTCCTGGCATATAATTTCATTCATTAGAGCATTCGAAGCCGAAATGGGGGACGCATTAGGAACATCACAATCAGAAGAGTTCTCTTTAAAAGTTTCGAGCATTTTGTTATGGCCAATTGTCTTGATCACTCGTGCCTAACAGGGCCGAGTGTGTGTGAGTGTGAACGCGACGCGGTGGCGGCCCAACGCGATTCCGTTCTAAAAGACGCACCGCGTCCGCAGTTGGAAATGTAGGCGTAATGACGCCTCGATATATATCCACAATCGATATCTGTGCCACCAGATGCAATTTCAAGTCAGAAGAGTTTCAAAATTCATCTGAAACTCAAAATTATTACGTTTTCTT
Organism: Bemisia tabaci; assembly: GCF_001854935.1. Lineage (NCBI taxonomy): Eukaryota > Metazoa > Arthropoda > Insecta > Hemiptera > Aleyrodidae > Bemisia > Bemisia tabaci. The sequence goes on from NW_017547093.1 coordinate 2,317,417, forward strand.
AATGTTCTATTGCCAATTTTGTTTGTGTTGGAAGGTTATCTTCCAGAGAACATTTATTTCCTAACCTTGGTGATTTTTCTCAGAAATTGAAACTTTCACGTTCGAAACAGTTATGTCCGTCACGATTTTGATCAACTTTGTAGCAAGTACCCCACTCTGAGCTTCGCAGCGCATGTGAGTCTGCAAAAGTATACACGCGCAATAATTGATATTTGACCTAATGTGCGAGACAGCAATCATTAAGAAGAGAGTTTGCTCTTATGCTGAAACGCCGAAATACCTGAGTAGCTATTAAAGGTGAAAAATGTAAACACACAGGTGGAGCGGAAAGAAAATGAGAGAAGAAGATAGGGAAGAGATTATATAATTCTTATTCACACATGATTACTCCGCTGCCTTAAAATATTTATAGAGCACGATCTAATGTTCACAATTACGTCTGCCTGGCTATTTGTCGAGAGGAGATAATTCCCGCCGTCAGGATAATAGCGTAAATTGCGTGAGGTTAAATCAGGAATCCTTTAAAGGTCAATTGATATCATCACTCTTTTGGTATATCACGCGATATTCCGCCGCCGTGTGAAATACTGACGTGTCAATCATAAGTGCCTCTCAGCTCTGCCTCCTCGAGATCAGAGCCCTCTTTCACTGGCTGATTCTCTCCCGGTGTGCGAAAATCTGTTGTGAAGCCAAAGTTAGTGAATTATCAAGATTCGTATACGCTGAATTTAAATTTAAACACCAAAGGATTTACTAGCGGAATCTATACTAGGGCGCAACGTAGGAAAAATGTTCTAAGTTGAGGTGAGTCCTTCTAGGAATTTTTACAAAAATTCCAATACAAAAATAAAAAATAAAGAAACTAAAATATAGCCAACTTAACTCGAGTTATTACGACTTGAAATTTTCAGAAGCAGTAATAGTTGCTTGCAGCAATTTGAAAAATTCGTTCGTTTCAGTTACAGTCAAATAGGTGACTTATTTAATTCACTCTCAATTCTCCGCGCTCATTCTCATCAGTTCGCCTTCAACAAGCCGGTAGGCAATGTGTGCCACTCTGGAGCAGTTATAGTTGCTTGCAGCAGTTTTAGCAATCCATCAGTTTTATTTCCAGTTCAATAGCGACTCAATTAATACTTCGCTGGAAATGTTTTTCTTTTTTTCAATTTTTTCGAAACATCTTCTTTTTGTCTCACTCAAAATGATTAATGCTTTGATAATTTTAACAATCAACAAAATTATCTTTCATGTTCACAAAATGAATCATTCTTGGCGATTAATTCGATCATTCCAAAGCTCAAGTCAATTGAGTTTTTCCCACCGTTTCCACATAAAAACGGCGTAAAACAGTATCGGAGGAACCGATTGCGCTCCTTGCAACGCGGTCAAGCAGTTGATTTCATTTCAAATAGCATCAATATCAAAGCGAGGCACTCTTTTGTCGATCCCTCCGCGCCGAGTCTTTTCCCACGAGGTGAATTTTATATTTAATTCAGCACCGATCGGAGCCGACCGAGAAATGCGGGCTACTCTGCCGTATACGGTTTCACGGAGACGCCGCTCCGATCTCCAGGCCCCCGGTGACGTCATCGCCGTGCGCTTTCCCAGCATGGAAGCGCTCCAACACCCCTCGCCCCCGCTCCCGACGGCTCTTGCGGCTTGATGTAATAATTAAAGCGAAAATAATGAAATAGTTCTTGAAGTGAACGTAACTCAAGTCGGGTTAGTGAATGTCATTTTCCGAGCCCGATCATGACTGAGCAGGACGCCTCGCTCCCAGATGAGGCAAAAAAGTAAGGTAATACTGCCGTGCTAAGGAAGAACGCCGTATGAGCCTTCAGGTGTTGCCAAATTTCCTCCAATAAAATACGAATTTCTTCGGGAAATTGTAAATATTTTTCTTCCAATTTTCAGACTATTTTGTTCACAATTCAATCTACAATATCTGAAAATTTCAAGGAAAAATATGCATTAATTTCGTCAAAAATGCATGCTTTAGCCGGGGAAATTTGGCAACTCTCGAATGTTCATACGGCGTTTTTCCTTAGCATGACAGTATGGCGGGGTATTCGACCTGTGTTGGTCGGAGAGTTGGCAACAGAGTGCGGGTGCAAGAAGACGGACCGGACTGGACGCAAGGAAAAAATCCCGGGCAGGAGGCGCGACTCGACTACATGTCTGCCGGAGTTGGCGTTTCCCTCACCAGAGCGCAGCACGAACCGCCTCGATCTTATTTATCTCTAATTTATGGCTGCGCCGAGCCGGCCGGTCTCCTCCTTCCTCTTATCCGATATATTATTTTATTAAATTAATTTGTTTCAGCCCCCGCTCCCCCCGCGCGCGCGCGACGGCCTTAATCATTGTCTGCCTCAATTTGTTAACTAGCTCGACAGAGTTGGTGTTGTACGTGCCGGAGAGAGGAACAGCTGATCCGCGCCGAGCGGGTGGCGTTTGCGGGAATTATACCCATTCTTCAAGAGAGTGTTTTTTTACGTGCCATTGATTTTTGCTCCCATAATTTTTGTCACTTTTGAACGGAGCGCGCACCGTCAGTCGCTTTTGTCTCATTTACTCTCGCGCCACCTCTGCCCCGCCTCCCTGTCTACTTTGGCACTTGCGCTCCTTCTTCTTCTTCGCCCCTCCCGCCCGCGGTCCTGCTTCTTGTTCCTCTACGAAAAATTAGTAGAATTTAATGAACAGCTTTGATGCGTCCTCCGAGCGCCCGACGCGACGCCCCATTAGACGGCGAATTTCGCGGGTGACGAGATTTAGATCAGCCTGTCAGCCATTCACCTTCCCTCGCGTGCGATCCAAAGGTTAAGGTTACTCGCTCAGCGGCCGCGTCATCGAGCGCCTGATTTCTCAGTGACTCAAGTCGCCGGTTTCGTCATTGCTGTGCGTCATGGCCTCGTCATTTAACCGCAATAACATCCCGATACCGCTTAGCCGTTTTGAAAATATTTTTTGCCGGTTTTTTTTTTTTTCCCCCACCGTAATCGAGCAATTTTAAACCGGACAAAAACTGCACTTGCGAAATATCCCAAATCGAGCAATAACAATCTTCAAGGATTCGAAGTTGAACATTTGTCTGGGTGTGGGATAAACGCAGCAAAATACGGTCATCAAGGACTCGTGCAAGTGGGGAAAGTAAAAAATTGTTATAACGTCATTCTATTTCGCAGACATTCAAGAAATTACTTTCAAGCCGATTGGTCGTATGTCTACCTGTCAGTTATCTCATGACTCCTCGTTTTTTACCCGGCTTGATTTTTTAATTAAATTTTGAGTTCAATTAATCGGAGCCTTATGATAAAATTTCCATAAATTTTAAAATTTCCTCCATCGTATTTTAGACTAAATATTGTTTAGCAAAATTTATAAACTTAATCATCTGTTGCTTTTGAGCCTCTACATTTAGTAAGAAATTATGAATGGACACTAAGTCCCTTGGAGACCAATCTGATGAATTACAAAAATGAAGGTAACATCGACGGTCGTCGCTTGTTGCCAGTGGCGTGGCGTGCTTTGCGATAAATCGATTGATCGGCCATTTAAACCTATGGAAAAGTATCGATAAGTAGGGTGTTCGCAGCAAACACCTTGATAATCGATTGTTTACCACAGCTTCAAATGGGGAAATATCGATAGATCGCAAAGCACGCTACGCCACTGCTTGTTGCCCACCTTGCCATAGTCGAGCTTTCGCTTAAAAGATTTTCTCAAGTGTAAATACACCTGACCAATAGTATTTGACGGTGATACAATGAGATAAAATCTCGTTGTCTACAATTTTAAATTATCTCTACGCAACGTCCGCCATTTTCATTTCATTTTCTATTCTAAAAGCTCAGTGGAGCCTAAGATGGCTGAGCCAACCAGGAAAGGATTCTGCAGTGACCATACCCTCCGGAGAAAAGTGCTATCTCGGTAAGGAGTTGTGATTCTCACGGTATAGCCTCATGGTCTCGGAGGTCAAACCGCGGAGGACCGCAAGTGGCGCGGCACGCGGCGCGCGCCCGAACTTGCCGAAAGTCCACGACGCTCCGCGGGCCCGCAACGGAACCGTCCGGGTCCAGACAGCAGTTAAAAGCTCGTAAATCTGAGCAGCGTCCGAAAAATGTCAACAATAATACCGCCGTGATGGGTTTTGATGCGTTTTTTATGGGCTTTCAAATTACAGGTTGTTTTATTTTCGTTATTTTAGCGACGAGTAAATTACTATTATTATTGCTATTGAGGCTCGTATCCCTCGGACGTTCGTTCCGCGCGTTAGATGGAAAAGCGACGCCGTTTCCTGCATTCTCGAGCTGGAGCGACGCGCCGCCCACTACCTTAGCTGATTCACCCTTCGAGTCTTCGACTCCCATTCAATTTTTCCGGCCTCCCGCCCGGGCCCGCGGACCAATCGCGCTGCAGATTCCCAGTCCTTGCTCTCCGTTAGATTCTCTCTGAGTCAACACTGTACTCCATCATACTAATCCTTAGAAAGAGTCCAATCAACTTCTTTGTTTTCGAGATTTTCACGTCGTTACCCTCCGGCAAGCCTTGCAACATTTCAAAATTTCCGCCGCCATTTTATCTTTTTACAGAGGAATTGTAGAACAAAGCCGTCCGAAAATTTCACTGAATTTTCTTTGTGCTGCCGATAAAATTCAGTGAAATTTTCAAGCAATTCAACCCACAATTTATCTATGAAAAATAAAATGGCGGCGGAAATGTTGAAATGTCGCATGACGCGTTTGATACTTTGGCCGGAGGGTGACGACTTGGTCTTCGGAGGCTTGTATAGAGACAGGGAGAAACCCCCCCAACAAACTTTCATTGAAAATAGGTGAATCTTTCACTTTTGGGGATTCAAAAATGCCTCATGGGCAACTTTTAAGTAGCAACAGAAATTGCGTTTATATTGCCCTCGACCTATACCTGATGATCGATGAGTTTTCAGGTGATGCAATGTGTCGGACAAGCTCATGAACTTTCGCTCGTCTTTTTATATTTCTGTTCGAAAACCCCGTACGTCAAGTTTGAAAATTTTTACCTAGAACACAGTGGATTTTACACCTCCCCCGTTTGCACCGTTTGCATAAAACCCTTACTTTTGCTGTAGTGTTCAAAACAACAAGCTGAGCCCCAGTTGAACAGGTGCATGATGCAAATGCCCCTCGGTCTCGGACGAAACCGCGTACGAGTCCGCTGCCTGCTCCGGGATGCACTGCCGGTTGCGGACTCAAGGCGCATCGACGGTCGAAAATCATCTATCATTGGACGAGCGCGGCTCGCGGCCTCCGGCTGTGGTTTTATAAGCGCAATGAATTAACGGGCATCGGTTATATCGGTTGTTTCCTGTTGCTCTTCGGCCATCGATGCATGCGTCCGTCGCGTCGTGCGCGCTCGTCGTCGTGCGCTCGGCCGCGCTTGCGCATGCTCGCTCATTGATCATTTTTCGGCCGAACACGCGACACGCTAAAACACATGTGTCGCCATTGGTTACCAGACATCTCCGGGTTTCCGCGTAGTGCTGCGTCATTCGCTCCACGGCTCAACGGTTCATTACCCCTCGCGTCCCGGTGCTCGCTGCTCGCTGCGGTACTCCAGAGGTGACACTCGCGAAAATTGCCGCTCGTGACACGACACAGAAACATACTTTCCAATGCACAACTCAGTTTGATCAACTTTGCAGATGTATTCTAAATAGATGTAGACTATTCAACAACTGAAAAAAATAATAGAAAAATGGAAATAGTGGAAATTCGGTGGGGAAAAAACGTTGGTACACCCAGTATCAAAATTATTGTAATGATTTTTTTTTATTTTTGAACCGATTATTTTCCAAATCACGCGAGAAGCTTAAAGTTGCGAATGCGAGAAAAACAAGAAAATCCGTTTTATTCACTTTGTTGACAATCCTCAAATTCGAAAAACTGTGCTCTTTTAGGGGGCTATTTTGAAATCAGACATGCTTGAGAAAATAAAGAAATAGCAACCCATGTACCACCAAAATAGAGATTTGCGCTTACGTGTATTGGAAACAAATCGGTTCGATTGCCATGAAACTTTGCAAATAGCTTATCAACAAAAAACTTTTAAGCTCTTTATTAATTTGTGATACCTTTGGAGAAAAATCGAGTGTTGCAGCGTAATAACTTGAAAATGCATGAATTGACATCCCTACGGTTGAGGATTGTCTCGTCACGGTAACCAACTAACGGTTTCAGTAACAAAACCCTGCAATCCGACGGGGTTGCAGTATATCAACGGTGAAACTAACAGACCACGTATCTCGTTTGCGGTGTTTAAAAATCTCCACTCACATTTTATTTTTTTGAATAAGATCAAATTTATATCATTCCTTATAATTTTCACAGATTTTTCTCCGCACCAAGAGGAAAAATCACGGAAGTTTTCACGAATTGACGTTGAGTAGTTTTCTATTTCAAAAATAAAGTATGACAGGAAGTCTGCGACGTCGCAAACCGAGATACGTGGTTTGGTAGTTTCACCGTCGATATAGAGCTTTCGGATTTGCAGACGTTGAAGTCTTTTGGCAACGAGACGAACAACTTGCGCTGCCTCCATTTTAAATCGCGTTACAGTTTCGCTTTAAAGTTTCAACGAGGCGGGTAGCACGAGGAGGACAGCGAACAAATCAAATCAAAAAGTTTACGGAGTAGACAAAAGCCAGCTCGGCGAAGAGAAACAGAAATCCCGACTGCCGTGTGGGTATGGGCTCGCCGTGGCTGTGGCTGTGGGCCGCAAAACTGTAAATAATTAAATAATATTCTCTGCTCACCAGACTGTTTTCACCGTGGCCATCGCGCTTTGCTCGGTTCCCTAGATTTTTTCTCCCATTAGGCCCGAGCCGTCTTTTCCGATTCCCATCTTGGTCTCTGCGCCTTCTTTAATTTATTTTTTCTCCCGCTCTCGGGTTTTAATTTTCATTTATGAAACAATAGATGAAACTTCTTGACGAAGAGCTCAATATATTTTTATTAGGAGGCCCAAGCTGGGAACCTCGCTGCCAAATCTGCATACAATCTTTCAGTTTGAGCTTATTCCTCTCAAAATTGAACAGTTGAGCCCGAAACTTCGCGATTCTCGTCCGATGACGACAAAACGGAATTCTATCGAATATAATCATTTTCTGATGTGTTCAGAACTCATAGTTTGCCGGAATGAAAAAGTGCTTGATTTATCCGAGTCCTTTCATTTTTTTCTTCTTTTTTTTTACTTCTCTGTTCTATTAAGTATTAATGTAAGCGTGTGCACAGAGCGTCACAATACATATGGCACCAGGGAATTTTCACTGTCTTAGAAACTATCAAGAAAAACCGGGAAGTGCCTCGAAATACCGTCAATTGTCAGAAAATTATGTATTTTTTTCTTCAAAATAAGCGTAATAATACCTCGCACCCGAAGTCCGAATTCACTGAAGAGGTTTTTTCTCCAGACGTTTGTTTAGGAATGAGAAAAAACTGTGAAGATTTCGAGGCAAATCTGGTGGCTACTTCCATACGCAACCCTCGTGTTACTACTTTCTTACTAACGGCCCGAATGAGCAGTGAGTTACTAGATTCTCCGGTGCCGGTGTGAATCTTGGTCAGGACTTTTACCAACAGACCAAGTCGGCAGAAACTTGGAGATCGCCCCGCGTAAAGTCCGTGGCAACGCCGGCCTGGAAATTAGTTATTATATTGCGTGTCTCCCGGGCCATGAGCGGTTCCTCAATTTGTTTCTGATTCGTTTTCCCTCTCTGATTCCACTGGTCCTCTACAAAGTAGACAAATTAGTGGAGCCCCGTCCGGTTTTCTCTCACACTCGTCGGCTTGTTTATGAGCTTAGCCCTTGCCGAGCACGGGGTGCGCGGCGGGGTGGGTTGGGGGAGGGGGAGGGGGGGTCCGAGTGTTTCTGCGACCCACTCAGGTGTGGGCGTTATCCCGGCCACTGACCACTCTGACAAGGCTTAGCCCCCCCCCATCACACTATTCTAACTTCCAGTTTTCCTTCCGGCAGCAGCGGTGCGGTCACCGTCTTGTCCCAAGGACACCCAGCTCGTGCTCTTTTTTCGGGCGTGCTTTGCGATGTATCGATTGATACGCCATTCAAACTTATGGAGAAAGATCGATTATCAGGGCGTTGCATGGAGCACTATAACAATCGATTCTTCACCATGGCTTCAATTGGGATAGTATCGATAGTCGATTATCACGCCTCGCCACTGTTTTTTCGGGGACTGAGTTGAGGTTTCGCGTGGCCGGATGAGCTCCCATTGAATTATTTTTAGAATTTTAACATTCAGTCCAATTGCAAAACGAAAAGGTCAATTTTAAAATAGATTCCTCCTCATTCAGCTTTTCCCCATAAATTTTTCGACAAAACATTTTAGCACTTTTTTTTTTTGCATATTATTTCTGATACCATCAACGAAGCAATAGATACTCTGATTTGCTGGGTGCTTGTTTTTATTTACCACGGGAAAAATTAGTTTGAACAGTTTTTTTTCTCGATGTCTATGTTTCTTAAAATTTCTCTCTCTGACTTTATTAAATTACAGACGGATTAAACCATAATATCAGTCGAACTTATTCAGACGTTGCCTATTGTCCTTTCATGTTTTATTTCATCAAAATAAACGGAACAAATTTTCAACTTGCAATTTTGTAAATGAGTGATTCATAATATGGGGTAATTCCTACAGGGTTTCAATGTATTATTATGCTTCTTTCACTCGTAAAAACTCATACTTTAGTTACGCTGACTGTGGTAAAATCCTTCTGTATAGAACGAAAAAATAACTGCATAAAAATTTGGCAATGATGGTAAATCCATGACAGTTTCGAAAAAACCACTCAACTCCTTGAAATAACGAAGATTCCAAATCCCCCAGATGTCCCGCGTGACAATCAGTTTTGAAGCTGTATAATGAGGCACTTTAGCACTCGGTTTCCGCGGGAATAAGAGTATTCAAATCAATACGCGCTCAGCGGCAAAATGGTAGTTTTACCCAAGGAGTAATAAAATCGGTAAAGATGGAGTCTGAGACTGATTTAAGAACGGGAGAGGGTGGGGAGAGGGGCAGGCGGGGGTGGACTGGGAGAGGCGCGCAAGCGACGCCCAGCCAAGAGCCATTTACGAAGTTATTATGGCCGAATCATAAAAGAGGGACGGATGGGGCAATTTTGAATAAAGATTAAACTGCAGGCATTGGTCCTTCACTTGCCTGCTGGAGGTGGAGACTTAAGCTGCTAAGGTCACCGTACAGGCACAGGGGTCAGGTTCTTGCAAACTCGGAAAGCATTCGTCAGCCCAAACCCAAAGTAAATTAGGGTATGCAAAGCTCAAATTGTCTCTAAAGTCAACAAAGCCCTTGGTTTGAAAAGACAAAAACATCGAACAAGAACAAATTCTGAAGCTCCCGACAGCTAATTATTATGTTATCGCGGTACTCGCCGCCCATAAGATGATGAATATCCGCAGAATGAATTCTTACATTGGCTTATTTTGGAAAATTCCTATCAAAATTTGCTTTATTTCGTCTGCTAAGATTTAAGAACAGAAATCCGGTACTAAATATCGGGCAGTTTTAGATACGGATAATTACATCCACAACACTGAAAAAAAAGATTGGTAGAATTTACCATTCCTTCACGCTGTATTTCACGCAGCGTCAATTCAGAGTCGATTCTGCCAAAAGAAAGGTGAACGTTACTATATACTGGTGCAGGTAACCACCATTCCTCTGGCAGAATCGACTTGAAGATTGATAGAATTTACCATTCTCTACGCTGTGTGAAATACAGCGTGAAGGAATGGTACATTCTACCAATCTCTTTTTTCAGTGATACTGACCTCAACATTTATAATTATAAAAATGTAAGTGTGGCAGTAACGTCAAGTAAAGTCAAATTTTACAACCAGCTCGTTTGCATTTCAAAATTCACCACCGATATTCGAGCATCAGCTTGTTTGCAAATGAAAAAAAATTTGAAAGATGGCAGAGGTGCTGAGATAATCCCGATTTTCTGCGGTCCCATGGCGAGGCGGCGGGTCGTCTGAAGTGTGTCAGCCAATGGGACGACCGCGGTTTGACTGACAGCGCCCGCCGCGCCGAGAGGCGGGGGAGTCGGAGGGGGGCGGGGGGCAGTTTGATGGGCCGAGGACAGGGAATGCACGAGCCGGTAATTTAGGCAACGATGCGGGGATTTCAGGTTATCATCATCATCATTATCTTGGCGGCGAGCGGGGTCGGTGGAGACTCGGAGAGGCAGCGGCATGATGGCGACGGGCAACGGGGACGACGGAGTTGGAGCCCTGAGCTGAGCATGGAGCTTGCTCCGGAACAGTACCCGCTGCGAGGCTCCGCGCTGCACTTACCTGTCATAACGCATGATAGATGAACCCGGAGCAATACTTATTTAGATTTGTTGAATTGTAACAGCCAATAATGAATACGAGCAACATCCAACATTCGAGAACCAACGGCCAACTCACGGATCTTCGCGTCTTCCTACGCCCGCGCATCCAGCCGCCGCCGAAGTCCGTCTCCGTCTCGTTTCGCTCTCCTCGCCGCGGGTTACCTCCCCCGACTAACTTCATTCTGGACCCACTTGCAAAATTTTCACATTTCGCCGTGCTCCACTATTACTTTGATCTTGTGTGCGCTTCCAATCACCTATTTTTGTCAAAATTTTCCTCGCAGTGCATTAAAATCACTTAATGAACTCCCTCAGAAGAATCAACATTAGCTCTTCACCCTCTTTTTCTTATTCTTCTCATTTTTCTTCGTATTTTTCAGTTTCTTCTTCTTCTTCTTTTTCTTCTTTTTCTACTTCCTCTCCTTTTCCTCCTTCTCCTTCATCTCTTCCTTCTCCTTCATCATCATCTTCTTCTTCTTCTTTTTCTCCTTTTTCTTCTTCTTCTTCTTCTTCATCTTTATTTTCATTTTCTCCTCCTCCTCTTCCTCCTCCTTCTTCTTCTTACTCTTCTTCTTCTTCCATGGCTCTAAAGCAACCAAAATGACTCCCACGAATGATATCAAGGAGCGCAGTAGAAACACACAATCAAAGAAATACCTGCCAGATTCCAATCTTAAAAAACGCCTTCATTGAGCGCGGATATACTACCCGAGCTCCGGAGAGGTCGAATAGTTGCATGCATGCGCCTGGCGAGTGCACATCGACGTTCGCTGAACCGTAGATTCATTGCGATCGAAACTGATGCTGCTCTCAAGATGAAATTGTCATCGGAATGAAAATCGGAGTAATCAAAGGAAACTCTCAACACTTTGATCTCTGCAATGAAACCGTTTTACCCTCATTGTTCTAAACCAGTCGTTAACGCTCGCATCTTTTTGATGTTCTAATTTCTACCTCATGTTGATTGGTAAAGTAGATTATTGCCTAAAAAATCCCATTAACAGAAATAATAATGTGTTCTTTTCTTGTTTGTTGCAGTAAAATGGTGTCCTCGACGAGAGTGGTCGTCGCCGACAGAGGCCCGAGCGTCTGAAGCCGCCCGAAGAGGTGTCCTATATTCCTCTGTGTTCCTTGGTAGTCCGGGAGAATACAATTCCTGTAAGTAACACATTCTTTTCTTTTTTGCAACATCTTCGCCGTTTAAACTACGTCCTCAATCAGCGCAATTTTACCGTTCCAGCTCCGGTGAACTCGGATAGTTGTATCAAAGCGCTGTGCAATTCATTCGAAGCATATCGCCTCGTCTCCGCTTTTTAAAATACGCCTTCAATCAGCGCGGTTATACCACCCGAGCTCCGGCAAGCTCGAATAGTCGTATCAAGGCGCCGTGCAATCATTCCAAAGTATATTTTGCCACGATTAGTTCGGGTGAATGATTTGTGGATTGCAATCAGAGCTAGGCTTTAAAAATTATCCTATGGACAGTCATCTGACTATAATTTCCTGTCTCGGAAAAAAAAAAAAAAAATTCATGCAAGACTGAAAAGGAGGGGAATTTTTAGTATCCTAAACTGATTCCAGCAGACGCACGAGTCGTAAGACAGTAAGTTGGAATTTTTGCAAATTTTGAATTTCGGAATTTTTGAAATTGTGCCACATGAGCTTTTTCTCGCTGTGTTGGGATTTTCAGCTTTAAGCTCATTTTTAACCCACGTTGTCTGAAAAATTCCAATTTACTGTCAATTTTTAGTGTGGTCTCGTGTACACCCCTAAGATCGATAAATCAAACTCAAACCTAACTTTCAAAATGATTTCAAACGTAGACGAAATTCTTCTCAGTTCTTTTCCTGGAAAAAGACGGTTTCTATGCAAAATTCAGCAAAGGCAGTAAATCACGATGAAACCTCGGATGACTGGTTCCAGCGAAAACTCAAAAATTGACACACTAAAGGATAGATAAATCGAATTCAAACCTAACTTTCAAAATTATTTCAAACATAGACGAAATTCTTCTCAGTTCTTTTCCTGGAAAAAAAGCGGTTTCCATGCAAAATTCAGTAAAGTCAGTAAATCACAAGGAAACCTCGAATGGCTGGTTCCAGCGAAAACTCAAAAATTGACACTCTAGGATTGATAAATCGAATTCAAACCTAACTTTAAAAATGATTTCAAACGTAGACGAAATTCTCCCAGTTCTTTTCCTGGAAAAAGGTGGTTTCCATGCAAAATTCAGCAAAGGCAGTAAATCACGACGAAACCTCGGATGACTGGTTCTGGCGAAAACTCAAAAATTCCAAGTTCTCAGGGCAGCAACTCACACTCGAGCCCGAGCGACGAGGACGAGTTGAACGACTCGGAGCTCGGGGCTCGGGGCATGAGCGATCGAAGGTGGGGGCGGGTGGGGGCTGAACTTGGACTTTCCCGGCTAGGGTTCAAGGGAGAGTGGGGTGCAAGTATGTCTGCGAACCCGTTTTCCAGCTCTCCCGCTCTCTCCAGCCGATGAGGCGCGGCGCGACGGCGACCAACAATTTAGTCAATATTCACCGGGTGGGTCGGTAGGGCCGGGAGTGGGGGGTGGGGGTTGGAGGGACGATCCGAGCCGGTTGGCGTAAGGCGTGTGCGCACTGACTAAACCCCGCCAAAATTTATCGTCGCCATGACGACCTTTAATTCTGAGCCTTTTTTCCGCCGCTGACGTCGCGGCGCGCATGCCTCCCACCCTCCGCCCCTCCCGCCCGGTCATCGCGCTTCGTGCAACCTTTACTTCCACGAACCCGGGATCCCGGCATCAACTTACCCCCGGAATTTCTTTTTCCGCGATTCCTACTTTCCTCTCCTCGACTGTCTCTGGCTAGCGTCTGCGATGTAATTCATCCGACGAACTTTCCTACACTCTGCAAAGAATGATGATATCCTGTTCGCACGACGTTGCTTCTTTGACGTTAGAGCGTATCTTAATCATCAGGTGAACCCTGGTAGGCGTGGAGTTATATGAACAATCGGGATCAACCCAAAATAGAGTTATGCCCTCGCGCCAGTGAAGCGACGATAAGTGATTTATTTGACGCATAGATCGAGTCAAATGAGACACTTGAAGGCAGCGGAAGTACTTTTAGAGTCGTTTTAGAACCAGAGTCAAAGTAATTAGAACACAGTGAAATTTAACTTGGAACTAGAGTCTAAGTTGACCTGACTTTGAGTCCCCAAAATGGGATCAAAGTATTATGTTTTTTAAATGTGTAATCATAATGTACCTTATGGTGACTGAAGCCTGTAGGATGGAGGAATCTTTTCCGCTACTGGCAGGCCCGTTTTTTGCATGTATTTTCCTCAGCAAATTCGTGGAAAACCTACAGAACCCGGAAAAATCCTGCATAGATGTCATGATGACCAGGTTTTATTACGGCTCTAAAATTGGACTGTATTTTGCAATTTGGAACTATAAATTTTGGCTCATCTGAAAAAACACTTATGTGCCTGGGGAAACTAACGGCACATACGTTGTTTTTAAACCGGGCCAGAATTCATAGTTCCAAATTGCAAAATGCAGTCCAATTATGAATCATACCCATACAAGACGACCTGAAAAGAAAATTGTTTCGTATAAATAGGAAAGCAGGTTTTTAGAATTTCACCTTCATACACATAGTAAAGTCCTGGAAAAGAAAAGAAAAGGAATTATGGAAATATGAATGCAGAGAGCAATGTGTAAATTCAACCCGAGTGGGAGTTTCAAGCAAAACGCGGAGGGAAAAAAAGGAATAAAAAACATAACCTTAATTGAATAATTCAAGGGATGCATACATCACTCAAACCGAGACGGGAATAAATGAATCGATGAATGTTCCCGTGAATACTCGCCGGCTAATTTTTTCCACCTTAGCATTTTGAAAAGTATTCCTTGACGTCATCCAAGCATTGTCCAGTGATGAAGTCTTTGAATAAGCGAGATGATGTCGAACTTTGGCTGACTGTAACAATGCGTGCACGCGTTGCCGGCACGTGCCAGCGACGCGTACCCAGCAATTTTTAATGTCTCTGGAATTCTGAATTTTTTCTTTCTTTTTTTTTGCATATTCCTATAGAAGAGTAATAAATGGTCCCATAAATAATAAATGCATATTCAATTATTGTGTACGGGAACTTCCTATCCTTGGTTGTAGGAGACGATTTCAGACTCTAAAACTGGAACACCCGGATATTTAACTATTATCAGCAATTTTTAATGTCTCTGGAATTCTGAATTTTTTCTTTCTTTTTTCTTTGCATATTCCTCCAGAAAAGTAATAAATGGTCCCATAAGTAATAAATGCACATTCAATTATTGTGTACGGGAACTTCCTAGCCTTGATTTTCGGAGACGATTTCAGACTCTAAAACTGGAACAACCGTCCCCCCCTCCCCCCTGTCAACCAACTAAATAATAGCCTATATTCGGACCGCGCTAAGCAGAAAGGAACCAAGGCACATCCGCCGGTGCCATATTTAATTGGGCATTTTAATTTTTTTACGTGAAAACGGTCATGTAGATTTTTCTGCAAAATTCAGTGAATTTTCTGCATAATACGAAGCGTCTTTCAAATTTCTAAAGGATCAATCCCCGAAGATGTTCTCTTGTAAAAAATCAAATTGCACTGTTATATTTGGCAATAGCTGTCGTGGCTTTTTTCCTTTCTGATAAACGCGATCCATTTAAAACCGAAGCTAGGAAATTTTCCTCGAGAAGGAGTCAACAAAACAATGAATGTAATTTATTGGAAGACCAGAAAGTTAAAAAATCAAACAGTTCCAATTCATTCAAGTTGATGAATATCCAATCCAATACAAGGGTTTCTACTTAAAATCATTATGGAATTTTGAAAAGTGAGACCTCTAATGTAGTACATGAAATCCTGGAAATCCCGAGGGAAGCATCCTAACGAGAGAAAAGAAGGTTCGTTCGCCGGATTTGAAGGATACGACTCGTACGAGCGTTCATGACCTTTAGCAGGAACCGGCAAGGCACTTGACGATGAGCAGCCACCGAGTTGAAGATGTAGACGGGAAGCGCACGCTTGTAATGGAAATGATAATTCCTAGGCCAGGATATTATAATGATAATGATGGATTCATCGTAAGAATGTAAATTTTTTCTATCCGTGGTAATCTCTGAAATGAGCTAACAACGCCCATTCAACTTTACGCTCATTAGAATGTCCGGTGATTGATGATTGTTCATTTTTCTCGCAGTTTGATTGGACAAGCCGCCAATAGCGTCTTCTCCGCGCTGTTGTCGAACTGAACGAATCTTCTCGCGATCCTTAAATGCGATGCATGCGCTAAAAGGATAGGCATGCTATCTTACTTGACAATCCTGCAATAGTTGTCTCTTTTTGTGTCTTCTCGTTCTTGAGAATTCTGCCGTGTTAAGGAAAAACGCCGTACGAACCTCCAGGCGTTGCAAAATTTCCTCTGATATAATACGAATTTATTGGGAAAATCGTAAATATTTTTCTTCCAATTTTCAGACCATTTTGTTCGCAAGCTAATCTAAAATCTTTGAAAATTTTAAGGAAATATATACATCAATTTCGTCAAAAATGCATGATTTATCCGGGGACATTTGGCAACTCTCGAATGTTCATACGGCGTTTTTTCTTAGCATGGCAGCATCGGTACGTCTTCCTGCCTAGTGCGCTCATGATTTATTTTCATGAAATTTTCAATTACAGCTTTTTTTCCCTCCTTATTTTTTTGCTTTCACGGTCCTCTCGGCATCTAGGAACTTTAGGATATCAAGTAAATCCTAAATATCTCACTACTGTCAATATTTTCTTTTAAACACACATGAGAAAAGGTCGAGGGATTATGAATTGAGAATGTTCATGTCGCAATACATCAAGTCACTTCTCAGAGATTTAAGTTTTTTGTTAGATCTGTTTTCCTTCTTCTTTCTCTCCTTTGTTGGGTATTGTTGTACAGTGTAACGAGCATTAAAACACTATTGATATTATTGTATCTAAATATTTAGTGACGAAATATTCAAAAGTCTATGGTCTTTCTCATGCGTATGATCATTTAGATTTCTCTGACGTACGTAAATTGCATGATTCTAAATTTCAATTTTCTGTACAACTTCGCTTTTAATTTTGACTAACCTAATGAAGCTATACGTTTTTCCATTTGCGTTACCTTCAAAGTCTTACCATTCAATTCGCAATTTCTAATTTCGCATGCACAATTCCACACCCAAAGAAAATCTACAGGTGGCTTTTTAGCGATTATTTCCCTGAAGTTGGACTCTCCCTCTGGTCCCTTTTGATCTCCGTTGCTGCACGTTTCTTCTGAGTTTCCAAACTTTCAAGCTATATAATCCGTACAGGATCAAGGGCTTATACGGTTTCTTGGAAATGGAATAATTTACTCGCTACATGAGGATAGCAGGAATAGCTGCCTTTCTGATCGCTGAAATATTCTTAGAAATGAAAAATTTAGCATCATGAGTGCACAGCGTCAGTCAGAGCGAGTCAGTTAGAGTTATTCAGAGTAATTTTTTGAAATTTAATGGCGTCATAAAAATTGGGAAAAATCTGTTCGTGTAATTTTCCTAAATTTTCGGTATTTTTGTATTCTTAAAACTTTTTTTTTGCACCTTCCCTCTCGCAAACATGTTAATTACTGTAAATAATAAATTATTTTCACATCTCTCAAAATACCTCAAATGATCCTTCGTCAACCTTTCAAAACTTGGTGTAATTTCTCCCCTGGATTCATCTATTTTCACATATTTATATCAGGAAGTTGTTGAAGTTTATATATACTTAAAAAATTTAATTTAAGAAAAGATGAAATTAATCGCAAATAAAATAAAACCGTGAACTTTCCCTTCCCACCCTTCGATTTAATACATGATGCACGTGTTTCATTCGGCAGAATTATGTTTGACCAAAGAGCAAAGTTTTATTAATGCCCGCGGATTGCAAAAATGATGAGCGTAAAATAGATAAACCATTAAAATGAACAAAAAGAAGAGTAAAAAATTGAGTCTTAAAATGACCGTTAGTGCCGGCGTTCAAAAGCTCCACGTCTCGTCATCTGCAGACATGTCTGCGTTTGATAGGCGGCCGTTTAGCATTACTGAAATGGGGTGGGGGTTAGGGAGGCAGTATAGCGGTCAACGAGGGTGAAATCGCGTTTCTTTTATCGTGAGGGATGTAAAGTGCCTACACCAGTGCACCACCTATGCACTGTGCGCAGCAACTTTGTCAAATTACTTTGAAAAATTGAATATTCGATCACGCATGAAGGAGAAGATCAATTATCAACCAAGGCATTAAGAAATAAAATACAAGAAAAAAAAAAAATTAAAGTAAAACTTAACCCTTTATTGCATAGCTTTGCATGAAAGCAAAGCAATGCAAGAAATACTTTTTGGGGAACATTATATGTCTGATCTCCTTGCTTAGAAAAGACCATAAAAATCAATTCCAACCGACTCTAATGTACAAAGTAGATTTTCTCTCCAAAATTAACGATTAGCTCATGCAACAAAGGGCTAAAAGTGAAGAATAAAACCTTTATCAACTCAAATATATCGAGAGTTTTACTTTTCAGCCGGTTTCACTTCTTACTCTCTAACTAATTTTCCAAACATCATACCGAAATGCCATTATTTTGACACTCTCTGGAGTTTCCTATTCATATTAGGTAGAATAACATTGGCTGCTCCGTTTTTTTCTTTTTTGAATGAATGAATTCTTTATTATCAAAACAATTTTACAATTGAACATGATTTATCAGATAGTGAAAAATAAACAACTACTGGTGATTTAAACTAGTATCCGTCTGTTTTTGAAGATTACAACATTTTGAATATAACTTTTGTACACGTTTCGACATGCTCGGAAAATTTGAGCCGACTGGATATCTTGAGGAGCCGAAACCCATGCAGCGAGATCACCTCCAATTGGCAGATCAGTTACACACATCAATAGGGAAAAAAGACTCCTGTTGTTGCAGAGCGTCATATACGTACGACATCATAATAATTTCACACCTTAAACAAGTTCATAATTTAAGAATCGTCGCAACAGTAAAACGCCATTTCAGCAGTAAAAGTCTAGCCTACTTTCCTCGTGCCAATTCCCAGCGTTGTCTATTCAAAATTACTGTGCCTAGTCAACAGGTACTCATATGTATGAATACAAATTTCTGGAAATTTTGATATTACACTTAAAGCCATTTTGCCCTAAAAATTCAAGGGCGTATAACGAGGAAAAAAATTAATAAAAAAGACAATTCGTTGGAATTCTGCCTGTTTGATTAGCTGCATACTAATTGCGGAACATCGGGGTTTTAATCCCCGGTTTGGCAACGGTGTAATATGACCCGTGGGGGAGTACTTAGCCGGGAAATAAAAGAAGGCTGTTTGTTTGCTAATATATGGCGGGCGCGGGTGAGCTTCGGTGACGGGTCGCGCTGGGTCTGACACGGGGACCAGAAGAGGGACAGGGACAGAGGCCGCCGTTAAATCTGTCAAAGGCGCAAAAGTCTCCGTCCCTTCGCCCCTCGCGCGGTTTCCTTCCCCACTTATCGCGTCTTTTATCGCTCTATTTTTATTCGGCTATTACTCGGGTTCCTCCTCCCCCGCCGTTTTGTTTGCAAATTAAACGCTCCAGTTATCAGTGCTCAACATTACTGCAACGTTGAATTAGCCAAGACAAGTGAAAAACATGGAATTTTAATGCCGCAAGTTAGCCTTAATCCTATGCCCTTAGATACGCCGGGACTCACAAGGGTATTTTGCGTATCTTATTCTTCAAGTGTTTAACTAAAAAAAAAGAAAAGTTACGGGCTATATGGACGTAATGTCCGTTCCGGGCTCCCTGACCGAAAGTTTCGGGTGCTGGAACCGTAGCTTCCATAACTCTGGGTGCTCCGCCCGGAACTTGTGGCATCTGATGCCATAAGTTCCGGGTTGTTCCAGTAACGTCAACACGTAACTTTTAAAAGTGAAAGATGTGATAAAAACATTTAGAAACATTTTTACAATTTTTTATCACAATTTGACTTGTAGCACCCCCCACCCCCACGAAGTCTCTGCGAGAGATGTTGTTCTATTTATTTTCCCTGAAGCATGGAGACCAAGATGAGTTAGAATTTTAGGCCTGGATGAATGGGCTTGGTCGTCGTCAACTATTTAAATCACAAATGGAGAGAAGTGAAATGAATTTTCAATGGGAATGATGCGGTGCGTTGAAACTATGACGTTAATGAACGTGTCATTTGACGTTTATCAATTTTTGACCACCAACGTCGCCTGCCGCCCGTCGCGCAGCGCGTTGCGTCGCGTCAAAGTCTCCGCGCGCGACACGTGTAAATTTTAAGTTGCGCCTCTTTCTCGACCGCACAGTGGGAACAGAAGAAAAATAAAAAAGTCGAGGAAGATGAAGCAAACATTTGCAGTCGTTCTACAACGAGCTCTTCCCTCGAAGTTCTTACAAAATAAGTAATAAACAATATGAAAACCACGCATGAGTTTTTTTAAAAGTTTAGGAGAGCGGAAAAGCGTGGGAGCTGCTTAACATGTGTGAGGATGAAATTTAAATAACGGTCAACAGAATGTCAAGTTCATTTAAATCGACATCGGAGATTCAGTCGCGTAAATGCACGCGTCAACTTCTCCTTAGATTATTTGTAAGTACGGGCAGGCGCCGGGTACGTAACTATTCGTGCTTGACGGTGCGATTATTGCCTATACGCCGAATTGGAGGCGAAATGGAAAATGACCCGCAGGTGCATTGCGCGTTTGACTATGTATCGATCATTTGAAGGGATGAATCGTAAATAAATTTGTTTAACGTTGTTTTTATCGTATTAGACGATATCGTTAGCAGCATTATTTTAAGCAGAATTTTTTGAGAAATTTTAAGTCTCCTAAGATTTGTTCACTTTTTACACCATATTCAACTGAAATCTTCAGTGCTTATTCGTCATCGTTTTTGAATTTATTCAAACATCTTTCATAACAAATTTCTAAAACAGACATCTGTTCGAATCTTTGAAGGCGTTTTGTACCGAGTCTCGTCGTACAGTGGGGACATCCAACGAGCGGCGAATAAGCGCTCACTGAATTCCAACTGCAGCAATCGCGTGGAGATTTTGTCCGGGGAATTTATACAAAATATGCGCGTTCCAAATATAAAACGCTCCGACGACGCCTGTAAATCTATCAACTAAATTTAAATGAATTTCGGTCTCGCGCGCGCCGGCTAACGTTTTACGCTAAAGCGAGGGCTTTAGTTACGCTAACGCTCTCCTTGTCGCCGCGACGACAACTAACTGCTGTTGCTACATTTTCTCGTAAATTAGCTGATTTATAATTACCTGCGTCGCCGTTTATCGCTGAAAATGGCATCGATGCAACCGCCGACGACCTGTCCTACTACAAATTTGCTCTTTTGGACCCCCTCTCCCCTTCCTCAATGTGCAGAGCCTCGTAAACCTTTCAATAAATCCGACCAAATATTCATCTCTCCTATACCCTCCTCCTCCTCGGGCCTTGTTCGCTCTCATGTTCTTCTTCCTCGCTCTGGCCTTCTTCTTCTTCGCCCTCTTCTTATTATTCTTCGCTATTTTATAGTTGCCTATGACACTCTGTCTCTTGCGTGTCTCTTTTATTTTTAGTGCATTATTGTGAGAATGTCGAGACTTGTGGAAGTTTGCCCACCATGAAGAGACTGAGATGTCTTTCCACTGACGTCGAAAGGGGACGCATTTGTAAATTTAAGTGAAGTCCCATCAAACATGCGCTTGCATCAAGATTTTTGGGCTGTGATCAAAAATGTCTCTATGAATTTAATGCAGAATTATTTTGTTAATTGAACGTGGCATTAGAATGCTTCATTTTGGATTTCAAAAGCAAAGTTTACCAATTTTTGAGCTCATTTAAATGGATTAAAATCACGAACAATCCCTAGTTCTATTGTAGTATTAAATGAGGTTTTAAAATGGCAGATTTTCTTCAGCCTCTCAACACCTCTATCATTGACCGCAGCCACCGCCACCCTCTGCCTCTTTCATTTTCTTCTCTCCTTTAAATGTTTTGTTTTTTAAAACACTTATCAGTTTCTTAATGACATATTCGCACGAGAGTCAATATTATCACCTCTTTGTTATTTAATAGTCCACTGGTTTTATCAGAAAATTGACATCCTCACCAATCGCGACGAAACTTTGTATACAAGTGATACTTAGCAAGAACATTGTGGTTTAATTACATGTGTAATTTTATCATTATTATGTTAATAAACAGAGATTGCGAACATTTCTCGCAAATTGCACTCGAGGAGAGCGATCAGGTCTACTCCATATGCCCCTTAGGCCAAGCAGGAACCTTATTACCCGCCACGCGTAATAATTGTTATTAAGGTTATATTCTTGCTCCTCATTATCGCAAGTAATAATATTGCCCATAAGTATTGTGACCGGTATAATGAACAGCATAGTGGCTCGATGAAAAAACTTGTTGATCAGCTTTCTCGAGCCTTATGTCTTCTCCCTTCGTTTTTATCTGACTAATAAGAAACAAAATTACTCCAAATACATACTTATTTTAACGTAAAATACAAAAAGCACAATCAACTTTTATAGAACCAGAATAAGGGATTTCACGCAGTTTTTCCCCTTTTTGTGTTGGAATCTTCACAGGAAGGGACAATTATTTGAATGATTCGTAAGCAGTAAGTTCCTATAAAGCACAAACCGACTTTAAGATAATTTTTCTCATGTGTTATTATTGTGAAAATTTCCTGGACCCTCTTGTTTTGGCTTTAGAAGGAACTTAAGAATACTTAACTAAGATACTTAGTAAGTAACTAAGTAAGTAACTTAAGTAAGACCACTTAAGAATTTAAGGATACTCAAGAAGGAACTCGGATGGACTTTCACGGATTTTTCTCCCGTAACCATCGATAACTTTCGGATCTCATCGATGCGGGAACCTCAAGTCCGAAACTTCTGCGGAGAGGCCTAAAAACTTCCCCTAACGATCGTGTACACTTCATTTGACGGGTATCAAGCCCCTGGATTGTTGCTCTACTTCCGCAAGGAGAACTTTTCCTGTTGATATCGTTCAAGCGAAAAACTGAGGCCGCTCGTATGTGCGGAGGTTGCCGAAGAGTGCGGAAAATTCTCCGGCTCAGAGTGATATCCGAGTGATATCGTCTCGCGTCGTGACAACGGCTCATCGGCGCGCTGTCAACTGCGGTGCAGAACTGGTTCCCGGCGGAGGGTTTTCCACGACGACCGCAATAAAACACTCCATCTTTATTCCTTCGCGAACTTCGTCTATTTTATTTATCTCCCAGCGTTAGCGTCTCATAAATTCCATTTCTTGCCTTCGACCATCATTCCGGAGCTCCGCGCTGCACCGGTGAGGATTCTGTTTCGTACCCTTCCCCGGTTTTCCGTCGTGCACCCGCGCGCTACAATGGGCCGGGGTTTCTCGAGGATGCTGGTCATTTTTTTCTCCTACCTGCGAACGCACCGGTTGCGCAGCGCGAGGACTCGATTTCCACCCGGTTTCGCGCGGCGCATTCTCGGAGGAAAAAAATGCAAATAGAAGGAGGCAAGATAAATGTGCGAAAGAACCTATAAAAAGTACTGTACCCTTCTTACGTGTGATCCGGAGGATTTATGATCCGGTTTGTGTTGACTGAGGATTCTGATATTTCGATTGTTACCGTTGAATGTTTCGTTCTCCGGAGTCGAATTGCAAATGTCAGGTGATGTTTAGCATATTTTCCGCCGTTAATGCACTTTTACCGTGAGAGAAAATCTGGGAAGTGTCACACTTTTTATTGCTCAAAGATACTTATGCGACAATTTTTGTTTTACGTGCCATTATTTGGAAATATATGCATTAACACTGGAAGAAAAAAAGAAAAAAAGAAGCGAAAAAAACATGCCATCTCAGCAGAGTCACTGTTAATCATAAACACTCACAATCAGTCAATCAAAAACACACCGGTTCTCAGTTTTATTTTGCGGCCTCAGTCCTATTTTAAGCCTTTTTTGGGGCCTTTTTTTTGACAGTTTCCGTTGTTTCCTTGTTTTCTTCCAAGTATTTCCGTTTTGGGCTGCCTGTGTACTCATATTTTTGTCCTATATTAAGTTGATATTCTATTATCGTTTTGGGCCGATTAAGTTGTGTTTTCATTAATCAAAAACTTTGGTTACTTGAACCGGGAAGCTCTGTGCCCGATACGAATCTATACGTTCGCGCTACCCAGATTACTTTTGGGCAGTTGCAAGCACCAAAATAGGGAAAACATTTGTCCATCACAGTGTTCAATAATATCCTGTGCAAATATTTGCTGCGAGACGTGTGCTGCGTGGCGCGCCGCGGTGCGCGGTAGGGTACCGTCAACGCATTTATCAAACACTGCATGACACGAGACAAGGCGATGGTTAGAACGCCTGATTAGTCAAGGATCTGCAATATCTATGCCCTCTTCTCATAATGAATAGTAGCCACACATCTCGTGCATAGAGCTTTATTTTAGAATCATACGATCGTCGGAATTAAACGTTGTGACGAAGGATGTTATTTCTAACTATAGCATCTGTCAACCGATGAAACATAATTTCCCGACTACGGCAACTAACTCTTTGCGAAATCTTCAATCTAATAAGTCCTGTAATTTACTTCATACGTCATAAGGTTTTTACTCCATAATTGTTATTTTTCTAGGGTATTGTTTTTCTTTTTACACAAGTTTATATCGAAATATGAAAAGTTCCGATTAACTTTAATAACGGTGTCCTGACCTCATCGATTTAAGAGTGTCATTTTGAGAGCATAGATAAGGCAATTTTCCCCCTCTCGTATTTTACTGATTATTCTACATTGGAAAAAAAACCACATTGGATCTAGAGTCCAGACTCTTAAAAACATCGACAAGAAAAAGTACTCTTGATTCAATCAAAATCTAGCTTAAATCAAGAACCAAGCTTCTTAATTTAAGCGGATTTCGTTTTGATTCAAGCAAAAATCCGATTCAATCAAGAGTATTTTTTCTTGGCAATGTTTTCAGGAGTCTGGACTCTAGATCCAATGTGTTTTTTTTTTCCAGTGTATTGTCCGCACAATGTCCGTGAATTTCCATCAATTTAAGGGAATTTTTGGGAATTTGTTGAAATTTATCCTCCCTCTACGCGCTAATTATATCTGCTTGAATAACTTTCGACCCGTCCCCCAAAAATTGACTAAAATAACACCTCTGCACCGATTGCTGAAGAAATGTAAGACAAATCTCAGAAAAGCGTTCAAAAAATGCTCAGATGACCCCCAATTGAAGCTCCTTTTTGAACGCATATGAAACAGGCTTCAGTTTTACAGCTTGAACTCTAACGGTAGGCGCAATTTGGCAACACAGCCGGACCAGATCTCTGTTTGCGTGTAATTGCCCTTAATTCGGATGCAGAGTCGACTCCGCGGCAAAGGAGCGATCGAGAGCTCCGAGGGGGAGGGGGGTGGCGGGG
>NW_017547093.1:2342362-2354356 GCF_001854935.1 Bemisia tabaci
GGGGAGGGGGCTCCCTGCGTCCCAAAGGCGTGTGTTGGGCGCAAGGTACGCGTGCAAGTGACACGGCCTTGTCGAGGGGGGAGGGGTCATTCGAGGAAGTTGGGGTGATTGATAAAGCCCTGTCGAGAGGCTGTGAAGCTTTCTGCCACCTCCAACAATAGCCGCTCCGTAAGCTCGTACGCCCCGGTGAAAGTCAGGAGTCTTTGTCTGCCCAGCGGATTATTCGCTTGTTTACAAGTTTTCTAACCTACCGACACCGATTTCATCGTCTTGGGCTCGAGAAAGAAGTGTTGAAGGATGAACGGCAATTTTGATAATGGATTTTGTTTAACCTGAGTTCTCTTAAAATTTTAAGTTAAAATAAGCATGGCTTGTTACTTAAAAAAAAATAAAAAATAAAAAATCGGCACGAGACGTAACCTCTTAGTATCTTACACTGGAAAAAAAATACATTGGATCTAGAGTCCAGACTCTTAAAAACATCGACGAGAAAAAATACACTCGATTCAACCGGATTTTTGCTTGAATCAAAACGATATCCGCTTAAATTAACAGGCTTGGTTCTTGATTTAAGCTAGATTCTCATTGAATCCAGAGTACTTTTTCTTGTCAATGTTTTCAAGAGTCTGGACTCTAGATCCAATGTGTTTTTTTCCAGTGTAGGCAGACTCTGGTAGAATCTGTCCATTTTCTAAACTTTACAAATTTTATCTAAATGAATGAAGTAATACTGGGTTCAAAATATGAAACACAGATATAGAGAAGCTTTCAAATGATATAACATTTTACACATTTTTAAGAGGGACTAACCAGGAGATTTATTTTAATCGGCAGCTTAGTATACATACAGTCCATAGTTTACATAGTAGACTTCGTGCCATAAATTCCTACTAATGTTACTTTCTTATAGCCCGCAAATTTCGGTTAGGAATAAAAGCAGGCTCTGGGTAAGGAAGGAATACGTTTCCATCGACCCAGGCGGACAAAAACGAAGGGTTAAAAACTCAACACTTCTCCCGTCCCTCGAAACGCGAGCGATTCGAGGAGCGCTCCGGTCGGCGGGAGTCCGGAGTGAAAATGGAAACGCGAAAGAAAATTGAGGGAGGATGTTTAATTGTTCTTGACTGACTGTAATTGCCGCCGGAAAAAATTTATTGGAGCCATTACCCGTGCGGACATTTCAGTATTAAAGTTTAAATTAAAGCTTGCGGGGCTTCGGACCGCTTCGAGCCCTGGGGACTCCAGTGCTGGCAGGACTTTTCCGGCCGAACATTATGCTTGTTTCCTCACGCGGAACTTCAGTCACGGAATTTCCCGTTTTGTTGAATTTATCGCCAAAAAAAATTACGAATAATTTCTATGAAACTAATCTGTCTTTACGTTTTCCTTCTTTCGCACTTCACCTCGTTTCTTGACGCCTTTTTTCCTATTTGTGTTCCGCTCCTCTCCATTAAGTCCAGAAATTGCTTCTCAGAAAAGGAAATTTTCCTATTTATAATCACTGATTTCCCATAGGTCGAATTTTTGCGAGACATGCATTGTTTTTGTATTCTTTCGGATGACTACTCTACCTAATTTGTAATCATAAACCTTCTTCTTCGGTCAACTAAAACACGTAAATTGAAAAAAACCCGAATAATTTTACCAATAAAGCGCGAGAAAAGTTTTCCTACACCGCTAGACCGTCGATGACCACATGAACTTCCCATTAGCAACAATGGCGGTAAACACCAAAATGAACTTCGGCGCGGTGATCAGCGTAAAGACTCGGTTCATTGATAATATACCCATCTAATTTTGTAATAAATTCGGGGCACGAAGAACGAGATGAAACGTCCAGAAAACAACGTAATGATGGCCGCGGGAGGCAGGCCCGATCGTGAGATAAAACTGGAAAACTCGCGGGGGAGGGAGGGGGGGCGGGGGGCCGGGTTGTCGATTCGAGCCGGCAGGAGATATGCCCGACTCGGTTGCCAAGATGGACGGGGGCAGAGGTGGATGAAATATGATTGGCTGTCCGGCGCTCGGCCACATTCCGGTACGGCACGGCAGGACTCTTTCCATCCTCCTGCGAAACCGCGTATCTTAAATTTGAACTATTTGCAGATCTGCGGTTTTATCTCAGCATGGCAGTCTTGTGTGGTTGCCCCCCAGGGGGAGACCTCGACCGGCCTATCATCAGCGTGGTATAACGACTTCACTTAATCCCTCGATCGGGCTTATATAGCTGTGAATAAGAACTGGCTCAGGTATGAGTCCAGCCTCAACTCCGTCCGCCAATGCCATATTCCCCTCTTGCTAAGAATCCTCATCTCGTACGCGATTTCAAGTTAAATTTGAAGGATTTAGCTTCAGTTTGACAACGCTAACTCAATTGCTGCATAATTTATACTCTGCGTTCCTCCCCCTCCCCCTCATCCGTGACCAGTCAGAGTTCAGACTTGTGTTGCGTCGCTCAGGTTAAAATGTAATGCTCCCACAGTGTTGTGCGCGGGATCGATGTATGACACACGTGTGTTGAATAACAGCCTTTGGATTTATCAGAGTTTGATCAGCAAGACTGATGGAAGTCATAGCAGAAAAGGCAGAAAATTGAGCTTGTATCGGTCCAAACCCAGGCCATTAAATTCTCTCCCGTTCCTGACAATACATGCAAATATTTTATACACCGAAGAGAATATCAAATGTGCATTTTCCTCACAAAAAGTAAATCAATAAAAAAGAAGGAGAAAATCGAATTTATTGTGTTCCTATATTCTGGCAATGAGACAACGAGAGTGCGCCAATGATTTTTTTCAGAATATTTTTTAATGAGCTGGCTAAAAAAGGCTACACCCTTCCTTTTTTTGGAGGAGTATTTTTCCTCATTCATTACTAGACTGCTTCATTTTTAATATTGCAAGTGTCCAATCGTCATTCCCTTCAAGCTACCATGACATAACAGTAGAGACAATACAGCGGAAGAAGGATTTTCACGCAAAAAGGGTTTATTTAACTGGATAACATTTTGCAATAAGGGACCACTATTTCTGGCTATTTTAGAAACAACATACATGCCATTGATTTCCCTATGCAGATATGTGATTTTATGAGAGAGCCAGAGATAGTGGTTCCTTATTGCAAAATGTTATCCAATTGATCAAAAGTCGCATAAGAAGTCCGAGAAAAAGAAGAAAATGATTATTTAAAGAAAGTAATAAAAAAGCTGTACTCTAAGCGTAGGTATCTGAGAATATGACATTTTGCTTCGACTTTCATTGAGTTGCTCCTCAGGACGCAGAGCCGTGGGGTTAGGGTCGCCGGGGATGATTACCATATGCTCGGAAATCTCTCAACATCTATTAGCGGTAAAACCGCGGGAGGCGCGTGGTATGCCACCCGCACAGCACACTTTGCACCCGCGCCGCCTCCCCTCAATACACAAACCGAAAGCTGCCGATAACACAGACCGCGCGAGCTGAAAATATTAGATAAATATTGCTAAGTGATGGATCGGGTAATGTAATATTCATCGCCTGCTGATGAGTCATAAATGCAAACAAGAGGGCGGAAATGGAGCGGTGTGCCAGGGAGTCAACTCCAAAGTGCGCCTGGGTGGTTATGCATTTTTTTTTTTTTTTGCTCGCATGCACGATAGGTATGTTATAGGCAGTAACTCGATCTAGGGCCTCAGCTCTGTCAGAAGTTTAGTGTTCATGGGTTCCCAAACGAGAGTTGCTTTACTCATGGTGAACATTGGAAATAAAATGTCTTTTGAAAAGGCCGCACGTCCTCTTTTTCAGGGCATGCAGATTCTCGATGAAATGCAAAATGTGCTATTTTTTGGTCACTCCAACCGTTCTCTCTTATGAGAGGTAGAACATTCATACAACACATAAAATTTTCTACAAAAATTGACTAACGTTCATTATTTTTTTGTTCCAGGTGATGCTAGTAATGCGAGTATTGGTAGTGGTGAAGGGACTGGTGAAGAAGACGACGATACGAACGGGAAGAAAAACCAGAAAAAGCGGGGTATATTTCCAAAAGTTGCCACTAACATCCTAAGAGCGTGGTTATTTCAACATCTAACGGTAAGTTAATTGTGACTTTCATCTTCAGAACATTTTTCTCTTTCCTCTAAAAATATTTATCGCTCCAGAATCATCAACATTTTTTTTCTTCTTTTTTACTTTTTTCTTCTTTTCTTTTTGCTTTCCAAGCAATATCTAAAACTCAGCGTCCCAAATTTTTTCTTTATTTTCAACGCCCTAAAAATTCACAATTTCTCACTCTAAGAAGAACGTGAATACATTTTACTGTAGGCATCAATGGAAAGCTTTTTAAGTTTCAACCGATCCCTGACTTTAGAATGGGAAAACTTGTTTAAACTTTTTTTCCGAGAGAGAATTCCAAGAACGTCGAGTTCCTCAATCTGGGAGCTCGTAGCTCTCGACCATCTCAACATGCATTTGCGATCCATAGTCCAAGTCTCTTCTACCCCGTCGCTTGTGTAAAGGAAGAGTTGTTTCCATGAAAGCTGGAGCGGAAAGCATTTTCTTTTCAAAGTTCCGGGCGACTAAGCATTGAACTCATTCCATTGGCAAGCGCGGGTTCTTTTCCTCCGGTCCCTTTTTCTCGAATTGCAATGTATCATCATCAATCAACCCCCTCGCGCTGCCCCCCTCCTTGACAAGGGATAAGTGACAACTAGATACACATCACTCGTTCCGTTCGTCATAGTCCCTTTTCCCATTTTCCCGGCTTTCCCTTTCCCCCGGCGGCGGCGGCGCGCGGGGTCCGACTCGGCGCAGTTTCATTAAACGTAATGAGCCCTAAATAATATCTTTCAGTCCTCTAATTTTCTTTTTTCGCTTTTATTTTTGCATTCTCCTCCATCATGAAAAGAGCCAATTTCACAGAAATAATCCTTTTAACCCTTTTTCGGCCTTTCTAATTTTTCGAGCGCATTCGCCTGCCGCCGTTTCCTTTCGAATTTCCTCCCAGAATTATCTCGCTCGCTTGCGATAAATTTCACTTTTTTGTCGAATTGTTTGGTTATAATTTTCAATGTTTATTCCTTTTCATTTACTCGAACCTCTTTTTCACCTCCTCTTTTCAATTTGTCTTCTTTTATGTGGTTGCCGAAGCCGAGGTTTGATTTTTTTGGGCGTAAGCTCTGGAGAAAAACCATCAAAATCTTAAACAAAAGGGCTTTACATCGCAGAGTCAGAAAAATATTATGTAGGAGAGCCTTTGTTGGACATACCTAATAAACCAATTTGACCGTAGAATTTTTATTAGTATATCACTAACTCAACCAGTTTCACCTCAATTTTTCCCCTCCACTTTTCCGTCCCTAGTGGAGGTTTATCAATTAAAGATACCCGAAGAGTCTGGACTCTAAACGTTTGACCTAAACCTAAGTTTTTTCCTCAAGAAATATTTATCAAGTTTATAAGCTTTTTTCTTCTTTTTTTCGGTTTTAATAAACGTTTTACCTTTGTTTCCCCATTTCTCTGAGAGATTATACTCTTGGACCTATTCCGGATTTTTGGCCGTGTCAATAGATGTATCCAAATTTAAATTGCGTCAAGAAAACTCTTTTTTGGAACCCAGATGGCGTAGGACTACACCGGATGAGCCAACAACTTGTACTACTGTGTGCTCCGCGCAACACTACACTGGAAAAAAAAACACATTGGATTTATAGTCCAGGCTCTTAAAAACATCGACAAGGAAAAATACTCTTGATTCAATCGGATTTCTGCTTAAATCAAGAACCAAGCCTCTTAATTTGAGCGGATTTCCTTGTGATTTAAGCAAAAATCTGATTGAATCGAGAGTATTTTTTCTTATCGATGTTTTCAAGAGTCTGGACCGTAGATCCAATGTGGTTTTTTTTCCAGTGCTAACGTACTTCTAAACATCGTAACAGCAATGAAAACCGTCGGCAAATAAGCGGTTTTTCCCGGGCAGCGCCGCCGGTGAGCTTTTCCGAGCCTGAGCGGCGGCGTGACTCTTCCGCTAGAGTAAACAAGACTGCCTCTCCGCGTTTGAATAATTGGAGTCACGGCGGCGGCGGAAGGGCGCAGACGCGGGACCGCAGCGCCGCGCAAAGGGACCGCGATCGCCGCATGAAAGAAGAGCAAGACACGGCACACGGGGACCCGCAAAGGCACCTGTGCAAAGTGCTCGGTCCACCGAACAATAACCTAATATTTTCATAGGATCACGATAATCGCGGTAGCCTTTTGCACCAGCGCTTCTGCCTCCGCCGTTGTCCAGTAGCACCAGATATTCGCCGAATCCTCCACTGAAAACGAAACTCCGGCTTTGGCAGCCGTACTTACGGGCTACATAGATGTACCATCCTCGTTTCGGGCTCAGAGGCCGCAAGTTCCGGGCGTAGCACCCGGAACAATCGGAGCTACCGCTCCAGCACTCGGAGAACTTTCAGCTTCAGAGCCCGAAACGGACAGAATGTCTATATAGCCCGTAATTTATTTTTCAGTGTTGATTTATAGCATTCCTCAAATCATTTCTTTCCGATGGGCGGATTTAGTGGCTACGTCATAGTTAAAATGTAAACAAACATATAAACTTGTATCTGAATCGCGCTCTTCCCCCGTGGTGGTATAATGCGTCCAAAAGCTCCTTGCAATCGAAGTTTCTCGGTTTTAATGATTCCTTAATTGATTTATGACCTTTCAATGACTGAATTTTAATAGATTCCTCTACCCATTAGCCGCTACCTAATTCCTCCTTGTACTTACGTATTGTCGCTAAAAGCCAAGATGAAAAAGCGTCCTTCCGAAGTTATAATACTGAGAGTTTAAAAATGTCTTTTCATTCAAAGTTTTGTCAGAGGCACGTTGATAACTTTTTTTATACCCTTCTCACTTAAAACGGTTCTCCTCAGTTATGAAACTCGTTATGGAGAAACTTAACAACAATGGAAGGGGTGTGTGGTGGAAATCGAGATAGTGCCTGGCAAAACGTTTACCATTTACCGCAGGTTCAAGTTACCCGTATAACCACGAAACGGTAAAGTAACACGAAAGCTACTCCGGGCACACTGTCACACCCTTGTCAGATAATGCAGCTAATGTAACAGGGTGAGCAGAAGGACAGATATTAGTTCTATGGAATCAATTTTTGTGTCTTGAAAAGGAGCTGGTACAAAAATCGATGAAACCAAAGTCAATTTGGTTCAAAAAGCCACCGGAAAAAAGAAAAATAGGTGCGGATGGTGACCAGATCATTTTTCACAAGTGTTTCCTCTCTGGTGCTTTCCAAGCGTAAAAGACACAAAATCGTGCATTTAAACCGAAAAGATTACATTTTGCTGAAATGATACTGGCTCAGCAACCCTCGTTTTTTTAGTTCATTCGCAGTTTGATCGATATTGGGTTAAAATCAGCCATACACTGGAAAAAAAAACGCTTGGATTTAGAGTCTAGACTCTTCAAAACATTGACAAGAAAAAATACTCTTGATTCAATCCGACTTTTTCTTGAGTTGAAGAGCAAAGCATCTTGATTTAGGCGGATTTCCTCTCGATTCAAGCAAAAAGTCTGATTGAATCAAGAGTATTTTTTCTTGTCAATGTTTTTAAGAGTCTGGATTCTAGATCCAAGCGACTTTTTTCCCAGTGTATTTTAGTGCAGAACGCCTATTTTTTCAGTCATGAAATTTTGATCAATAGACACGGATACATCGTGGTGCATAATAACCCACTCTGCTTAACACATCACATTGTCTCCGTCTCCTCATGAAGTTTAATTTTCCCCACGTGTAGGCTTAATTCTAGCACAGTTTCGCATGTATTCCCTGCCGAATAGGATGGCAACGATGCTTTGGAGTCGGAGTTGCGGCCTGATTTTAATCAAATTAAATATACAACGCGGCCGTGGCCGGGGCTCTGCGCGGCCGGGGCGGCCAAGGCGGCCCAGGCGGGTGGCATTAACATTAAATGCTCCAACTTGTGTACACTTAATTGTTTTTCGCCGGGCTTACAATTAGCAATACAGAACGAGGCGGGATAAGGCCGCGCCATCGTATTTATATCCCATTGTTCCGGCAGCATCCAGCGTCGCCGACGCGACGCGCGCGCGCGCGCGGGTCTTCTTCCGACAGCGTCCGAATCTCTTCACCGGCGCCGGGAGGAACCAGCGGGCTGATTGTTGAAATTGATAGACAAAGCTGTAGACAAAGAGGACATATAGGGGGCATGGAGGGATCCTATTGGTTGAAGTGGCTGGTTCCTACAGACTAAGGGATAAGATGATGGACTGACTGTAGGGTCTCTTGTGGGGTGCCGTTGGTTCCTCTATCGCCAACCTTCTTTGTCCATTGCAACCACCCGCCTCCACCAATAGGCACCCTCCATATACCTTTTGTTTTCTTTTTCTATAGCTTTGTCTACCAATTTCAACAATCAGCCTGCTGGTATATGTAAATTCGTAGGACCTCTCGGTTTTTAGTTTCGTCTCATTGTCTGAAAGTTGCCCTCAAGAATTTACATTGGTCAGCCACAGTGAAAAGAAATCTCTGTAATCATCATCGCGACACAGGAGCGATTCTGCAATTTGGCAACGCTGCTCCCTCCATTTAGAGCCATTGGCATTATCGATTTTAGGTGATTTTTCTACCTCAAAAAACAGGAAAAACAGTATTGCCAATTTTCAAGAATCGCCCTGTCTCTACAATGGTATATTAATTTACTTCCGGGAATTTATTATTTTCTTCTGAGCGGTAGAACCAGGAATAGTGTATTTTAGAGGCATCGCACTATAACAATCCAATGCAAAAGTTAAATTCGAGGTCCACACTACTTTTTGCAGAATAATGGTCGATGAGCCACTAGTTGAGCACAAAATCACATACAATTCGTTAAATGATGACTGATGAATGTCGAAGCAAGCACTTTGCTAGGCAAGTTTTTTTTAGTGGAAATTCCAAGGAATGATGCTGATTGCTCTCCTTCAAAAAAAATAAAAATAATATGTAAGCAAAGATTTTAAGACACCGAAAACGAGACGTGGTTTGGAAGCTCCACCGTCGATATTGTTTTTTATCTCTCTATTGGCATTGCTGGCATCCATTTCGAGCTGAAGTGCGAACTCTTCTGTTGGGAGCAGCGCGAAATGGAAGCGATATCGGGAATCGGGAAGAAGTCCCGTCCCGTTGCGACGAGGTCGGCGCACAGTGCTTTCGTTTACTACAGGTACACCGGTGTACTGCTTCGGCTGAGGCCACCATTAATCTTTCCGGCTGGGTTTGATGTTTCTCAATAAATTACGTCGTTCTTACCACCCACCTTCCCCCGGCGCCCCGCCAACCGCGCCCGACTCCAGCGACGCTACGTACTTGGGCGTTTTCAGGGCAAGCCCTCCTGCATCACACTACTCGCGGCCCGGGCCCCGACTCATCCTGTCTCTCTCCATCTCCAGCCAGAGCATCTTCTCTGCTCTCTTACGCTCTTTTCCGCCTCGCCATCGCTGGAGATTATTATTGTTGTTATTGTTTTTTTTTTCTTATTTTTCTCCTCGTCCTCACTCCGTACTCCATAGGTTCAAGTTTATGAAATCTTACGTTCTCCAGTGTTGCCGTTAATCATACAATCCTAATTATGCTGCAAAGCAGCTAAGAGCGAAATCTGAAGCGTATATCACTCCGGAGCCTAAATTTTCCGGAGATTAGTGGTGACGTCACCACATGGATTCCCCACTCATCGAATTGGATCCAAACGATAACAATGACACAACCTCTCTCAATTTTACCAATGAGAATAAATCGATGCGTACAGCTTTTCTGTGACATGAGACTAATAGTTTCTCTATGTTTCCGGGGGAAATCCGCACTTTTCCAGGAATGGATGAAATTCTGCTTTTAGCAGAGAGAGCTACACTTTTTTGGAGCGGAGTTCACTCCACACTTATATCATTCGTATCTTTCCGGAGCAAAACAGGCTCCAGATTTCACTCTAAGATTTTCAACCCTTCATCAGTCCCGACAAGTCTCTGGTCACTTTTCCATTTGTAAACTGGAACTTTTGACTTTTAAGCCACTCTATTCGTTTTCACCAAAATCGAAGTCTCTAGGTATCGTCCTCGTGAATGTATTCAAGTTTGAAAAAGGAGAAAGGATGGTTGTTCTCTCTCCCGAAAAAAGCTTGAAACAATTTTAGAAGCAATTTGAATGAGTTTTTGAGATCGATCCAAGTGGTTTTTTCCTAACCTTCCCTCAAGCCGAAGCGTTTGCCACATTCACGCGGATCTGCCCTTTCCAAAATTGAGCTGAAAGAACAGTTTGGGCAACTGCTTTGCTGGGAGCTCACATTTCACTTGGCGGTGCCTCTCGTGTAAGATATGGGTTAAATCGCATTGAGGAAGCTGCACTACGATGCCGCATTACACAGCTACGTGCGGCGTGCGGGAAGATGGGAACTCTATTTACGGGGAACCGTAAAGTAGCTCTCCCAGAGAGCGGAGGAGGGCGGGAAACTAAATGGAATAAAAATCGGCGGAGAGTGCACTGCGAGTACCCACGGTGAATAAAGATTAACGGGTAAACATTTTAGGGGAGGACGGCGCGGGGTGGGTCGGGGGTGGGGGAAAATATTATTTGGAAATGGAAGAGATAGGAAAATGTGGGAATCGTCGAAGGAGGAAGACTTTAAGAATTTATTTTCAATAACGGAAAAAGCGGCAGTGGGAATCGGGAGTTGGGGACCCTCGAGGAGAAGCGAAGCGCCAGCCGGGTATAAACTCGGCGAGGTAATGGATGTTCGGGACTCCTCTGACGTGAACGCGAAAAACTCCGGCCCGGCCAACGGAAAAAGGGTCAAAAACTTTTTAAATATTTCAGACGCTCCGCGGGGATTTGTAAGAGGAAGTTACACATAACAGTTTATGATACCTAGACAGCCACTGGTGATTCATAAAATATGATTCTTTTTGCGGTCGGAAAATAGTTAAGTGGTTGCACTTATGTGCCCCCTCGCCCCGCCGCCCCTCGCCGGTGCCCCGTTCCCACCCCCGCGCGGCGGTGTGTCTCCCCGACCCAACTTCCTATTTCCGATCGCTATCGATCCCCGAAAATGAATGACGATCCCCCCTCGTGTGGTCCTTCCGTAAATACACCCCGAACTCCTCCGAAAATTTTCCACCCTCCGGATGGGCCCTCCAAGAGCTTTCTATTACCATCCCTCGGCGAGTATTTTCTACGAGAGGCTTTTCTTGTAAGGTGGTATAATATTAAAGGAAGCACTTGAAGTACATTACAGTTCAAAGTTACAAAATATGTACAAATTATCTTCCGATACACTAAAATAAGGATATAGTTCAGTACAAAATCAGTTTATTTTTGGTTATTAGCAAATATCTGTGCCTCAATTCTTTGCAAACGATATTTTTTCTTTAGTTTTAATTTCGATACATTTTGTGATTGTAAAAATATTAAAACTACCACAGATAATGTTCTCCTATGAAGCATCACAAATGATCACATCAAGGGCTGACAAATGGTGCTACAACCACGTTTAAATTATTGTATGAGTGTAAAAACATGATAAACATTTCATCCAATTTTTAAGATTTGTCGTCAAAAAGTAAGGAAATACACAACAAATCTGTGTGTCGGTACAATAGCTTGTTGACGCATCGCCAAGAAAAAGATAGCAATTTTGTTGACATGCGCAGATCGCATTTGATCTCAAAGTAACACAATTTTTAATGAAAACTTTACTGCAAGTAATGCCAAGGAGCAGAGCGGGTATAGATAAAAGAATAAATTCAAAGAAAAAGAGTCCCGGCTAGGTAGGAAAATTCTCCAGAAACGCCCCCCTGAGAAATTTGAAGGAAACTCCCAAAGGATGGCAGAGCTCCAGTGGAATTTGCCAGGGAGGAAGGAAGCATGCGAATAAACATTAGATCCCGGGGATTGTAGGGAAATGTCACGGAAACGTTTCAGGGGCATAATCGGGGTACGATGCCGGGGATCGGGGCTGAA
>NW_017547093.1:2354364-2405590 GCF_001854935.1 Bemisia tabaci
GGATGCGGAGGGGGTGGACTCGCTGATCCTTTGGTAATGAGGCCGCGGCGCTGTGCGCTAGGTCCCAGGTGTCTAGTGTATGAAGCTTACCGTCCATGCCCCATCGCATCGCAGTTAAATCCTCCGGGCTCTCGGGGGTTGCTTTCCGCGCCAAATGCGCCTGTGTGCGTCGTCGACGCACGCACATGGGCCCAATCATATTTTTACCATTCCGCCTTTCTCTAAATCTCTTGCGCTCGAATTAACGCGGGATTAAAGACGAACAGTGCTTGCGCTTCCGCAATAACGTAATTAGACGATGCGTCAGGTTTCCCGCCGATTGCTGATTGGCCTTGAACCCACATGAACAAAAAGTGGATTGCATTTTGCAAAAAGGAACCAAGAGCATTCCAATGTTGCTAGGATTCGGCAACTTATATTCCTTGCAATAAAATTACTGAAAACATGCAAACAATTAAATAAACTATGGTAATTTTCGTATCGAATTTATAGTTAAGTGGCAGTAAAAATAAAACCTGTCTTGATTATTAGTTTTTATCTGCAAGGTAAAAAAAGTTACACAATCTTAGCGACATTGGAGTGCTTGTGGTTCCTTTTTGCAATATGCAATCCAAGTGCGCGTTTTTTTTTTTCTCAGATCAGGACTTTTAAATAAATCAGAGTTTTTTTTAATAGTTAAGATGACTGAAATCATGAGAGGGACAGCATGTATTTCTTTCTCAACATTATTAAAATATTAAAAAAGTAATTTTTTTTTTTTTTTTTCAAGTATACTACACAAGTAATGCGTGGGCTTTAAATTACGCGTCTCTTACTTGTCTGATAAACACATATTAATCGTATCTCTAAGTCGTATTTTATTTTACCTTATTTAATTTCATTTTTAACAAAGCACTAAATCAGATATCCAGCTTTTAATGTGGGTATTTAAAAAAATGCCTACGTCGACGTCGTGTATTTTACCCTTTTTGACACATTTTATATGATTCATAATTTGAACTCTGAAATACTTCTTGTTCTTCTTTTCTTGCTTTTTCTCATCCCATTTGAACAGTCTGTACCCTGTGCCATAGGAGTAACAAATATTTAACACTTTTGCCGAGTTCAAAACCTTCGTTTGAATTTCGTGTTAAGGGATGCCTCTGAATATCTTTTCCAGGGGGAAAAACCTCTTCTCTTGTAAGCAGCATACATTTTTAAATTTTTACTGGCACAAAGTGTTCTGTCATCGAAATTCTCACAACTAAAAGTGGAAGCTGCATTTTACAGAGAAGCTTAGTCCTATTCACATATACATGAGAGTTTACAACCCCTCCAAGTGACTCGGAGGAAATACACCCGCTCGTCGTCTTTTTTCGCCTGAAGAAGGACAAATCTATTCGTGACTTCTCCGCGAACAGCCAAGTCGTGAATAAGAGTGTCCAATGACAGCTAGCCTAAAGTTGGCAAATAAAATCGCGGATAAAGCTTCAGCTTTGACGGGCCCCGACCCTCCTCTTGACTCGCGACGCTGAGCCTTTATTCGGTGAGCTTTAACGCAAATTCTAACTGCGGATTGGCAATTCGGAAGCTTTTCTCGGCTGAATGTTCAATTATTGGGGCCGGAGTCCGTGCTTGGGGAGGCACAGGTGGAGGTCGTCCCATTGGCTCCGGCTACCCCTTGCGCTTTTCAGTCGAATCTACGCTATGTATCAAGCCGGTGCACCCTTCAACAACAATTTATCGGCCAAAAGAGGGATGAAGCATGGTTGTTCCACTTGAGCTGGCTACACAAGATCCGCTCTATTTCTGTATGAGGCGTCTAGAACCAAAAGTGGAAATCTCCATTGCTCCGTCTAGGAATTTTGTGATCATTATAGTATCAATACTAAAAGAACGAGAAAGCTTCATGTTCATGTTTTCTCGTGAATATTCTGTTAATAAGCGAGATAATTTGGAAAATTTTAAAAACGGCTATAGACGATTTGGATGATCCTCTAAGGAAATTAATAGGATCGTTTTCTGTGAACTGTTTTCCTTTGAATTTTCAAGAGAATATTCTCCGCCATCTAATATAGTGTATCTGCAATTTGAAGGATGAATCTTAATATTGCAGAATTAGAAGCAATTACCGTTACATTAAATACATTTTCAAAACGATGACTCCCACGGATTTTTACGATCAATTTTTTTTTTAACTGGATTTCTCTGCCTTTAGGCTTCTGTCCGCATTATCATATTCCGTCACTTTTATCCTTTATAATTCAAGGTTATTAAACATATTCCGCCACACATTAATAGCCCGTAGTTTTCCATTGAAAATCGCTCACCTTTATCCAACCGGGAGTGCACTTCAGAATGTTCCATTCAAAATTTTCGAAAGCACGATGATGGCCGCACGTCGCTTCATAAGGGTCCATCGGGGAGCTCAGTTATTTATTGTCCATCACTCAAAATAATTGGCGAGAGAGGGGCGGGGCGGTAATTTGAATCATCCAAAAACTGAGTCAAGTGTTTTGCCGAGTGGGTCCGACGATAAGTGGAAGTTTTTATGCTGAAAGGAACTATGTTCCACACAGACCCTATAGACTTAGCTCCTTTTGGCATGAATACTTTCAAGTGTTCTGGTGCGCAAGGGTAATATTGGATGAAACGGAGGAAAAAGGAGAGAACACCTAAGCCAGGGTATCATTTGGTGTTTACGAAAGGTATAATTAAGAGGATGGCCGTCGTGGATGCAGGCCATTTGGCGTTCTGCTCAGAGCGATATTGTCTCTAAAAACTCTCAATCGGACCTGACCGAGTATGATTTATGCGCCACTACTCTCGCTCACCGCTCCAGCTGTGAGAACTCAAAATCGGGAATGCACCTCAAGCTCTTCTTGAGCGTTTCTGATTTTGTGAGCCAACCTGGACTCTCAGCTATGCCGCGGCTTGGATACCTGGCATTCCTTTTTACCTATTTGACCTTTTTATCACCTTCCAAGGATGCACACGTCTCCCACCGGTAGAATCTTTTTGCTCCAACCCTGTAAGTCAACGATATTTTTCAAATAAATTTTGAGTCGTCAGGATATTATTGTTCACAAGATTTTTACACGATAAGACAATATTTAACACATTTTTACAGACTTTCCGATCGGAGAAAATTCAAAGAGTGTTTTCAAAATGCAAATATTTAAAAATCAAGTTTACGATTTTATGACAATTTTTTTACCTAATAATCTACAAGAATTGTTTTTAGGAAAAAAATACTGTCGAATTAAGCACGTCTGTAACCATACTATTTTTAAATTATCAGCGATATTATCTGTTTTATTAGGATTGGTTAAAGGATATTCTAATCGTCAAAACGGGCGATTCAATAGTTCCTAACCCAAACTGAAGTGCGAGGCAATGGAACGAAACAGAATAAAGTCCGAGAAAGAGGGATGAAGAAAGTTAAAAACGAATAAACAGCTTTCCAGAACGGTTGCAGCAGCAAAAGACGCTCGGAAAAGAGGAAAAAGCGAAATTCCGGATGGATGAATATATTGTTTTAACATAATCCAGACGCGCATAATTTAGTTTCTCTCTCCGGGTATCAGAATACGTGCAAGCTCTATTCCTTCCGATCCCATCCAATCTTCATACCCCGCCAACCCCTCATACGTTTTTTGACGTATAGCCATATCCCACCCCCTAAACGGTAACATTCATTCAATCTTTTCGCTCTTATTATTTTCACCCTTATTTTGCATTTTCTTGTTATTTTTTTACCCCGAAAATTGTCTTCGCTGCCTCGTAATCCCGTAAGGCACGCTCCATCATCGTAATGTTCCCTGAAACTGCGGATTTTTTTATTTTTTGGGGGGGGTGGGGCGCTCAGGAGCCCAGCGTGATGGGGTGTATCCTCCGTCTCGAGCTTTTACACCCCTAACAAACGCACCGCTTCCTGCGCAAATTAAATTGATGTTCAAATTCGTGGCTCCGATTTACCAACGTGCGGCCATTTTTTCTCCGTGAGACTCCATAGCGATTGTGCAATATCGCTCGTAGAAGTGATGAAAATAGGAATCGTGCATCACAAAACCTCGATAAGTCGAAGGAATTCCCGCGAGGGAAAAGTATCAAGTTACCATCGAGGGCAAAATTAAAGTTTCCAAAGCTTCAACTATTGCAAGTGCTTGAAGTGACTCAGATTTATTTTTCATGGAAACTCCATACCTTTTTAGGGAAGGAACTTGTAAAGTCGCGTCCTTCTATCGAGGACCGGAGGTTCAAGAGGAAATGTTTGACGTGACAAAATATAAAAGTAATTAACCTGCTAATATATGCAGAGACTCGTGCGTATTTTTCTGCAGCNGGGGGGGGGGGGGCTCTCGAAGGGGTAGGGGGATGACACGCTGCTTGGGAAGCTGATCAAACACAGATAAACATGGCACCCGCTCACCATTAATGTGTTTAATGATGTTTCTCATCTCCCCTCTCAGGAGAATACCTCTTGCTTTGCACTTTAGCGTTTCCAGCCAATTTTGCTTGAAGACCTGGTCAGAACGATTCGCTGAATACATCAAAACCACCCCTTTGAGATTCGGGCTGAACTCCTGTCGAGTTCGGTTCCAATCTGTAATTTTTTTAATAAACCACGTGATGTGGATCAATGGAAAAAAAAAATCTTTGAGAGCCGCATAGAAGAGGCATCATTATGAAAAGCATCGTAGATTTGAACCCCTCATTTTAAAAACGACCCACCTCGGAAAAACGAAATTTTTCAAGAGACGGTATAAACTGCTCAACAGCTAGAGAAGATCTGATTTTACGCAAAAAATGAACATCTTAAAAGAAAAGAGACCCGAGTTGAGTCGTTTCCGGGCGTCGGTCGATACGCTGTTCGCAGCTCTGAAATCTCAAAGTTTAAAATGAGATGTTTTACAGACAATAAACGAAGCTGTCAGGAATCGAACGTGCGGTCTGTACTACAATGACGCGGACGAAGAAACCACCAGTGGCGTGGCGTGAATTGCGATTTATCGATCGTTATGCCATTTAAACCTATGGTAAAGAATCGAGTTTTAAGGCGTTCGCTGCGAACACCTTTTTAATCGATTTTTTTCATAGGTTTAAATGGCAGATCTATCGATCAATCGCAAAGCACGCCACGCCACTGGAAACCACCTGAACACTTCCACGCGTCCCGCGGTCCCCAAAAACGCGCGGGTGACAATGCGTATTTATTATTAACCCTTCGAAGACAGGGATCCGTGTCGCGCGAACAAAGCCGCGAAACTGAGGGGAAAAACTCGGAAAACTGGGCTCGGACCTATCTCGCCCCGGTCCCGCGGGGATAGGTGGATGCTTGTGTTTATTGCTTGGTTAACGTTTTGATAGGTTTACTGGTTTAGTCAGTCCCTCTATCAATATTGAATAGTATTCGTGCATACTAAATTACTTTTCCCTTATCTTGGTCGTCCCCATTTCCCTATTTTCCTCCAGAGGATTTTTTTTTCTCCTTTCTTTCTGTGTCTCACTGACAAATCCCACGTCCCCTATTTTCTGTCCGCTTTTTTTTGTATTCCATCAAAAAAGTTCAGGTCGATACCTCAAACTTCACAACCTTCTCAGCAGCTCTTCCGATGGGTATATCCACAAATGTTTCTCGTCAAATATACGAGTTGAGGGCTGGAAAAACGTCTGAGGTGAAATATAGATATCAAAAGAAAAAATGAATGAACACCAACCAATAGGATCACTCCATTGCCCTTTCGGGTCCTTTACCTATTGCTTTATCTATAAATTTCAATAATCAGCCTGCGGGCTGATAATCGTTATCGATAGACACAACGTTGAAGAAAGCTATACATAATGGAGCGATCCTTTTGGTTGAAACGGGTAAATGCTATAGATTAAGTGGGAAAATAATGAACTAACTATAGGGCCTCTCGTGGATTGCCGCCTGTGAGTCTATTACTTACCTCTCTTGTCAATTGCAATCTCCAGCCTCTACCAATTGAATCACTCCATTTTTCTTTCGCCTCCTTTTTCCATCGTTTTATCTATCAGTTTCAATAATCAGCCTGCGGGCCATTATTGAAATTGATTGACAAAGCTATAGACAAAGAAGTCGCCAGATTATTTATTGGTGGAAGCTAGTGGTTGTAATGGACACAGGCAGTAGGTAACAGACTAACTAACGGCAATCCACGAGAAACCCGACAGTTAGTCCATCATTTTCTCTCTTAGTCTATAAGAACCACACATTTCAACCAATAGGATCGCTTCATACCCCTTATGCTATGTCTATAACTTTGTGTATGAATTTCGAAAATCAGCCTGCAGAGCTGTAGAAGTTAGGGCGAGGAACTAGCCCGAGGCCGTAGGCGTTCAGGGGGCAGGCTCGAGTGTCACCGTCAAACAATAACAATCGTCGGTGCATGGACGGACCTGCCCCGACACACGACGGCGACACAGTCCCGTGTCGCGCTTGTTGCCTATTTAAGGAGCGACTCGGAGCGTTTGCGCCGGGAACGCCTTAATGATATCTTGGAGCTCGGCCTAATGATAGGTTGTGCAAAAAAAAAGCGCTCCGCTCGGATCTCTCACGTTGTAATTCGCGTCGTTGCCCGCCTTCGCCCGCCCTCTCGCTCGCCGCACAGTGGATCGAGTCAATTGGAGAGGTTGGACATGAAATTTTCGAATAAACCTGCAAATTTTGTCGTTAGTTTCGTCACTTTTTAAATTTCAAGGGGTGCTTTTTGAAGAAAATTTCAAAAGAAAAGCAATGGAACCAATTTTAGAATATCAAAGTCTGGTATTGACGGAGTTATAAGCTTTTAAAATTTCCAAATTTTGTCCGACCTCTCCCATTGACTCAATCCAGTGTGCGGCGTCCTCCCGGGTCCCGGGTCCTCATTGTCAGCGCCGATGTTGTCGTTGTTGTTCTGACGATTCCACTCCTAAGCAGATCACCCGCCCATGGCGACTTA
This sequence comes from Bemisia tabaci, assembly GCF_001854935.1. Taxonomy (NCBI): domain Eukaryota; kingdom Metazoa; phylum Arthropoda; class Insecta; order Hemiptera; family Aleyrodidae; genus Bemisia; species Bemisia tabaci. The sequence goes on from NW_017547093.1 coordinate 2,361,309, forward strand.
GTGTCCATTGTCCCCGGTTAACTTGTCATTGAACTCCTCCAGTCTGGGGAAAAATAAGTCAAATTTCCTGCACACCACCAGACTAATTTATTATGCTCATTCAACCTGTTGAGCCTTGATCCTGTCATGGATCCTAACTGTCCTGACACACTGAAAATAGAGTCATCAAGTATTTTTTAGCCCATTCAAATGTTCCTAAACCGATATAATTATTTAGTCTTTGATTGTTTTTACAGGGCCCTCCTCTATATAAACACAACCTCCTTAATCTTAGCTATTCTTTTCTTTACAGTAAGTGATCCACACAATGTAATCATTATGCGCTGCGATGGAAAAAGCCTTTTGTATCCAGAGTGCAGACTCATAAGAATTTGACAAGAAAACATGCTCTTGATTCAATCGGATTTTTTCTTGAATAAAGAGTCAAGTCTCTTCAAGTAATGGGATTTCCTATTGATACAAGCGAAAATCCCATTAAACAGAGATTATTTTTTCGAGTCAAATTTTCTAAGAGCCTGGACTCAGATCTGAATATTTTTTTCCAGTGTAAAAATACAAGCATTAATAATTCAGAAATCTACCGCATGAAGAGAGAAACTAAGCATGTTTATTCAACCCTAATTGAGCTAAAATCATACAGATAATGCCGTTTGTATTGTCGCCATTAAGCGATCATACTAATAACCTGAAATCAGGACCATAGCCCAAACATTCAGTGTTTTCTGTGGAGATTTCAACGATAAGATTCAAGAGTCATTCACTTAGAAACGAAGGGGACGAAAATTGATTCCTATTTCAATCCGGGCGGGTTTATTTGCTCCACGAGTGTCATCGGACGTGGAATTGTGAGGGGGCGGGGGGCGGAGGGGGGTCGAGACGATGTGACAGAATTTTTGAAAGACGCCGCGACGCGTTGGCGCGTGCTGAAGGAGCTGAAGCGCCCCGAAACTGCGGCAAGTTGCGCGATTCAAGAGCGGCAATCGGATTCGGTTATTATTATGAGATGGCAGTTTGCATAATGAGATCTCTCTCCGGAGATACATTTGTTGAACTACCTTCTACATATGTACGAACGCGGCCGGAGCGTCGCTCGCATGCACGGGTTAACTGCGCCTTGCACTGATTTTTCGGGCATTGTTCCTGGGAGGCTCGTTCGAGTCGGTGTGTGGCAGGTTGCCGATGCCATGGCCGTGGGGCGTGGGCTGTGCATCGTCCTCCATACGAATTCTCTCGTTTATGCTTGGTACCGTTCTGATAATACGCCAAACGTCCTTGATTTTGGATCAGGGTTTTCTCTATATTTCTCTCTAGTCGGCATCATTGATGCAATTTGTTTTTGGAAAATTCAACCACTTTTTCTTCCCTTTCTTTATCACAAGAAAGATTTTAAGATTTTTCATAATATGTACGAATGCTCTTTATATCTCTCCTTGGTTATGTTTATATGATTTGTGGTTTATCTGCCAGTTGAAATTTATATAAGTTACAATATTTAAAAAATTGATGATATTACGTATGGATAAATACTGAACGTCAAAGGCTTATAATTTCGTTTCCTAGTCAAAAGAGCGTACCTAACTCCATTTAGTGTCTGCAAAATTGACTCTAACGTTTCAAGTTATCACGCTTACGATTGTGCGATTGCCGTTTTTTTTCCGATTGGATTTTGCTGATTTTTTCATAATATCAGAGGACAAATCAGTGAGACGTAAAGTTAGGTATGTAAAACTACAATATTTTCAAGTGAAAAGTGTACAACTTTGAAATGTAGCTACGTTCTTTCGTCCGGGAAACGAACATTTTCACGATAAATTTTCTTTGCTCAGTTTTCATTTATTAAGTTATAATCTTAGTTGTTTTATTTATTTTAATACAAATAAAAAGTGATCTGATGCCTGCACATTGCACAATGTAGACAGAATGAACTTAAAGACGCTTTTTGTTTCTTGTTTTGTGTGTTTTGTTTGTTGATATCCAATCGATGTGGCACGTATCTAATTGGCATGGTTCCATGTTCTGTTGCAGCACCCCTATCCATCGGAAGACCAGAAAAAACAATTAGCTCAAGATACAGGACTAACGATTCTGCAAGTTAATAATTGGTGAGTTAATTACTTCTAAATCTCTCACTTTCTCGTTCTTTCTTTCTCTATCTCTTTCTCTCTCGCGACGGGCGCGTCTATCCGTTCTTTCCGTCGGTTTTGGGCCAAAACCGACGGAACATTTATCAAGTCTCCGATAACGTAACGACCCGTCAACTGGCGTCGGATTTTCCCGGACGACCATTGCGTCAACGACTCATTAAAACTTCGCTAATTCGACGCCCTTCCCCTGGATTTCAGGAACGTTTCACATTTTTTCTGTCTCGTCGTGCGATTTTTCTTTTTTCTGAAAACGAGGGAGGGGTAAAAAAAATCTCGATCTATTCGTGGGGCTTTTATCCTATCTTTTTTTATTTAAAAGGCGGAGGGGGAAACTTAACTCAAAATACGGCACGGAATATGACAAAATTATCAATTTTATCGCGTTGTATATTCAACTTGTTTTCCCCGTATCTGCCCTTTGGAAAAAATAATCGTACATTACCCCCTAGAGAGGAAAATTTTAGGGCCTTTCTTTATGCTCCTTTTGCAAAGGTAAATCATTGATAAATGGACCGCGTTTATGAGCTATTGCCAAAAATTGGGCAATTGAATTTTTGACAAGAGAACGTTTGTACGGATTCCTTTGAAAATTTCAAGGAATTTGCTTCGAACTATCACTGAAATTTGTACAAAAATCCACAGAACCGTTTTCATGTAAAAAATTAAGTTGTTCCATTAAATTTTGAAAAAGCTGATGTGGCTCGGTTCCTTCTCGCTTAATGCGGGCCGAATGATCATTAACGTAACTAATTTCAAAACCTGGTACAATTTTTTAATTAAATAATGTAAAAAGAACATACAGCCTGAGAAAATGGCCGAAATGATTCAAAAACAAAAATCAACCTAAAATCTTTGCCAGTCTGACACTGAAACTTTAGTTTCAAACTTTCCTAGACGATGAAGCGTCACAGCGGAAAGAGAAACGCAGTGATTGATAGTTTCTGTTTCCAGAGACCGCAAAGAAAGCCCGACTTTCTGTTTATAACCTCTTTATTAATATTAATTTATTCGCGCGCCCGCATCGTAAAGAAAAGGGCAGCCGATTATGCCGGCCGAGCCCGGGCGGGAAACGGGAAAACGTCCGAATTTATGGATTCCCATTTCGGGTTTTTTGTTCCCTTTTTTTCTCGCGCTTTTGTTATTTGTCCTGGGCTCGGCGGCTTCGGAGGGTACAAGTTAAGGGGGTTGATTCTGCCATTAGAGTGTATTAGGTGTCAGGATTAAGGCCGGGAAGGAAGTACGAAAACGGGCGCCGAATGAATAATGTATCATCCGGAACCAGGAACCGAACCGGATCCAGCGCGGAATTCGCTCTCGAATTGATTCTTGATCCCTCCCCCCTCCCCCCCTTACGTCGAGAGTTGCAGACTCTTTGTCAGACTTACTTTGTTATTTGTCCATTGATTTCGGATGCCGCCGCCCTGTCATTGCCCTCCTTTCCTACGCAGCTTAGTTTCCCTCTTATTGCTTCATTTATCCCTTTTCCTTTTCCCAAGGCCTGGAATTTGTCGGCGCCGCAGGAACAGGCAGACCAGTGCTCCCATTGCGTGTTCTTCAAAAATTCCGGGATCCGGAACTTTTTTGTTCAAATTCCTCCTACTCCATGACCGTCAAAAGTTCGGGGATTCTTTCTAGATTTTTCAAAAGTTTCGAGGAAGTTCTGGAAAACGCAAAAGATCCGGAACATTTCGGGAATTTCAAAAGTTCCGGAAAATCTTAAAAGTTCCGGAATTCAGTACTAGTTCCGGGAAATTAGAGCATCGGGCTTCGGGCATGCGCGCCATTTCACACCAAATTTCAAGGGCCATACTTCAAGAATTTGGTCAAACGCTCTCAAGTTGGAAACCCCCTCCTCAAATGGTCAACTTTTAAGTGCGACAGGGGGTTCCCTTTTTCCAAGTGACACCCCTGAAACTTCTTCTTTTTTTTACCCAATTTTGGGTCAAGTTTGCCTTAACGTCATCTTACTTAGCTCTCGTGGCAGCGGGTTTATTATGTTTTACTAAGAATACAGGCGAAAAAGAATATCAATAAAAAGGTAAAAGAAGGAGAGGGGGACACCCCTTGAACTATGCACCTTATATAACAAGGTGGAGAAATGGTGCTGGGTCCACACCATTATGCACCTTATAGCTTGTGGCTAAGTAAGCTCATGTAAAATTTTATTTTTCTTTCGAGAACGAGCAGAAATTTTACTTATATGAGGTTCAACATGTAAATTCTCATCGTCCGACCACGTATTCAAGTGTACAACAACTAGGTAAAGTTTTTCTTGCGCACTTTACGAGTCTTTCCGAATCCTCTCCCTCAAATACTCAGGAAATTAAGCTCTTAATTCGATACCTCGATAGTTACGAAAAAAAAATCATAGCCAAGGGTAGAAACCCTAAGTAATTAAAAACCGAAATATATTGCTCGCGGCGGAAACACACAAATAAATCAAGAATCGGCGCGCGGCGGGGCGGGGAGAGGGTCAAAATTAAGTTTTCGTTTTCAAATGGAAACAAATCATTTTTCCGTCCAGAAATTTAATTCGAAAACAACGGAATGGATGGCGTGAACGAGAGGATAAGCGTGGAGAAAGAGCGAGATGAAAGCGCGGGGGGGAGGGGCGGGGAGACAGTGCCGAAGCGTGAATCATCAGCCATCGATATTTTTCCATATGAAACTACGATAAAGAATCGATTATCAAGCTAACACCGATATAATCGATACTTTTTCATGGGTTCAAACGGGAGATCAATCGATTTATCGCAGAGAGGAGACGCCACTGCGGGGAGAGCTTCCTATTGATTGAATCGCGCAATGATTAATCGTGTTAATTAGCTCAGTTTCTGATGGAAACCTGCTCCGAGGCGGCTTGAAACAATGGCTCTTGCCGCGGCGAGGGGGAGGGGTGGAGGTGGGGGAGGGATGGTGGTGGGGGGGTGGAGGTGGGGGAGGGGAGACCGCGTCGAGGGCGGCTCAAAATTTGTTTCCACCCTCGCCCCGACAAACATGGCTCAAGGCTCGGCAGCCAGCCTGGATCCGAATCGAATTTGCCTCGCTCGGTTCCCAGCACGGACCAGCTCCACGGCTCTGCCCAATTCGTAGCTTTTCTGGCGAAAGGGCTCAAATGCACCTCGAGATGGGCCTCGATGTGCATTTGACTCCGAGCCTCGCGAGGTTTTCTTGAAAATGCGCTTACGATTTTTTGCTGGGGAGCGACGAATTTTGGTTCTCCCGCAGCTGCATTTCAGGCACAGTCTGCAACCGTATGCTCAATTCCACACAAAGACAAAAACGACTGCTATTAGCGCTCTTTGTTCTTTCGTAGAGGTAGTATAGCATGTGGATGTAGCATGCACATGTAGACGGATGCAAGCGTCATAAATTTTGCCAATTTTTAAAGCGCGTTTTTGGAGATAACTTCGACATTCTTCCTTTGAGGGCAAATCCTCGATTTTTACAACTCATTCCTTTATTATTACTCTCTAATTTTGCATACTGTAAGTTTCTCTTTAAAAAAAATCGATCGTTGTTTCAAAATTGGGTTGACGCAGAATTGTTTTCTTCTTTACACGCTACGGCTATCAAGAATAAATTTGATTGAAATGACAACAACGAGTTACCAAGAAGAGATGTGTTTGTACACATTTTAAAAATCTGAATAAGTATACCCTTACCTCACTTACCCTGATGAAGTATATGAGGACTTATCAGTAACAATAGCGGATGGAAAAATTACCTTTTCGAAACACACTCAAAAAACTGTTTTGGCATCGAGAAAATTTTGAGAAAATACTTGAGATGTGATCTTCGAGATCTTTACATTATGCCAGAGTCAAACATATTCAATTTTTGTGCGAACAAAACAGTTTTTTAAGCGTGTTTCCGAAAGGTTAATTTTTCACATCCGCCATTGTTACATATAAGGCCTCATATGCAAATAATGACCATTGCCGATCCAAGCAACAAATTTTGCATCAGCCACTAGCACGGGACTCAAATCGCCACTCCTCTGACACGAGAACGTAACTCAATTGTATTATGAGCCTTATTCCTCGTATAACCCTATGCTCGCCGGGGCTCATGTTTAAGTATTCATAGATACGCCCTTGCGTCAGATACGCGACGAAATTTGGCGCCCCTCAAGGCGAGTAGGCGCCGGAGCGTGGAGCGTCGTCAACGGTGTGGATTGGGGCGGGCGTCCGCGCGCGCACGCGCAAGACGGCGCGCGCCGCGTCAGTAGTCGACACGACCATAAATTCGAGTGACTTTGGCTCCTGCCAGAATGTAAGTTCCAGTTGCCGGACCTGTCGGCATCCGGGGATCCGCTCCAGTGGCGAGGCGAGAACAATCGATTATCGATATTTCCCCATTAGAAACTATGCTAAAAGATCGATTATTGAGGAACACTCTGTTTGTCGACCCTTTTCCGAAGGTTTAAATGGCAGATTAATCGATATATCGCAAAGCACGCCGTGCCACTGCTGGGGCTCCGCTCGCGAAAACCCAGGGGCGCCTTGCCGTCCTGCTCCGGTGGGGATATGGCAAGGTCCGCCGATGGAAGGTGCATCGCGCTATGACGCAGTCTCGTCGCCAGGATGTGTGTACAACACAGTCCCCGGAGCTTGTACTACGCTCGTACATCGCTGGTACATTCGCGCAGCGCTACATCCGTACACAGTCTCCATTAATTTCGCCCGGTCTGTTGCCAGCTTCACCGGAATTTCTGGATCTTGCACGTTGGTCCCATCGCAAGTGCCATAAAAGCCAGCTTAGAGGCATTCAAACAATGATAAACTCTGCCTCCTTTCTTATACCAAGCACAACAGTATGCTTTTGCGTCCATCAATGGCTGAAAGGGTGGAAGTACCGTGTAATTTAGAAGAGATGATGTTGAAAGAGTATTAAAGTCTCAAAATCATCAGAGAACTTCTTGCCTTTTTAAAAGTTTTTCGTGTAAAAAAGAACGAAATCACGTATCTCTGTTGTAATGTTTAGGAAATGTTCTTTCATTCATTCATTTATTTCTAAAAAAGAAAAATAATCGACAATATTACTTAAAATTTGCATGGGTTGACGATGAAACAGAATAGAAATATCAGACATAATGTCGATTTTTCCCCCTCCATTCTTATGCGCGAAAATTTTTTGAAATTTTGCTTTTACAACACGTGGTTTTGAGAGGTAGTGCTTAGAAGCCGCGCGTCAGGAAAGTCAGAGACACAAAACGGGTAGGTAAACTGGCGGCACCCAACCTTTTTTGCGTCCCATACCTTCAGATTTAGGGCCACAACACCTTGGTTCGTGTATCAGCTCTTAACCATCAGGACGTGAAAAATTAGGTAACGCCAATGAACCTGCGCCCATCTTGTGCCCCGACGCAAACTCGTCTTTTCTGGGAAGTTTGAAAACAGCGCGCGAAGGAGGCCTGGCCGGTCAGCCTCGTCTGGATGAGCCAATGCCGGCCACGCCGCTGCGTTAGGGCTTTCTTCCTCCATCTCTGAGCCTCTGGGCCAGTGTTGCCAACCAGTGCTAATCCAAGCAAATCCCACCGTGCGAATCGTATCCGTACCGCTCTACTTCGGGGAGTCAGAATCGCTATCGATCGATTAACCCCTATTTTAGCAATTATATCTATCGATTCGGGTTATTCGATAACGACTAAACAATCCAGGCGCAGGTTCCTTCCAAGTTCGCGACTTCTTGGGACGGTGCGAGCGCCTTGTCCGGTGCAGGGTGCATGTGGACGCTCCGCGCCGCGCCGGTGCCACCCAATAACATGCACTTGTCTTGCTCGCTTGTCCCCTGTCCCCTGCCCGGCCACTGCCGTAATTAATCTTGGTTCCCGGGCCTCTTGTTCATTAGAACACTCAAATTGTGCGTTCTCTCACGTGTTTATTTACCACCCTCCCCGCGCTTCAATCAAAATCTGCCAGCTACCTGCGAGCTCCCACTTCTCTGCCGTGCTAAGGAAGAACGCTGTATGAGCCTTCAGGCGTTACCTTATTTCCTTCAATAAAAAACGAATTTACTCGGGAAATTATGAATAATTTTCCTCAAATTTTTCAGGCAATTTTTTTCGTAATTTAATCAGATATATTTGAAAATTTCAAGGGAAACTAAACAAGGCTTTCTTTTAAAAAATGTTTTATCCAGTGGAATTCGGCAAGTCTCCAATGTTCATACGGCAATGTGTGAATGCATTAAACTGTCTTTATCTTTTCTGAAAATTCAAATGGCAACCCAATTTCTGCTCGAAATAATGGAGATCGCCAGTATTAAAATTAAGTAATTCAAGTCGTCGGCTAAGGATAATTAGAACTCTCGCAGTTACATTAGTGATTTCAAATTCAGAATGAGAGAGACAAGTGCTGAAGAGGGAGTGAAAATGTGTTCATCGCTCCCTCTCGATGCCGAAGGATGAAAAAAAAACTGTGGGATAAAGCTATGGAAAAAACCGAAGATAAAAAGAGAAAAAAAGAAGAGGAAAAAAACGGAGTAACAGGCTCGATGTTGTATACGCATTCATTTCTGCGTCACCCCTAGTGTAAACTTAATGCTTAATGCAAGCAGGAAGCTTTCTTGAAACGGTGTCAATTTCCAAATTCGACCTCCCCTCTTTTTAGCTATCGTCACGCTTGTTCCTCAAACCAATACAGTACAAGTTAAATTTACTTCTTTTGAACAAAGCTCCATTGTTTTTTTTTTCTTTCTATCGTTAACATTTTTTTCCTCCTTTAACTTCTCTGTTCTCGCCGCGACTTTGAATTATCATACCATAGTGCAGTAGTTTCAATCTTACTGACGTTAACTAACATAAAAAAACAATGAATATTTTTGCTTGTGGTGTGGTAACTTAAAAATCCTAAGCATGATCATGTCAATTGCGACTTTTTTGGATTATTTTAAACACTGATTTTAGCCCATATGTGGGCATCGCGCGTAGGAAAATAATGAACGCGAATACTAGTACTCAATTTTTAGCGTCACAAGTGGCATTTTCAGGCCCTTAACCCTTCAATCTGGGCGCCAGCGAAAGAGATGGCGCACAACGGAGCTTAATTGAAGAAGTTGGACAAAAAGTGGAAACTCTAAACCCTTGTAATTTCTAATATAAAAGTGTAATGTATTAAAAGTGATTTTGTTGGTTTTTTAGCACAATTTTCCATGAGAAGCACCCTTGAAAATTGAAAATTTGACAAAATTGACGTAATACTTTGCAGTTTTAGTAAAAAAAATGCACGTCCGACCTCTCCCAATGATTCGATCTAGTGTGGCGCCTGACGCGCGAGACAGGTAAACGACCAGATCAGTCGCCGGGCGAAGAATCAATCGAGCAGGAGATCGTAAATCAGGAATCAAGCGTCGGAAAAACGAAATTAATTTGAGGTATAATTAAAAATTTAAGTCTAATTTTTATTGCGCCTATAAAATTAGAAAGGGTTAAAAAGGAGAGGAGGAAACGGGAGCATTTTTGAAGTTGTAAAATAGCGGAATGAATGTTTCGGCGAAGGAACGGCGGGAAAGCGGGACCGGGGGCCGGGGCGNGGGGGGGGGGATTTAATTGCTCAGAACTGACACTAATTGTTCATATAAAATTTATGCTTATAATTTCAACCCCTCCGTTGCGGGAGAAGTCCGCGCCAGGCGCGAATCCCGGAGGACTTCGGATTCGGTGCAGTCGCTCTCTCCCGTTGCACGGAGCAACCGAAATTTCGTTTCGTTTTCGTCCGTCCTGTTTTTCCCACCGGCGCTTTCCCCTTTCGTTGATTTTGTTTCCTCTGCAATTTCTTCTTCCTCCCCCCTCCCCCCACTTCCCGCCACCTGCTCCTGATTTATTCGCCCAAATTGCCAATTACGCGTTGAAAATGTTTTCCTTACACTGCAGTTCACCGAGACTGTGTGAGCTTTACCAGCAATTTTTGAACTTTTTCTCGAGGGAAGTAAAATTGTAACGAAACTTTTCGAAAGTTTGAATTTTTTCGCCGAACGGAGCTCTCAGTGGAGTTTTTGTGCGTTGATTATCCCCATCCCAACCCCCCCTCTCCCCTTCCGGGGGAACGTTTAATTTCGAGGGATTTATCATTACTTCGACTTTAGTCCTCAAACAAAGTTTGGTTTGTTATGTTCGTAGAATTGGACGCAGTATATAATCTAAAGAAATTTGAGGATCACTCTCAATTTAGCTTACCAGTATAAATTTAAGAAAACCCTTGCTTTTTGAACGTTCTGGAACAATTTGCGCATATTATGAAATCATAATACATATGTGTTTAAAATAAATGGTAACAACAAAAACATGCTTATTTCTCGTTTGTCCGATAACAGACTGGACCGTTTCCGAGTCCCGTTTTTCAAATGCCAATGAAAGCGGTCATGGTGCAGCTATATTTGAAGATTCCCTCGGAGCATTTTCATTCTAGGAACAGAAAGCAAAGAGCGTAAACCAAGGAAATCAGCGGAGACTCATAAAAGAAATTAACTGCTCGAAAGGTCGTCGAGGGCAATCCGAAGACATCGGAGGTAACGACGCGAAAGAATTTAGTTAAAAGTCATTTAACGGGTGCTAAAGGCGCATTACCCCTGGTCGCCACTTTGTTTATAGGAGCTAACGGAGCGTTCCCTGCCGAAAACAGAGCGGGAATCACCGCGGACTGGACACGGAGCGCCGCGGAGTGACATCTCCGAATTAAGATGTAAAAAGCATGATGCGATTCAAAACACCTGTAATAGCATTGTCAAACTATTAAAAAGGGAACTTTTCACGGGAGCGGACCGGAGCGGCAATGGACTGGCGAGGCTAAATCGCTTCCACGGGTAGTTTAAACAATAAACGGAAAGATTTTATAGTCCGTTCCCGTTTGTTCCCCCTCCTTTACGACTCTTTCGAGGGCTATAATCAGAACAAACGACTGTTTCCTGGTTCCTTGAGTAAGTAAATTGCTTTCCGAGCCCTGCCTCTCTATCTACCCGATTCCACCCCCAGCGGGGTATGCAAGTCGGTTAGCCTAAGTAAATCCATCTAGGGCCGAGCATGCCGTGCTGTGCCGTACCGTAGCGGGAATTCCGACTAATGATGACCTCGCCTCCAGCTCTCCCCGGCTGAGAAAGAACGCCGTATGAACATTCGAGAGTTGCCAAATTTTCTTTCGTAATATGTCTAGTTTTGAGGAAAATTATGGATATTTTCCCTTGAAATTTTCAGGAAATTTAGGTAAAATTGCGGACAAAATCATCTGAAAATTTGGAGGGAAAATATTTACAAATTCTCTCAAAAGTTCGTGATTTAACAAAAGGAAATTTGGCAACGCCTGGAGGTTCTCACGGCGTTCTTCCTTAGCGCGGCAGAGCTCCAGGAGCGGGAGCTGAGCTTGAGCTTTCTTCCGTGCCATGCGAGATGCGATGTATGATCTCTAATCCTGTACCCGAAATCCCTTTTGATTTGTGATGTTTTCTATTTCCGTCCCGCCATCCGCGCTCTTTTTACCTCGCTTTCTTTCGCCCTCACCCTCTCCCTGGCGCCCCCTCCTTGGGCTTCCACTAGCGTCTTATAAATATTGAATCAATGATGCTGCGGACTTTTATTGCGGACACTTTGAAGATCATCCGCACGGCAGTACGTATGTTTTTGTGCACGGGTTTTTCACAATAAAGCAAGATAAATTATCTTAAATGCCTACAAGGAAAAAAAAACCCTTCAAGACTGCGGTTCCACCCTCAGTTTCCCCTGAAATGTGGGTCGTGGGTAGTTGGGAATGTGTCAGTAACCTACATTTTAAGGAAAATTGAAATATCCGGACTCCTCGAATTTCCTGTTTGTTTTGTCCTTGACAGTGCCGCATATTATTAAAAAATTAAAACTAGGATGAGATGAAACGTGAGCATTGTTGGGTTAAGTTGGACTCAATTTAGAGTCATTTCTGAATCAACTGAGACATCAACCAGGTTTGACTTACTTCACAAAATGATTCTTAAACGTACACCCTTGAAGAGATTTTGAGCGTCATCAATGCCGAATATAATGAGTCGTCCTTACTTGAAAAAAAAAAATGACTTGAATTTGCCTTCAAGAAGATGTTTTCTTGCATCTATCTGGTTTCTGCTCGAAATAATCTACTTTTTTCTTTTTAAAATCATATTTTCTTCCTCTTGATACAAGTATATTTTCTAAGAGATATTTCATCTCGGCGGCAAATTCAAGAATATCCCATCTTAAATCCAAGTCTCTTTTTTCCTGTATAGCATCTCAGAATAGCCAAGCTTTCTGACTTTCAAAACTGTTATCAGCACTATCACCTTTGGGAACCATCGAGAGTTTAAAAAAGGAGTCTTTGTGAGAGTGAATAGTCTTTTTCTTCTCTCCCCTCCCCTTCTTTCTGATTTCTCTCCTTCCCATCCGTTTCGTTAAAAATAACGGTAACAAATAACATAATAGTACACTTGTCACAATAAGTGTGATACAACTTTACTGCGCTGCTCACCAGCTCACCAAAAAATAAAGAAAAGAAAGAAACAAATATTTCTTATGTATCAAGGAGGGAATTCTCTGCCACCTTGGTAGCTCTCACCTTGCCGAAAAACCAATTTCGTGGAGGCTCTCATTCCCTCGCAGCATCCTAGACGAAGTGAATTACGGTCGCGTGCTGGCCATAAATATTCGATGCAAATCTGGAAGCGACGAACGGAAGGAATCTGGAAGAGAATAACTCGCGAGCATACGTCATTTCGCCCCGGGCGCGGACGGGGAGGAGACAGACGGGAGGAGATTGCATCGGAAAATGGGAAACGCAAAACGGCGGGAGGAGGGCGCGAGGGGGAGGAGACAGCAATTTGGCAAAAAAAAAAGAATCGGATTCAGCCGGCTGTAGTTTCTCCCAAAAGCAGAGGCTTCGCTATCAACCCGCCGAGGAGCCTCCGGGAAAAATGAAAGATCTACATCCCAGCCGCCAAATTTGTCCCAAAAAAATACATTTCGGTTGCATATTCTTAAGGGGCACAACTTTGTGGAGCAGAGTTCACGACGCCTTGAAAATTCCTTGAGTATACTTACATTTCTCTCTGAATCTTCCATTCCGTGCGAATATCCCTCCATCTCGAAACATTGCCCAAATATACTGAAAAATACTTGACTTTATCGAAGGTTTTCATGTTAAATTCATTTTTGACCCCTCCAAAGATCCAGTCTTTTGCTAACTGTTGTGGAGACTTGCATATGATTGTAATATCATCACTTGGTATGATAAATTGGACTAAATTTTACAACATTCTGCAATTCTACAATTTCTGGCTCATTTGTAGAAAGCATTTTGTGATCGGGAAACTAATGGCACAACCGCTGTTTCTAGACTGATAGTGAGTTGGGAACTGTAGTCCCAAATTGCAAAATGTGGTCCGATTGCATCATTACCAATAAATTTTAGCATAGGAAATAAATACATTAGAATAAGAAACTTCCAATTTCAACTAATTCTTTACGGACTTTAAATCCTTTTTTTCGTACACCTTCGATGTCTCACACATTCTTTCTCAAGTCCTTGAAAGATCCTGGAATGATCTGAATTTTGGTATACTTAAAATATTCGACAGTCTTTTGATGGCCTTGAATTTAGTTATGGAGTGTAGAGTTCTGTCATGAACTTTGGAAAGGAGGATAGCCTCGATACATGGCAAGCGACACACATTTAGAATTTCAAGGAACAGCGTGTATCACGGGTTGCATACACGCCGAGAATAAAGGGGAACAACGGCGATAGAAAGGAAAATGAACGTGTTTTCCGGTCGACCCGGCAACGCGTGACTTCGCACGGGGGCGCGAAAAAAGGAAAGCGGGCGGGCGAGAAGGTGACACATCATTTTTTATTCTCGGAAAATGAAAACAGTGAAAAATGTAGTGGCGTCTCTGGAGAAATGAAGAGTAGCGTGCGCTAACAAAAAATGATTAGGGGAGCTACTTACGGCGCTCTCTCCCTCGCCGGCTACCCCCTCGGCGCGTGGAAAAAACGAGGATAAGGAGCCGCGACGATGACGGTAATGATAATGATTACAATAACAAGGTCATTGTCAGATATCGGGGAAAAGCACCTCCGCTCCACGCCGAGATATCGAGTGGCTGATTCTCAAATGTATACTCATACTGCCGTGCTAGGGAAAAACGCCGTATGAACATTCAAGAGTTGCCACAATCGCCCCGGATGAAACATATATTTTTGAGAAAGGTTATGCGTATTTTTCCTTCAAATTTTTAGACATTTTAGACAAAATTGCGAACAAAATTATCTGAAAAAAATTAAAGAAAAACATTCACAATTTTCCCAGTAAATTAGGTCTTTATTGAAGGAAATGTGGCAACGTCTGCAGGTTCATACGGCGTTTTTCCTTAGCAGGGCAGCATACCCCTGATGACTCGCACGTTCAGAAACCGGCAAATTCCGCATCATTATTTTCCCCTCGAATTGCGGTCGGTCGAGTCACGTGATCATTTATTAGAGCCCGAACATTTAAATGTGCCAGGGAAATCCTCTCGAGAACGAGCATTAGGCAGAAAAGCTCCTCTCCGTAAAAATGAAAGGAGAAGGTGAACAATAAATTAGTAATGGCTTATCGAATCGTTTGAAAGTTCACGGATGGAAGTTCGGCTTTGCTGTAGCACCGAGCCCAAAATTTGATTGTTCTGAAGCGGACGCTCGCAATTAATTCTTCGACTGCAAGCCGGCAATAGGCTAGCGTAAATGGACGTACGTATGCTAAAAGGAACTATGCTACACGCAAACCCTATGCACTTAGTTCCTTTTAGCATAAATACGTCCAAATGTGTGGGGCACGTTCGAAGGATACGCCTGAGCGGAGGTCATAGTGGCACAAACGAACATGCACATGCTAAAAGGAACTATGTGCATAGGAATTGTGTGTAACATAGTTCCTTTCAGCATAAATACGTCCGAATTATGGGTGACTTGCAAATTTGATGACGGCCCCACTCCATAATACAATTTGAAATTTTGCTTTCATCCGTTCCGCGACAAACCAAGCGAGGGGTGGAGGACAGTGTTGCCAAAGTTGGCATGTTAGCTCTGAACTCACGATCGATTGAAAAAATTGAACTTTATCCTTTATAAAATATATAGACACAGGATAAATTTTTTTGAGGTACGAATTTATTTTATTTTTATTTTAAAATTCTCTTACATAAAAACTTGAATTACAGCCGTTATACAGGTCAATAACATATGAAAATTTTTACTTACTTTTAAAATTACTCCCTTTCTTTTCCCACAAAGTATGATGGCACGTAGGAGAGAGGCTCGACAGGGGGAAAATGTCTGAATTACGCTCAGCTTATTATATATTTAAAGTGTATTTCTATTTCTGATATGTTTACCCACAAAGATCAGTTTAAGCATGAGGCTAACTTTTGTAAACATTAAGTTTGAAAACACGCAGACAATAATTTTAAATCATTTCGTTTTGAATTTTTAAACGGAATGATATTTGTATTAGGGTACGCGACGGTTGCGTATAATCACGTTCATAATCCACCCCTAGAAAAGGGAGAAGTTGTTGTAGGCGGAGCAAAATTTTCGGGTTCCGGAGGTAGGAATGACATAAAACGCAAAATCGTTTACGTTAACCTTTGATGTGTCGGGGGTTGTAATAACCATTACACGCCCGACTCCTCCCGGCGCAAGGCGCTTTTTATGCACGCGTATGTGTTGATATTTTGATTATAGGCTTCCCCACTTGTGAGACAAAACTTATCACCACACACGGGAGAAAATAATAATGCGGGTAATAATAATAAAATGAGGAAGAAAAAAAGCGACGATGTAAGTCGCGAAAGAAGGGGAGTTAATGGCGAGGTAAATAAGGATGAATGTAAAAATTTGTCAGGGGTGCTGGCGATGAGAAGGCAGCTTCGTTTTTCGAAGATAGGAGGCTTTAAAAAAATGTCCTTTCAGCTTTCTATTGTTTTCTCTATCTGGTTGTATTCTGCGGACATTGCCTGAATCAAATGAGAATATCAATTTAACTTAAATTCTTCATTGTAACATTATGGGCTTACTTCACAACAGAATATTGTGACAATAGTGTTTTGCCCTACATTTCATCATGATAAAAAACGAACGTTTTTCTCGATTATCTTTTCGGAAACTATCAGGTTTATCCATACCTCCATTATTAGTTGCAACAAATTAAAACATTACTGTACACTTGCTTTTTTCATCTCATCGCCTCCTTCCACCGTCTCTAGATTTAATTTCTGATTTTAACTCACGACATTTTATAAATATTAAACTTTAAATTAAGTATGCATACTTTTCAAAATAAAAGATAAATTATAAAAATAAACGAATACTCTAAAATTAAAGATTTTTTAAAAACTCCAATCTTGGGAGAACGAGCTCTTGTTAGACAGTTGTACCCGTCCAGTCCATGTTACCTTTATCACTGATGCACCTGCTAACAAGGGAAACTTAATTCCTTTGTGGAGGGCCATAGAGTGAAATGTCATAAAATGTGGATACCGGTCAAGTATACCAAGATAGGAGGGGAGGGGAGGACCGGGAGTGAGAGTGAGAAGGCTAGGGTCATTAAGGGGGCGGGAGGCAGGAAGTAGCGTTTCGCTGATAGCAGGAAAATGTCTCGCAGTGATTGACAGGGAGAGCGGCTCAGCTTCCACTGGGACAGGGTCCGGGTCCGGGGATTTCATGGGGGTCGGGGGAGGGGGGTTTGGGCGCACGGCGGCCGTCAGCCGGATATGCCTCGTTGTAGTCATTTAGAGGAATGTGCGCTTTGCCGCCACCACAACCGAACTCCCGAGAGCCCAATGTCTCCTGCATCCCGGCTCGCAGTTGCCAATCGGGAGTTATACTGCAAAAAACATTATCTTCAGATATTAAAGCAGAAAATGTATAAGTTGCCGTTGAAGTATTACGTAAGCTGTTGAAAAGGGGGAGGGGTTGAGCTTTTTCTCACGGAGTCTTACGAATGCGGGAGCGGAGGGTCAAGCCCAGTCTTACGCAAGCTCATCTCATGTAGTACATAATATTTGGAATAGAACTGACAAATAATTTGCAGAACAGCAAAATCCATAGAACTGAGGAAAGGTCCTGTAACGCACAGTGCCGGTAAATTATACCGGTCAGTTGAAAATCCAACGTATTATTCGCGTTACTAACCATTTCGCGGCAGAACAGAGTTTACAAAGCCTCACGAGCCATGAGACGTCGCATCGAAGAGGCGAGTGCGAAGTTAAGTTTTCCTTCATTTAGATGGTTATGCAATTTAAGCTACACTGGAGTTGAAATAGTTGTATCGCACTACAATGGTATTCAGCTTCATCAAATGCGAGCTATTCACAGTGAGCCAATGCAACCCACTGTTTTAATTCTTTAAATTAAAGCACTTAAGTAATCCGTCTACGATGTTCCGACGACAAAATATGTTTTCGAATGATTTGGATTAGTTTTTTTCTTCTCCATTCTTCTTTTTTAAGTTTTTAATTCTTTAGTTTGCCTCATGTGGCAGCTTGATGGAGTGCCGCCGAAGGGACGAGCACCGATTGGCGACTGGTAACGTCATCAGATTCTCGCTATTATTTAATCTTGGTCAATTAGTCGGGCGGGGATTTCGGCGTCTTGATCATTGATGCCACCGCGCTTCTCGTACAGTAATTAAAACTAATGCGAGGGCCCGTTTTAATTACCGCTGAAACTAGATGTAGCATTATTCGTAAGCAAATAGGCTCGTCATTCTCCGCGTAAGTCTCATCAAACCTTTCTTCAATTCGAAATTTCTATCGAAATGATTCCTAGATCGAATCTTATGATCCCTCGATTCATAGAACACGATTTGAGCAGAGATCGACATGAATTCGTCACCTTCCAGCTAAAGTATCACAAGAGCCATGCAAAGTTTAAAAATTTCCGCCGCCGTTTTATTTTTTTACAGAGAAATTTTTCAACGAAGCTTTCCAAAAATTGCAATGAATTTTCTTTTTGTTTTCAATAAAAGTCAATGAAATTTTCAAGTAGGTTCAACCAACAGTTTCTCCGTGAAAAATAAAATGGCGGCGGAAATTTTCAAACGTCGCATCGCGCTTTTGATCCTTTGGCCGGAAGGTGGCGAATTAGTGGAGATCTTGGGTTCTCGACGAAAGAATCACGTGCGCTGAAGCCTCCCAAATCGATGATGATTCGGTCGACAAATTCGGAGAGGGGCCACGCGTTTTCGGCCGTCGATTATGAGTGCCGGCGCTGTACCGGATTAGGCCCGGATCCCAGGGATCACGCGGGAAACTCGATCATCAGCGCTTAACCCTTTCGCGATACAGTGGCGCAGCTTCGAGGGGTGCCCAGGAGGGGTCAAGAGAACAAGTAAACATGACGTGGGATTTAAGCGCACGTGCTAGTGGACACGGGATTTCCACCGCTGCCAGATTCGAAGATATCCGCCTCGAAAATTTCATAAATTGGCAAATTGAGCAGTCTAAACCTTGTACATACTCATCCAAAAATGTTGAGTCTCAAACGTTGGAACTTTACACCATTGACGAAATTACTCAATGGTATTTTATTGCCTTATATGAATGTGCTCGATGAGCTAAGTTCCTAATGTTCAATGTAATTTTTTTCGAAAAGAATTGAGTAAAAAATTATCCTCGACCTCTAAATTGAACAATTTAAGGTAGATTAATGACAGAATGATCTAATTTCTTAAGATGCAAAAGTCTTTATAGAAAATTCAGCTTTATGGTTTAATAAGGCGGCAGCACTCTCACTTTAAAATTCTCCAAATTTTAGTCCAACCATTTTTTTCACCTAAATGTCAGCAAAAAAGGCAAAACTTAATAAGATCCATAATTTTACTAAATTTTAATCACAATGCAACATTTGCAAAACATTTTCTAGAGTTTTCCTCGAAAAAAACTGACACTTATTTCACATTCTTGTAAACCATGCATGAATCTGAACCTTCCTCCAACAATGTTGCCAATTACAGAATAAAACGTTATCTTTTTATTCCTTGTTCTAACAAATTATGCATAAGAATCTTCAAAATTCGGCAACGTTAGCCTCTGAGGAAGATCGTCGATGAGCGTCGGGCTCCTGAGGAGTTCTGGAGGGTCGAAAGCTCGCGCCGCTAGATTGAACGTCCGAGCTTGGAGGATGGAGGAAGTAACAGTTTATGCCACGGCTGAATGGCTGTTGATATGAAGTGCCAACTTCCGATACCCAAATCAAATTATCACGCCTAGCCCTTACGAGAGCCCTTGGGTCGCCGGATCGTCTCGGACGGGGAGTCCTGCTGCCAAGGCGAGACGACTTGCATCAAATAAGCTTAGGTCCACTTGAGATTGGCACCCAAAATCGCAGTGACGATCAATGCCGTGCTAAGGAAAAACGCCGTATGAACATTCGAGAGTTGCCAAATTTCCTCCGATGAAATATTTTATTTTTGAGGAAAGTTACGAATATTTTTCCTTACAATTTTCAAGATCTTCAGGTCAAAGTGCGAACCAAATTATCTAAAAAATTGGGAGAAAAATACATATAATTTTACCGACGCATTGGGGTTTTATCAAAAGAAATTTGGCAACGCCTAAAGGTTCATACGGCGTTTTTCCTTAGCACGGCAGAATAGTGAGGCGTGAATGATCGAGTGGTACAATAATCCTCCATTTGAAGCTATGGCGAGGAATCGATCATTGAGGTATTCGTTGCAAACACCCTGTTAAGGATCCTTTTCCACAGGTTTAAATGACAGATCAATCTATGTATCGCAAATCACGCCACGCCACTGGTGACGATTCGGGCAAGTCGGTGACACTGTTTTTCTTCCATTTGAATGCATTATAAATATCGATTTGGGTGATGCATTCACTCCACTCTCTCTGTACATCGATACTTTTATATGAATTTTAATGAGTAAAGTCAGTATTGCCAAATCGCGAGAATCGCCACTGTCACTAATTTCTTGATGCATTTGATCTACTTCTAAGTGGATTCAAATACCGCTTGAGCTTTTCCTAGAATCAAAAACGAATGTGTCGTGGAAATCTGTGAGGGAGTTGTTTTTGAGTTGGTCAGACCATACTCATGGCCCATTTCGACTTTGACCATAACGTCAACAATACAACGTTACCATTGTTCTGTCAGATTCTAAAAAATTGTAACCACTTGGTCCAAAACTTTGCCTTGTGTGCTTGCTAAATTGACGAATCAATGAAAATCTCAGCTAGGAAGAAGAGTTCGAAATAGTACTTTGAGTGCTCACCGTGGTTTCTGAAAATAACATGTCATAATTGTTTTCATAGTCGTGTGATTAAAATTATTAAAAAGGAGGTTAAGAAAACAAAAAGGGGAAACGTCGGTGTTACCTCTAATTTTCTCCCGCAAACCACCTGATATCAACGTAGGGACCATCAAAGACCTGGCAACTCGCCATTCGGGCGGACGTCATTCTTAGTTCTCACCAGACAACGGCCAACAACTATTTCTCACATTTTCAACGCTGAATCGGTGGACGATGAAAAGGTGGAGGTAAACATTATATCTGAACTTCGTATGATCGCCCGTCGGCTTCAAAAAGACCGGGCGAATAAAAATGAAGACGGGTCCGGATCTGCAGGGGCAGATGAAAGGAAAGGTGAAAAAAGAGGGACCGGACGGCCGAGGAGCAGGGCATTTCACCCACGTCTTTTACATTTCCTGTCTGTTTTAAAAGCTCAAAGCTTGTTAGTCTGTCATCGCTCGGCTCTCGGCAGGTAACGCTGATCAACACTCAACAGTTTCCAGAATTTAGGTTACGCGAGTCGTCCCGATGCCAAGAATCCGAGACACGTTCTGATATCAATTACTAGAATGCAGATCCGTGCATCTATTCATGGGTCCGAAATGTGTTGCAGATGCTATCCAGGTGTGTATTAAATAGCCCGGGGGGAGGGGGGCTAGACGCTGAGAAAATGGAATCTGCTAATCCCGTCTAGAGCAATCGTGATCATGAAGTCACCGAGAAATTCCTCCGAGACAACTTGAAACAAAATATTGACTTCGCTGGTAAAGGCTTGGAATTTATCAACCGAATGACGACATTCAAAACAGTATCCCTCATCCTTGAACTCCTGTGAAACTATTTTCAATAGGGGTGGAGGGATAAAAAAAAAACTGATGTTAAGAAGTCATCACTTTTATTGCCACTTCCCTGATCTCTGCCTATCAAGCCGCTTATGAATTATAAGTGAGTAAGAAGGTGATAAACTTTAAAAAAGCCCATTCGAAATTTCAAAATGTCAAAATTGTATTTCGGTGACGGTCATGTTTAGGACTCTCGTTAAGTTGCGTGGAAGTTCGATTCTCTGCAGAGAACTGCTGCTGTCTAGTACCTATCTGTATCTGTTTGCTGTAGCGCAGGAAATTTTTCTAGCGCTTGTGTTGGCTAATTTTAAGTTGTAGCAAGGATTTTAGCGACCGATGTAAAAAAAAAGAAAAAAAACCTCAACGTTTATTTTCAATTTCCAACTTCACTGGATTTTTCAGTTGAGAATAACAGTTTTTCCCAACAATAATGTAGGGAAAACCAGCATGACCGACCATTCGAGACGAGTTTGTTTACATTGTTCTCCAGCATCACCACGAATAACCTGAAGCTGGTGAGACCAATCAGAGTGTAGGAGCAGCATGACTATACTCTCCCTTGATAGGCATTACACTGCAATCACCAGTGATTTTCAATCCCGATTCAGTGCTGAAAACATACACGCAGGGATCCCAATAGAGTCGGTCGCAATCTAGGCCAGCAGCGTTTGGCGAGCCCAGGAAGTTGGCGGAAGGGAGAGATTCAGCTTAACCCTTTATCTCTGGAGAATATCGAGGCTGCGCTTCCTACAATATCTGTTGCGCCTTCTCGATTCCGGTTATTAACCACCGCTCTGCCCCCGCCCCTCCCCGCCGCCTCCGCCTCCCACGCGCCCCGCGAAGAATTGCATCCCCCAACTATTGTCTCGATTGTTCTAGTCAAGCACCGAAATAACAGGCCGTGGATGTTTTCTTTCCGCACTGATAAACTCATTCACCCGGCGATTGCCCCTGCCTGGAAACGAATAGGCGGTCCATCCGATAAAGCTACCAACTTTCTAACAGTTCGCCCTTTCTTTCTATTTCTTGAAATTGGAACTTTTCAAACCGAGAACTCCAATGAATATAAGTAGCTTTCCGCCCTGTTTTTTTTTTTTGAAAATTATGTAAGTAATACCTTAGAGGTACGATCTTAACCCACTCTTCGACGCTCGAATACGCAATCCGCCGAGTAGAACATCTGAATTCGTATTTGTTATAGTGAGTTTGGAGTGGAGGGGGTGGAGATTCAAACCCAGCGTTACGCAACGATTTGAACTTTGTGAATTTTGCATTTTAAGACCTCATCCGGTGAAAATCCGATGAAAACTAACAAAGGGTGGGAGTCGGCCCAGCATCACATCATTTTTCATGCAGGAGATTTTCAATTTTGCAATTTAGTAAATCATATATGAGAAGGGGCCCATTTTACCATTATCCCTTGTAAGTGTAAAACAACCCCCTCTCCTCCTTTTCAGAAAGTGTCCAAGGTAGTTTATTAATAGGAATGCCTCCTATCTAAATTTCGCGAAAATTTAGTCTGTGTATCATCTGCTATTGCTCACTTCCGTTGCTGAGTAAGACATCAAAAACGGAATTCAGGGTGATATAATCCAAGTGAAGATGTCATAATTAATTCACTCCGAGTCAGTATTTCCTTCAGCACCCGTCGAACCGCGTCCTCTAATAAAATTACCCCGAGGGTAGCGGAATAAGTAATGAAAAACGCGCAAATTCAATTTCATCCGAGCCTCGAGACGGGAAGGAACAGAGACTGCATGGTATTCGTTAAGATGGATACAATACTTTGCCCCAACCCCTCCCGCTGCGAGGGGCTCATCATCCATCATGAACTGGAAGGAAAATTATGATAAAAAACTAATTTAGGCTTTATTAAACTTAACGCGGAAGGCTGGTCGGTAATAAAAACCGGGAAATCGGAGGAGGCAGAGAGAGAAAACAGAGCATCGCCAAGACAATATATATTGCTCATTAAGAAGGTGTTTTAGATGCTATTAGACACCGTCAGGTTATTACCCCTCTGAGAGTCGTTCCATCCCTTCAAAACCAGCCTCAATTACCCTTGGTCTCCCCGAGTTGGCCCCGTGTGGGGACAGGCATACCACCCTCGTGACAGATCAACCGATCTCCTCTCTCTCTCCACACCGACTCCAATTGCTTCGAAGCTTCCCGAGAGCCCAGGTTCGCGCACAAGAAATGCTCCATCTCACGCCTTCAGATTCTTTGATACTTCATGCATTACGCACTGTAAAGTTTCCATCGCCCACGTCCCACGTCGAGAAGTATCCATTAATTGATCATTCGCGCTTAAAAAGAAAAAAAGAAAAGTCAATTTTTTCATAAATCATCCTCATCCTTACTACAAAAAAAATTAATTCTAACTCAAAGTAGATTATTTTTGAAGTTTATGTTTAATGCCATTTTTTAAGCTAAAATAATTATTTATATCAGCTATTTAACCTCTTTCCCACCTTTTTTCTACTATTTTATTTCATTTTACTCTGCTTAATTTCACAGTATAATATCAACAATGATTTATGGACCTTTATGGGAAGTCACGAAACTAGAGATTTTCTAAACCCCCTCCCTTTAGAACTACGGCGATCGACAATTTGATGTCTCATTATGTCGAGCAGGAGTGATTAGCGGGGATGTAATTATCAACTTTTCTCCATATTTTTGTCACAAACTGACGTCAATCTGAGCGACCTGAGACGTTTAAGAAGCATAAACCGAGGCAAATTATGCTAGCATCGTGTTTTGCATGGTGCTGAGTGCAAGCTTTGAAAAGGGGTCATTATAAAAATCTTGTCATGCCGCGGAGTTATAATTACTCAGCAACGGTCCCTAATTACAGTGCGTGTTGACATTTTACGTTCGCGTGACCTTACTCCGGACTCTCTAAAATCACTGAGTACCGAGCCATGCCCCGAATGATTTTTATATCAAGACTCGCTTAATTTCGGATTAATCTACGGTAGATCAGTGTAGCCCTTAAGAGGGTCTTAATTTGTTCTCCCATAGAACAAGAATACCGATTATATTATTGTACACAGTTTAGTCTTCACTGTTAGAAGTGTCTCGGTGATGTGAACATTCACCATTTTATCATTTATTTTTATAAAATAATAAAACATTGAACAGTTTACCGAAACTCGCATTTCCAATCGTTTATTCTTATATTATTTTATATTATTTACGACACGAAAAATGCGTTTGTCCACTCGTTTTTTTTTTTTTTTTTTTTTTTTTACTCGAAAACGGTTGCGCAGATTTTCGTGCAAATGTCAGTAAATTTTCTGCACAGTGCAAAGCCTAAAAAAAATTCTGAAGGAATCCGCTCACAAATGTTGTTTTGTAAAAAATCAAATTGCCCAGTTTTATTTGGCAATAGCTGATGTGCCTTTGGTTCCTTTCTGCTAAATGCGGTCCAAATGATCAGGTCGTTCACAAATCAAATTGCCCAGTTTTATTTGGCAATAGCCGATGTGGCTTGGTTCCTCTCTGCTAAACGCGGTCCAAATGATCAGGTCGTTCACAATGAGCTTTCATGCAAAAAAAAGAGACAAACATTCTCGGGAAACATCAGGGCAAGATGTATGAATATTTAATAGGTTTTCCTCTAATATGCTGATTTTCTTTCTCATAAAACTGCGTGCGAAACGGCGTTAAGGGTGAATCGTAGCGTGAAAGGAATGAATTTCTTTCCGTGGGAAGAGAGAGGGATTCCAGGTGGAAAAAGACTCGCTTTCGGGACGGCCGAGGGAGCGGGGAGCGGCTAAGTGATAATTTCGGAACCCATAACTAAAGTATACGAAGCTCCCGTCCCTCGCGCCTGCAGGAACATG
This sequence comes from Bemisia tabaci, assembly GCF_001854935.1. Taxonomy (NCBI): domain Eukaryota; kingdom Metazoa; phylum Arthropoda; class Insecta; order Hemiptera; family Aleyrodidae; genus Bemisia; species Bemisia tabaci. Next base: position 2,386,422 of record NW_017547093.1, read on the forward strand.
TCTTTAAAAAAGTTTTCTCCTGTTTTCGTATATTTATGACCTCCGAATTGACGCGGGAAATTTATTTCGGCTCCCTTATCTCAATTCCCATAAGGGGGTGAAAAAAGGAGAAATCTTTCCACCTTATTTTTCAACGTTATTTATGGCCCCTCCTATGGATTTTGAGGTTCCGCTGAGCTTTTCCGAATCACCTCACATTCTCAAGGTCATTGTCCAATCGAACGCTCCCCCATGCACGGGACCCGACCCCTTCTCGCCGCCCGGTCACTCTCTCTCGCTCTACCCCGGGCGGATTTCAAGGCGCTGACGTTGGAACGCCCGATCGATGCATCACGGTGTTCATTTCCCAATAGTTCGCTTCTTTTGTCAAGCCTGCCATTCAAGTTCAACTTCGAATTTAGAATGAGTTATGTTCATGAAATGAGTTCACATTTCATCGCTGTGCTCCTACCAGTTCAAGGTCCTCGCAGAAAATGTTTTCCCCATGAATGTTTGTAGTTTAAAAAGAAGGATTTTAATAATGTTTCTCGATATTTTAGCGATAACTGATCAGACATCTCGTGATTAATTTTATGAAATTCGCAAATAACGAGGGTTTACTTAATATTGAACTGGATTTTCCAATGGAGCAGTTAGCAACGAAATTTCAGAAGTCGGGGGGGGGGGGCATGAGCTTCGCGACACAAGAAAATTCATTCAAAATTCTCGTAGGCACGCATATTGCAAATCAACATTTGACCACATCAATTGCTAGAATATAGGTATAAACATTCATGACGAAGGAGGAATTTTTTTTTTCGTACACTGGAAAAAAAACACATTGAATCTAGAGTCCAGACTCTTAAAAACATCGACAAGAAAAAGTACTCTTGATTCAATCACAAACTAGCTTAAATCAAGAACCAAGCCTCTTAATTTAAGCGAATTTCGTTTTGATTTAAGCAAAAATCCGATTGAATGAAGAGTATTTTTTCTTGTCAATGTTTTCATGAGTCTAGACTCTAGATCGAATGTATTTTTTTCCCCAGTATATAAAATGATCTTTAATTTCAGAAATGAAAGTTTTATGGCTGTAAACCTCCTCAAGTTTTGCATTTAAATTTTTGGAAATGAAAATAAGTAAATGATCACAATATAAAAATAAAAAAAAATACGGTAGCGTCACACTTCGAACACACGATCCAACCATTCGAAAACGCAGCGGCCGCAAGTTGGACCTCAGGCACGGCGAGCATCAGTGGCGTGGCGTGCTTTGCGATATATCGATTGTTATGCCATTTAAACCTATGGTAAAAAATCAATTATTAAGGTGTTCCCTGCGAACACCCTGTTTATCGATCCTTCTCCATAGGTTTAAATGACATAACAATCGATATATCGCAAAGCACGCCACGCAACTGGCGAGCATTGCCCACCTGCCGAAGCCACGCCGCGCCGCTACGGCAATTCCGAGTCCCTGCTCCGGCTCGCCTCGACTCGACTCGCGTGAGCCGGAAAAATGCCAAACGGCTCAGTAAAATTTTATTGGTCCTAGCGCAGACTAACAGCGTTCAATTACATGAAAAAGAAGGGGGCAAGAGGCAGAAGTCGGGGGGCCGTGGNGGGGGGGGGGGCAGGGGCTTCGCGACACAAGAATCGTAGGTTTGTTCTTAATGAACTTGCCTTGGCGCTTTCGCGCTCTGCCCTTCCACGTTGCCTGTCAAACGCATTCCTTTTAGATTATCCACCGCGATTCCTCGGCTGCTGCCTCTGCCACGATTTTCCTCCTTTTTGTCGCTCCTTTCTTCTCGGCCCTGGCTCCTTCAAATTAAGACTCATAAGCATGATTCTAATTTTTTCCCTTTTGGAATCGTTATGAATATCTTGGACGCGGCAAGAACTGCAGGGACACGTCGAGATGAGATTTTTCGGGTCATCCGAGAGTCATGCTGCCGGGCAACGCAAAAACGCTGCAAACGCTATTTTATATTTTTTGGAAACAACGTATCACAGCAGAAAAACTTGTGTAGGTACCTCGGAACAATGTTTTTACAAAATTGTTTCGCGAATACTATCAAAAACTTGACTTGAAGATTTGAGGTGCATGGGTAAAACAGTTTTTATGTTATAAAGGGTTAAGCCCCCAAAAACGAAGGAAAATCTTGATGGATTTACGGCGTTCCTGCATGGCACGTCAGTATTTGACGCAGCTGAAACGGGGAAGGAAGGTCTTGGACAGCGTCACTATCATTATAGAAACTAAAAAACTACAGTATCAGATTTTTTTAGCAATACTTGAATGTTCTCGAATAACTTCAGTAGAATATTTTTAGATCAGTACCTGACTAAGTGGTGGGGATCTAGCCCAAAATTCTCATTTTAAAAGCTCAGTTTTTTAGGGGGGGTCATATTTTCAGGGGGGGAAGAAACCCCCCGATCGTCTCGGTAAGGGGTTCATCTTAGGTACGAATGATCGAGGAGGTACGCAGTTCATGTAGATTGAAAAACATACTGCTAATAAAGTGTGGAAGTTTTTCATGAAATTTGTCATCGCACGGCCAACTTTGGCACCCGTGAAAGATAGGCTAGTTTGCATTCTTGCACTTTCCTACATCATTTTCCACGAATGTCATCATCGGAGACATGTTCCTACATACACTCTGAATTTATGCTTCCACCATTATGTACATGTATCGCGTTCTTTACACTCTGTAGGTATACATTGAACGCGTTGGTCTTTATCGAGATCACCTTAGTAGCTCTCGTTCTCTCTCTCTCTCCCTCCCCCTCCCCCTCTCCTTCCCCCCTTTTTTTGTTCATTTCTCATTTTATTCTGCCCTTTTGATTTTCTGACAATATCTTTCATTCACAAAGGTGTGTGGCCCAAAAATATTTTATGAGCATCACAAGGGATATTTTACTTAAGTTTATCCAATTACTTATGAACCTCACATTGAATTCCTACTGTCCCTATTTTTATCATAAACTTCCCGCAAAAAAAAAAAAAAAATTTTAAGGCTAAGAATAAAATTTTTTAGTACCATAAACGTGCTTTGTCGAGATTCTTATGTAGATCCCGATTTAAATTTCTACTTAACCAGCATCTTCGCTTTTTGATGGATGATCTATTTTTATCCTATTCATGAAGGAACGTATTTTGAATTGAGAAATTTAATTTTGCAATTATTTAAAAATGTAGTACCTCTGGGAAAATATTTATACGAAAGGAGAATTATTCCAACATGGGAAGGTATCCCTTCTCTTCCGGTTTGCAGATCCCTGCTCCATTTTCCCGACGCAGAACATTTAATGTTCGTCAGAGGTATCAAAACCTCGGTCAAAAGATAGCGGAACCGCGCTCAAAGGATGCGAGACGACTGCTTAACAAAAAATAAACGTCTGAATAAAAGGCGGAGAAACGGGGTCGGTAGACGCAATTGAGGAAAAGTTAATTGAAATTGCCGAGAGAGAGGAAGGGAAAAAAGGTCGAAAGCGTCTAGGAAAGTTCTCGGCGGGGCAAGGCTCGGAAGAATAGAGGGGAGGCGGCACAGGGGGTTGGATGCGACAATATATAGGTATATTTAAAGTAAAAGCGACGAGCTTTAGAATTGTCAAGGACAAGTGAAAAATGAGGTTGCAGATAAGATAGGATGAAGAGAATCGGCGCGGCGGCGGCGGAGGAGGGTCGGAAAAAATAAATGAAGACTTAGGAGCCCGGGCTGCAGGTCTTAGGCGGAGGGTGGAGGGCGAGGGGGTGGCGAGGCACTTTTCTTAATAATATTACTTACCGGGGCTGCAATTCCTTAACACTTTTTGAAAGGGGATGCCGTGCGGGAGGGTAATCGGAGGGTGATTTCTGCACCAGAGCAGGTGAAACTCGCGCCACCGCTAATGGCTCAGAAGTAACGCCTAGGGTGACGAGGCAAACAACCCCTCCCGTAAGAGGATCAGGATCAGACAAATTTTACTACCCAAGTTCAACTGGAAAAATGCATCTTCTCGGGTGCGCTTATTGCCGTCGCTCTCGAAACTTGACGAATGAAGCTTTCGGTGAACGCAATTGCGCCTAGAGATACTGAGCTTTTATCGCAGTTGCGAGTCAGCAATCGATCGCGCAATATAAAGTTTAGTAAAATAGGTACGGCTTAAAAAGCAGGAAGGGGCAGTTGTTACAAGAGCTTCATTTTCTCCTGAATAGACGCTTTGAGTGAACAAATCACAAGAAAACTATGGGCCTCCTGGAGTGGATATTCGTTACGATACTGTCGTCGATAGCATTCGCCTTCGTTTTTGGGGTTATGCAACATGGGCTCCTAAATTTCGAAATAGTGGTGTTCACTGTTCAGTCGCTAGTGCTGCAAGCAGGATGATGTTGTGCATTAATGTTATACTAGTCTCGTCACCAATAAGCAAAGAAAATAAAAAATATCTCTGACTAATTTTGGATCGTTTTTTGACGGATTTTTAAACAGTAGTTTCTCCAAGTAGCTCTTGCTCCTCTTTAAGGAATATTTTTCGGAATCAATAAAAAAAAGAAGAAGATTTAATCTCATCACCATTAGATCGAATGAAAACTGTAATTCAGTTTTCAAAATTTCTAAGAAAACGGTCAGTCTTATGCATCATATGAAGGATAAAAGTTTTAATCTCGACAATTTTCACCAGCGTAACAACGGCGTTATAAAAACCAGCGTGCGTAAAACAGCAAGGCCGTACAATAAAATACGCAAACGGACCAAACTGCATTTAAATTGCCTGCATTAATAGAATCTCGAGGACGAGGAAACTAGGAGCAGAACGAAGGGAAATTTGTCCAACATTTCGGTTCGTCAGAGAGAATCCTCGTGGCGCGTTTTCCGTTGCCTCCGTCTCAACGAGTCCGACCAGCATTTAACTCCGGGTATTTTATATTCCGTTCCTCGGGGCGGAGGGGAAGGGGGTGGACAGGGGGAGGGGGGACATGACAAGGACAGGCCCGTGATGTTTCTGATGAACATTTGATTTCATCAGTTGATAAAAGCGTCTCGGAGGAATGCGAGCCCCGAGAACCGGCTCCAGTGGCGTGGCGTGAATAATCGATTATAGATATCTCGCCATTTGAAGCTACGGTAAAGAATCGATTGCTAAGGTGTTCGCTGCGAACACCCTGATAATCGATCTTTTTCCATAGGTTTAAATGGCATAACAATCGATATATCGCAATTCACGCCACGCCACTGACCGGCTCCGGTCCATCGGGGTGGCTCCGGCTCCAGCGTCTCGCTTTTGAAACATGAGACTTTAAAATCTAAACTTTCCGGAGGTTCCCGCTTTTTTATGCTCCGCGTATTTATTTATAATTTATCGCCCTCGCTCGTCCGAGCCCCGCGTCGCGCTGATAAAGTCGTCCGATAAGCCTTTTCGTCGCCAATTTTTACTTTTCCAGCCGTAAAATCGCCAGCAAGTGTAAAGTTCCACATTATGTCCTTTCTCGGACCAAGGAGCGTAACTCCACCGCAGTGTCGCAAAATTGACCCAACGATTCGAGTTTATTTAACGAGGTTATGGTTGCGCAATTTTTGACCTAAATTTAGCTGATTTTTGCGTGTAGAAAGTGTTCATAAATTTTGTAACGCTCTAGGTGGAGGGAGGGGATATGAGCCTGCGTTACGCTGCGTTATAAGGGGGAGAATGACCAGAGTCACGTAACCCTCTCTATCGGAAAAATTCACTGAATCGGAAATGTATTAACGTCTACTCTTAGACATTATTTCTTTGTCCCTCATGGCGCAAGGGCATACCTTAATGTCCGCATGAACCTTGTCTTACATGTAAATCCATGCTTTTTGGAGCTCATGTAGAAATCGAGGTACGCTACGCCACGGGAGTGACGATTTCCTACACTATCTGTATAAATACTTCAAAATTTACCTAGCTATATTTATTCAACATTTTCCCTAATTTTTTTTGTATCTCAAGAGCAGAATCCGTCAAGTGTCACGTAAATATTTAAGAGGAGGTGGTTCAGGGTTGCGTTAGGTACGAAGCGTTAAGAGGGGAAGGTATCAAAATGCCCGAAGAATATGATTTAAGAACGCTTCCTTAACAGAAGAAAAGTCGGTTAAATTTTTGGTCAGAAATGCCCAACAGTTTTTTCACAATTTGCGACGGGAAATCTAGCAACATAAAAATTTAGTTACGTCCTTTTGTCTGGGAAACAACGATTATTACCGCCGACGATAAAATCAACACGGGAACGGTTTGTTTTCGCCCGAGTGTCCGAACCCGCGCCCTCGCTCAGCCCCCGTCGCTCTATCCATTTGATTTCATGCAAATGTGGATCAAAACAAGTCTTTTTTTCAATTAATTGATTATACGATTGCCTCCTCAGCGAAGCTTAAGCTGTATCTTGGGAGCAGTTAAAATCCCGATTAATTGTTTGTCTCCAAATGCGTCTCTTTTTATGTTCGAGTTAAACGTTTATTACTGTCGCCGGTCGTGGGCGGAGGAGACCGAGTGGTGTCAATTGAACGATTTGCGGTCGAGCAATAAAATTAAAAACTCAGTTTTGTATTAATTAGTCCATCGAATGAAGTACAGCGGTTTCCCATGACAGTAATCAGCCTAGATGCCTACGGGACGATACGCAATTTTGACTAGCAATAAACTCTGAGTTAATAATCCGAACGAGAAATTTCACTTTACTCCCTGTTTTTAACTGCAGATTTTTTCCGAGTGGGTCGAATGTTGAGTATCTCTTGCTTTAATTCATTTTCCCCTGATTTATGTGAAAAATCGAGCTCTCTTCCTCTTCTTGCTGTTTTTCGCACATTGTATTCCACCATTGGCGGATCCAGCAATTTGGCAACGTGGTTTTTCTCCATTTAAACCTATGGAAATGTATCGATTCAAAGAGGGTCCAGGTGCTCCGACAAGAATCGATTATTTAACATAGGTTCTAATGGAGGAAATCCGGTGTTGCCAAATTGCTGGATCCGGCTATGTATTCCACGAGAGCTAATAATCAAACTCACTATGGCTGAGAGATGATATCGTTATAATGGACAATACGAAAGAATCGAGTCAACTAAAATATAATTGCAATGAAGCGCCTAATGACTCCCAATTTCAAAGATTGTTTCTCCCAACATCTGATTTTCTCTCGAGACGATTAGAATACCTCCGATCGAAACATGAGAAGCGACCCAATCAAGATTTGACAAGGTTCGGAAATCAGGTCCGGTCGAGCAGTTGTCTCCTCACTCACCCATTTTATTACCATCGGAAATTATTCGGATCCTCCCTCGATCAGTTAGTTTTGGGTAATCTTCGATCTGATCGTGTACTCGCATAGCAGAGGGTGAGCAAGACTCCAACTTCTCACAAATGACTTTCCAAAATAAGAGCGTTGATATCGGGTTTTTTTCCTTCTTTCCTCCACTTTTGTGTGCCCTGGAGCTGAGGACGAGGGTTCAAAACAGGTGTCATCGTCTTTTAATGAGCCAAGCTCGTCTTAAGGATAGGCTAGTGGGAGCTGACGAATCAATACGTTGCCAAATCATACGAATAAATTAAGCATATTTTTAAAAAGTCACCATCAGTCCAAAAACATTCCCAGTTTTTGGTGTCCTCGTGTTCCAAAAACTGGGAGGCTGAGGTCTATGGAACCCACGTCAAATTTTAATGCAAGGTTTCCAATGCCTTAATTATGTATAGTCTCCTGCGGGCTTTGTTGAAATTGATGGACAAAGCTTTAGACAAAGGAGACATAAGAAGTATGGAGCGATCCTATTAATAGGGGTGGTTCTTATAGAAGACTAAGCGAGAAAATGCTAGACTACCTAAAGGATCTCTTTTAAGTTGCCGCCCTTTGTCAATTTCAACCACCCGCTTCCACACATAGGATCCCTCCATGTCCCTTTTGTCTTCTTTGTCTATCGCTTTGTCTATCAATTTCAATAATCAGGCCTCAGCAGAGAGGACAATTCAATAAAGTCGAAACAGTACACATACTTCGCGGATTCCTCAAAGTAGAATATTGAAACGCCCTCTTACCCAGTATTTTCTCTTGCATAAAAATTCACGAGAGGGTCGAGAAGAGGACACACAAGAAGTTTTCATTGAGCATGCGGTGATGCTAAAACTTATGAAATATCCCACATCTCACTTGCAGCTTTGAGAATACTGCAGTGCTAAGGAAGAACGCCATATGAACATTCAAGAGTAGCCAAATTTCCTTCGATAAAATTATTATTTTTTAGGAAAGTTATGGTTATTCTTCCTTGCAATTTTCAGGACCTTTAGGTGAAATTGCCAATAAAATCATTTGAAAAATTGGAAGGAAAATATTCACAAATTTTCCTGAAAATTCGTGATTTGCCGAGGGAAATGTGGCAACGCCTGAAGGTTCATACGGCGTTTTTCCTTAGCACGGCAGAGTACATTTCCCGCGGTACGAGCGTAACGAAAGGCGAGAGGAGGAGATTACGCATTCGCCGGCGTGGCACTTACGGACGGGAAGAAATACACTTAGAGATTAACAAATAAAATTGTTTGAAATGATTTGCATACATTTGAGAGGATCGAGCGAACTAATGGAATCAGGGATAATAAATTGGATCGTATGAAAGGAGACTGGCATGGATCTCATGCCGATGCCGATCCGGACTGCTTTCCTCGCATCACCATCACAATGGAGTTTGATCACATCGCACCCACCCGATTCCACCTTTTAGGAGTCTCGGCTCTGATCCCACGTAATTTTTAAGGCATCCCCCCTCCCCTCCCGATCGCTAAATAATGAAGAGGAATTGCGAGGTTTTACATATTCCGAAAAAAAAGTCGATTAAATCACCAACTTTCCAGGTAGTCATTGATCACCGGGAAATCCAAAGAATTTGATCGTCTTAAGGATATGTTAAGCGTAGTCTCAATTTACTTAAAATAGTAATAATATGAAAAACCGTCGGGAAACATTTGGAAAAGTGTTATGAAAACAGTTTCCGGTGATAACCGTCCCCAACATTAATAACTGCACCAACTTGTAATAGGTTCAGAAATTGGTTCAAGAAAAGTTCATTTTTTCGACAGAAAATTTGAAATTTTACAGGGATGAAGCGTCTTTTGGGTGGCAAGGTGGCATTCAGAGAATTTAATTATTTCAAATTTTAAAATTTAAAAAAAAATTGGTGTCAAAACTATTTAAAGCAGCATACAATCCTTAGTTTAATACGAGGCGCGAAAAGGATAAATGAGCAGAGAGATTAATTTTCAGAGACTACGAAAGTTTGGTTAAAACCTCGGATAAACAATATCTTGAAAATAAAGTGCAGGAATACGATCATATCGGAAATCCATCGAGGTACGCCTTATCCTGGCATGAAAATTGGGCGGGGGCCTTCTGTTCCGTCTCCCCTCGTCCACCTCCCCCGTCGGCCACCGCATTAATGGTAATGGAATACTTTAAAAGGGTGTAAATAAACTCAGAAAAATGGAACAAATATAATTATCCTTTAATGCTTTTTATGTTTTAGTCTAATGGAATGCTTTCTTACACCACCCATCGTAGGCGTGAACTGAACTTTGAATACCTGTAGGCCATCAAGCACTGACTGAGCACGTCAATTTGCGATATTTCGACGTTGCAAGACTGAGTGATAAAAGTTCAAGTTTATTTCTGCTGCGATTGCTTATCGGCCTTATGTAAAACATGTTAAAAACCAACTTTGAATAGAATAATTAAAATATAAAGAATAATCATTGGCTCTGAAATATTTATCAGAAGACGCTTGAAACGTCCTCGGAATATGAAATCAGTCAATTCCCTCTATTTCTTTCATCTCTTTGGGTTTTCAAGCCATGTAGACGTCTTTTTTTATGGCACTGTTTTTATGGATGTCAATCTATGTAGGAGGTGTATCGAAAAGACTTTGAAATGAGGGGCTTGGAAGATAAACGGGATAAGTGCAGTTTTTGAAAAAAAAAATAAGATATTAATTATTTCAACTAAAACTGATCTAAATTCATATGCTGAAAAAAATTCACCGCGAAAATCCAATTTACAAGTATCAAAAAGTGAGTTTGAACCTCTTTTTCCTCATAAGGCTCCGTGTGATTTTGAAACTTTAACAACTCGTTTCTTGAAATAGTAAGAACTGTACTTATGCGTCTCCAAGCAGTCCAAGCCCCTCGAACGTACTTTGCAGTACGACACATACTTTACGGAAGACGAACACTCGATGATTTCTAAGCTTGAAAAATGGAGTTCCCCAACAACTCGGGTATTAAAACTGAATGCCATGTGAATTCAAAAGGGCGCAAAAAGTTGGGTTTAGGATTGCAGACGACATTAATCAAAACTTGGGAGGAAAGCAACGGCTGGCGCTAAAGCGAGCGCGGGAGTGCCGCGGGGCAGGAAAAACAAAGAGAGGTGTTGCCTCGTCATTAGCGGGTTGTAATGCAGCGTAATCAAATGAAAATCAGGACAGGAAATAAACAAGAAGAATGGGACTCCGGGCCGGCGGGAGAAGAAAAGAAAACGGAAGAATTCAAGTGAACAAATCACCCGCTTCCGGTCAAAATTGTGGATTATGCATTTAAAAAGCAATTAACTCTCTCTTCCTCTATGCTGCGCTACCGTCGCACGTGAAACTGGGTGAACGAGCGGGATATCATATGATAGGATTAGTGAATAAGGGAGATGGAGAAGGAGATACGGAAACTTGAGGAGGACAGTGAAAAATGCTCCTAATTTTTAATTTTTATCCAAAGTTTTACATTGTGTTTTTAAAAAACAAATTTAAATAAATCGCCTCATTTATTTATTAATGTTTATGTTCATGTTTATGTTCATGTTCATGTTCATGTTCATGTTCATGTTCATGTCCATGTTCATAGTCATGTTCATAGTCATGTTCATTGTCATGTTCATTTTTAGTTAGTTAGCTAGTTAGTTAGTTAGTTTACGACGATCAGCAACCAGGCTATTTACGTGTTTATGTTTATGTTCATGTTCATGTTCATGTTCATAGTCATGTTCATAGTCATGTTTATGTTCATTGTTCATGTTCATAGTAATGTTCATTTTTAGTTAGTTAGTTAGTTCACGACGATCAGCAACCGGGCCATTTACGTGTTAATGTTTATGTTAATGTTCATATTTATGTCCATGTTCATTTTTATGTAAATATATCTCTTTGCAAATTAATGCAAAAGATTTTTTTACGAAATTTGCTTGAATATATGTTTCAACCCTAAATACCTTCAATTTTTAACATACTGACACTTCGGTTGAAACCATTTTTCCGTGCCGTATGGAGCCTTTACGGCGTTTTTCTTGCGTGTAAACGATGCATCATACTAATGTCCTTGTGTTTTTTGTCTGTTCCAGGTAAGTGAGCGCTTGTTCCATCCTCGATCGTGCGGAAAATGTACCCCTCAATCGAAAAAAAAAAAAAAAAGGTGCAAGCGTAAGTCATTTGAAGCACATTTCTTCGTCGCGACGCCCCATCTCCTCAAAACACTTCGATAAGAGAGAATAAATTACGAGAAGAATTTTGTCTTCATTTCAAGAGGGGTGTGAAATTTATACGCCAGGCCTTGACGGGGGGGGGGGGATAAAGGGGAGGAAAAGTCGCAAATCTTGCGCTACACGGAGCGGAAACCATCGAAAACTCGTCATAGGTTCCTCTCGCTTCCGGATCCCTGACAAAACACGATCATAACACCGTGAAATATATTTTGCCCCCCCCCCCTCCGTTTGTAGCCCCGCGCCCCGCATAAGGGTGCTGCGACAGTGTAAAAAAGTATCGCGACCAAATCGTTGCTTGGCTGACATAAGGGCGTAACTACACTCGACGGTGAGCCCTATCGTCCATGTAACTCAATACTTTTTCGGGTTCATCTCAAAGTGTAGTTACGCCCTTTTGTCAGCCAAGCGACCAAATGTGAGAGCGAGCTCGACACCTTATCATGCCCTTATTTATTCGAATTTTATTGGTCGCGCCTCTCATGCGTTTTTAAACGCTCCTTCCACGACCAACACCCCTCCGCCCTTAAGCATCGATGAACGGTTCCAACAAATTTGGAGCTTCAGCGTGCGTTATTTAGTAACCTATATCCAAATCATCTCTTCAACCATGCACCCCTACAACTTTCAACGACCCTTTGAACCCTTGGTCAATCATAGTGCAAGGATTCAGTAGCTTCGTCTTTTAATGTAAATCGATGTATCCAACGAAAACAGAAAAAAACCATTATGTCAAAATTACACAAAGAAATCTGTCTATGATAATTTGGGGTTCCGGGTTAGTCATGACTCAATCAATCTATTAGTTCAATTTTTTTCAATTCTAATAAAATTTAGGGATGGATTTGCCGTTTTAGAATGCTTTTAAGAATATTTCTGCCAAGTTTAAATTCTAAAATTAAATGCGTACGTAAACGGTGGCGCCATCCCAACAAATTTGTCCATTTTTTTTCTTCATTTCAAATTTTTACCACAAGGAATGCCGAAAAACTCCTAAAGGGACTGTCATTCTATTTTTGTCCTTCCTTTTTTAAATTTTAGAGCTGAAGAAAAGAAAATCGAGCGAAAAGGTTTTTTTACGTGTATCTAAGATCTGAAGTTTCCGTTGGCAGAGGCGTGGGAACCAAAATTGTATTCCAAATCGAAAGTATAGTGAATTGATTGAAAGGCAATAAAACTAAAATAAACAAATAAAATAAAAAATGGTAAAATCGCTCGTATCAAGGACAAGAGGCTTAGAAAGGATGGCATTGATATGGTGTAGCAACCGAAGCTCGTCAAAATAGACGTATTTATGCCAAAAGGAACTATGATACACGCAATCCCTATGCACATAGGTCCTTTTGGCATAAAAACGTCCGAATGTAAGTCGAGGACGAGATCGGAGAGCGAGAAAGAGGAAAAGATCGGGCTCACACGTGATATGAAGTAAGATGAATATACAGGGTGAAATAAGGGATCCTAGCCGGAGTATGGTAATACCGCTCAGGGTAACAGGGCACGGCTATATATCATTCTACCCCTGACAGTGTAATTTCTGTTATCAAAGCTACCACTGCTACCGAGCACATTGCCCCCTGCACCACCCCCACCCCTATCTCCACCTCCACCCTACCCCATTTTCATTCCATTCCATTTCATACCAGCTCCAGTGCTCCGATGTCAACAGCATCTTTTGTTCATCCAATTTCCCTGTCTGTCTGTTCGTTCGTTTGTAGCTTTTCTGTCCCTTCCGATTCGACCAACGCGTCCTCCCCACCCCGTCCCTGCATAGTCCCTGGAATTCCGATGCCACCGCGGAACGGGGACAGGTACCCGCGCTTCGCGCGCCCCGTCACGCTTTTAATTTTTCTCGCTTCCCTTTTCCAAACCGAGGAAAGTCGAATGCAAAATAAATGAATTAAATAAAAATAAATGAATGATATAGGGAGCGGTAATAAAAATACCCCTCGGTTTCCTGTTCTCCGGTCGTATGAAGCCGGGCAGAAATTCTCGGGATTGCTTCCATGGAAACTTTTACCCCTCGCATCCATTCCCACTCCTGAAATGCGTGGCATTTGAAAGAATGAAAAGTGTAAAAGCTAGCCGGCGGAAAATTTATCGGACCAAGTAGCTGAAGAGTGTCGAGAATTTTTTTTTCTTTTGCCACATTTGCTGTATTTTTTTTTTAAATCGTGAATACATACCCAAAGAAGGAAAGAATACAACAACCTCCCTGCCTCAAAAGACCCATAGAACCACCCTGATTTTATCAATCAGGGAGAAACAATAAACAACATGTTTATTGTACTCTAACAGTACTGATAATCTTGTTGCTGAGAAAATGAAAAAAATGAAATATTATCGTAATTTTATCCATTTTATGTTTTTTTTTAGTAAAATGCATGATCACTTGCCCTGCAATGTGTAAAAAACGTGAGGCACCAAATTATTGCTAAATTTTCTGATAATTATGATGATCGATGACTTTACTAAAGCTCGATCTTTCCTAATATTACTAATATTCTTCGATTTTGAAACTCGGAAGTATTTATGACGTCATTTTGAGACCTCGCCCCCATAAACTTTGCTCCAGTTTCTTTTCAGACCGGCAGACGCTCCATTTCGCCAGGTTCATCGGTGATTTCACGTTGTGCGAAGAAAGCTGCCCTGCTCCACTGCCGTGCTAAAGAAAAACGCCGTATGAACCTGCAGGCGTTGCCACATTTCCATTGGTAAATCACAATTTTTAGGAAATGTGTAAAGATTTTTCCTCCAATTTTTCAGACAATTTTGTTGGCAATTTCACCTTCGTTCCTGAAAATTTCAAGGAAAAATATTCATAACTTTCTTCAAAAACAACTATTTTCCGAGACGAAATTTGGCAACTCTCGGATGTTCATACGGCGTTTTTCCTCAGCACGGGAGTCCGGCCCGAAGCCGCGGCAGGATTAAGGATGATATAATGTGTGTATTTTTATGGGCCGTAGAGTGGGATCGCGAAGGGATGAAAGATATCTTGGTTGATTGCTGGTCTATCGCGGCGCGGAGGGAGCCAGGCGAGGGACGTCGCTTGGTCCACCACTGATAAGGAACAGGGATTTATTTAATGACCCGTAACTGATACCCTGCGCACAATGGCGGGGAATTAGAATGCATCGCAACCAACGCGGCTCCGCCCAACGCCGCCGAATCGAGGCTCAAAATCCCCTGTCTCGTCCCTGAACCCGCCAAACTTGGCAACCGCGCCCACCTCCGCCACTTACTTAATGGACGTTCTGTGTTTGGACATCGGATCATCCCTGGTTACTAGTCCCTACCCCCGCTACCTCGTCGTCCCGTGAGCCTTGACTCATGACTCACTTTTCGGCTCGCGAAAAGCCGCCCCGTAATTACTTGAATCGCTTTCGGTGACTTAAATCGCGCATTCCCTTTTTTACGTCCCCATAAAACCGTACCTTCTTTTTTGGTAGCTTTATTCCAGCCCGGTCGTAGTGAGATGAATCCAGGCCCATCTAGCCGCAGTGAATTCACTAATTCGTGGGGTTTTCTTTTTTTTTTTGGGGGGGGGGGAGATTTATATTGAAACACGTTGATTACTTTATACTTGTTCATCATCTATTTTAGTCAATCCGTAAAAATGTTATCCCCTCACTGAATGGCAAGTTCCCTGCATGTCTGAAAATGATATCTTTGATGAATTATCTTCTTCAATCGTATTCCCCAGCTCTTCAGTCAGACATGTTGCTTGCGCTGATTTTGAAGGCACTACGTTTTGGGGGAAAGCCGAATCTCACCTTGTGCCCGATTTGCGTGCTAACTTGCTTACTACGGTACCGTGTAACACTCAAATGTTTCAGTCGGAAAGATCTGAGTATGCTTGAATCTACCTCTAGTTTAATATCCTCAGTTAACAGAATAATTTGTCTTCCTATATTTTCGATAAATTAACATTTTCAAAACCGCAAAATGAATTTTCTCAACTGCTTTAAATTAATACGAGTTCGAATTATTTTCTCGTAAGTGGAAATCTTTTATACGGAAGAAATCCTTATGAAAATACATTTTCATTGAAAGTATGTTGTACCAGTATTTTAAAAGCTGACAAGGCACTGCCTACGGCAATACATTTTCTTATTATCGCAGAGTGATGAAATATATTTAAACTTAATTCGCATGAATTTACTGTGCTCACATTTTAAGATTTCATGAATGTCAGTGGCAAAGTCTGGTTAGTTCCGTATACTTTTTTTACCCTGACACCCGAATAACGACCACAAAATCAGGATCACAGTGATAAATTGGCTGATGAATGGATGTAGAGCCAAAAAAGCATCATTAAGAATCGTGCCAATTTTTGTATTGTTTTGTCCCGGTGTCGTGTAACTGTCGAAGCGAAAAGGGGGGTGGAGGTCGCATAATGGAGTCAAGCCTTGAACTCAATTAGGGACGCACTTATAGAATGACTATTATCAATCCCTCGCAACCCTTCCTGCTCCCCGGCCCGCTCCCCTAGGGCGTCCCCAGGGCCGCAAAGAATTATTTAAGAGATAACACACCCACTCTTGCAATAACAGATTACCGACACAACCCCTTCTCTGCTATCCACCTCCTTATCCCTGATTTATTCCTGCTTCTTTTGCGTATTTTTGCTTATCTTAATCGTCCCACATAGTACCACGAGCTTAATGTCATGCTAAATGCAAGCCCGAGACATTAAAAAATCTGCAGCATCATCTTAATTTTCATCTGCCTATACGAATATCCCCTTCGTTTCTTAAAGCACGGCGCAGAAAGGAATTTTTAACTCACTTTTTGCTGCTTTAAAGTTGGATTTTAGTCGTGAAGTTTTCACAAAATATACTTTCAAACTAGTTGTAGTTGAATTCATGAATGTATACATTTTTTCCAAAACTGCACTCATGGGCCTTAATTGGATTGCATTTGGCAAAAAGGAACCACTAGCATTGCAATGTTGCTAAGATTGTGCAACTTCTTCTGTCTTGGAGGAAAAACCCGATTATCCATTAGTAGTTTCTATTTTATTCGCTAAAAACTGTGAATTTAAGACAAAATTTACCATCTAAATTTCATAGTTTTTCACGATTTCCGCAATTTTATTGCAAAGGATGAAGTTGCACAATCTTAGCATCATTGCAATGCTGGTGGTTCCTTTTTGCAAAATGCAATCCTATTGTCCTCCCATGTATTCTGTGAGGGTCAAATTCACTGTAACTATCATTGAGTTTATATAATTACTCCAAAACCATCGAAAGTCCGTTCAAATAATATTGTGGATGCTTTAGCGAGTATTGAACAGGAGCTCTCCATTCCGTATTTATGGATCCTTAGATCTCTCAAAATGTTCCCCCTAAATCAGAGGCAAATTTTTATTGTAAAGGAAGAAGGAAGAGGAGAGGATAGGATTGGATTGTTTAATTTAAAAAAAAGTCGTTATGATGCTCAAATCCGTCATTTCACGTATGGGAGGAGACCGGGGCTTTCGAATAATCCGGGATTAATCCTGGATTTTTGCGTCCCTGTGAGGCTGCAAAGGGGAAACAAATGAACTGGACCGGGGACGTAATGCGAGGTGCCTAATGTCCACCTGATGTCCCTCGAAGTCAAGGAGCCCGGGTCCTCCCTCGCTCCCGTCCCTTCCTCATGTTTACTCTCCAAACATCCAGACGCGCGACCGGGACCCCCGCTCGCCGGGGCCTTTAACCCTTGCTGGTGCCGGATCCAGATCCCTCAGGGACTCCGGACTAAGAATAATATCACACCCTCCGACAATATAATGGATTAGATCCCCGGAGCTGTCCCTTCGGCCCGGGCCCCCTCCACCCCGCCCGCCCTCCCCGCCGTGTAATTTTCTCATTAATAGCTAACTCTCTCCATATTGCTCTGTTGTGACGTTAGTGGTGGTTAATTGTTATTTTATGTTTGCCAACGATTGGATTGCTTTTTATTGTCAGTGAGCCGCGTTCCGGCGAGCCGGCTTTTCACCACCGGCCCGGGTGCCGCTCATTTTCCGGCTGAGCCCACCTCCCTATCATCCCCCTCCCCCTCCCGCTGCCGCCTCTCCTGCTCATCAGCCTATCCGTCTCTTTTTTAATCATCGCTCTAGCCTTTGCTAGTTAGTGCACCGTTGTAGCTGATTCAAATCGGAGTTGCAATTATGATTGACTCCATACTGGCTAGTGAGATGCGAAATAACCCTCAATTCGTATGACTGAGCAGAACAGTCGAGAAAATTTAAGAGTGGGTGTTTACGACTGGTCAGTTGTAAGAAAAGGGAGTAGGTAACACCGATTGTGTTTGATTAAAAAGGATACAGCCTGATAGAAATAACGCGAGAACTCGAATTACGTCAATTAAACTTGTTTTGAGGATGCGACTGTGTTGGCCTAATCGCCGAAGTGAAGGCGTTCCAATAGACCAACGAGCGTAATTGACCCGTAAAGCGAAACGTGTTCTCCTGCGGAGGTTCCTCCTTTCACGACACACGAGTTTTTCGAGTTACAAACTGTTTCAACTACCAACGACTTAATGAAAGATTTGCCGAAATTGTCGAACGGGAATATTCACGGAGTGAAAATACCCTTTATTAATTAGTTGAGATGTAACGGAGGAAACGCGAGGGAGGATTAGGAGCAGAAAAGCTCCTGGCATCGCCTTGACGCCGAAACTCAAGAAAACGCGTGGTGGGGGGAGGGGGTCTGGGTAGATAGCGATAAGACTCAAGACAAGAAAGCTGAGAGGCGGACGAGATGGGCTCAAAGGAGCGCGGCGGAGGCGAGAGACCGAGCGGAGTTGGGAGGCGAGAAGTTGAGAAGATAATTATCTGAGCATCTTAAAGCGAGCAAAACCGCGCCAAGGAAGCTTCAAAGTTCCCAAGCCGCGTCGCGCCGAGTTTGACGCGACGCCCGAGACGACGCCGCCGACGTCGCACGACGCCGGGCGCACCTGCGAAACGGAGCCGAAAACCGCAGCAGCGCAGCCGCGCGGGACCGCAAGGAAACTGAAGCGCGCGCCGCCCCCGGAAAGTTGGCCCCGAGTCGCGTTGCGTCGGGGGCGCCTATCTTAATGCTTAATATGTACCGGAAAATTCACCGTTTCCTATTAATCCACTTATTTAGCGATTGTTCAGGAAACTTACTCTTACAAGTTTTTGAGAGGAAATGTAAAGTTTTCCATCAGGAGATGTTTGTTGCTCCCCGGGCCGGAGTTAGCCGAGTTTTCCCTTTCCTTGCCAACCCTCGGCCTCAACCACCGCCGACGCCCGCCCGCGCCCCTCTCTCCGCGGCGCGGCGGCGTCTTAGCATGCTTCAATGATTTGTTCTTTACACTTGGCTGATCTTTTTCATCCAGACTCAGCACAGTTTCTGCTATCCCGTCGGGACTTGGATTAGGAACGTCTTCGGAGCCTTACATGTACTCAGCCTCTCGCCTTCGCCCCCCGCTCCGCGCCGCCTTTTTCTCTCTATCTATCTTTCGAGTTTCTGGAACTTACAAGGGGAACTTACGGACCTGCCGCCTCCGATTGGGCTGAATTTTTTTTTACAGACTCTATGGACCAATTCTAGAGGTCAATTTGAGCCGTTTTCCCGAATGCGCAATAGGAAGGGCGTAAAAAATTCCCAAAAGTTGCGTTTTCGGCGTGTGATTTGGTCGTGCGGCGCGTGGCAACACTGAAGCAGCCTCT
>NW_017547093.1:2405683-2454266 GCF_001854935.1 Bemisia tabaci
CAGGCCGATAAAGCGATACTAGAGGCTGCTTCAGTGTTGCCACGCGCCGCACGACCAAATCACACGCCGAAAACGCAACTTTTGGGAATTTTTTACGCCCTTCCTATTGCGCATTCGGGAAAACGGCTCAAATTGACCTCTAGAATTGGTCCATAGAGTCTGTAAAAAAAAATTCAGCCCAATCGGAGGCGGCAGGTCCGTAAGTTCCCCTTGTTAATGAATTTCACATCGCGCCCGTCTCACATTGCCCCGATGATTTTCACGGTGGCGCTGAACCGCTCAGCCGATTCCAATTTCACAGCTCAACTGACCAATCTCACCGAGGAACCCAGCGCCTTCGTTTAAATTCAGCGCCGGCTCCGGCTCCAGGCTCCACGACTGTCTGAAAATGCCTCTCACAAACTGCTTCTTTGCGGCCCGGTTAAAGTTGCCCCAACACCTCTTCGGTCTTTTTTATAAGGCGCTGCACTGGAAAAAACAGAACACATTGGATCTAAAGTCTAGACTCTTAAAAACATCGACAAGAAAAAGTACTCTTGATTCAGTCAGAATCTAGCTTAAATCAAGAACCAAGCCTCTTAATTTAAGCGCATTTCGTTTTGATTCAAGCAAAAATCCGATTGAATCAAGAGAATTTTTTCTTGTCAATGTTTTCAAGAGTCTGGACTGTAGATCCAATGTGTTTTTTTTTTTTTTCCAGTGCGGCATACATATGAAAACTCCTGCTTGGTGTTACTCTTTTTAAAGTATGTTCTACGTTATTAGAATGTTTCTTTGACAAGTAATTACATCATCTGATAATTACACCTTAAGTGCAAAGAACAAAATTAAATTATTCTAGAAAGGTATGAGCATCGATTAAGCGAGAATATAATTATGTATATACTTTTAAATAGTTATTCACATAATTTTCGAGGATGATCTTAAACCTTCAATGATTATCGTTCGTCAATCACTAACATTGAAGTTAATGTTTGTAGCAAATTCGAGCAGTATTTGGAGTAGTTATATTATTTCTCAAAGTAATTATGAATGACTTTTTCTTCATGCCTGAAATTGATTAAGGCATTTCCCCTCGTTTTGTCAGTAGTAATTTAATGTTTGAATTGACTAATGAATCGTACAAGGAGTTGTTGCTGGTTCGTACTCTTAGGAAATCAACAAAACTTTCCTCATTATACCGACCACCGATAAAAGGCGAGTGAGTTAAAATTTTTCAAGAAAAAGGAAAGCTTAGCAATCATAAGGAATTAAATGCGTTGATATATAAAAAAAAAAAAAAAAAAAAAAAAAAAAAAAAAACTTACCCTAATACTTTAAGCCATGCAATTCCATCCAGCAAATAAATGGATTTATAATAAGGGAAAAATTGAGTCGGAGAAAATGGGGAGAAGAAGACTGGAGAAAGAAAAAAATAAGAAAGAGGAGTGTAATTCCGGTAAGGTAAAAACCCCGAGCAATACCTCCTATGAGAGGAGCTTCAAAGTTATCAGAACCGAACTTTTTAAAACGGAAAGTTTGAAACTTTTGAAAGTTGTTTATTAAGTTGAAAGATAGTTATTTCAGATAATATATTTTGTTGTTGTTTTTCGTCTCAATCAATTTAACTGACTTTAAGTTTTTTCCCCAGTTTTCCACCCTTAACTTTTGTTGTTTTCCCGTACGGTTCCTCTGTACGGGCAAAACTTTTTCCCCGAAGCGCCAACAAAAACTACGTGTCATTTTATTTTTCAAATATCGGCAGAATTTAAAAGTGAGGAGATCTCTAAGCTTCCTGTACGCTCGTGATTAATTATTTACCACCCCTTTCCACTGAACCTATTTCACCCAAGAGGGACGAATTCTTGTGGTATTCTTCAAGTCCGAACATTTAACTTATTATTTATTTAGTTTTAAATTTATTTTTTGTCACACTCGTGTTCTGCGAATGGTGTCCTTTCTTTTAAAAGAAAACCTAAGAAGTAGCTCCCGTTTTAAGAGAATGGTTTCTCTGTATTTCGCTCTCTTTTTCTTCCTTCCTCCCCCAATTCCCCCTCCCTCCCTTTCATCCCCTTTCTTCTCTCTTGTAGATCCCCTGAAATCAACTAAATACTTGGACTGCTACAGTTACTCCTAAAAGTCACTCTTACAATGAGGAAAAAACAAATTGTTCTCAATGTAAGGAGGAACTCAGGCCCAATAAGTACACGATTTGTTATCCATGAAAACCCAAAAATTCAGCGTCAAAATTTCATTTTTGAAGAGGGATAAACTTTGACATTCAATTGGTAGGAGCTTTATTTCAAACATGTTTGACCAAACCATCCAACAAAATATGCTCACAAATTCTAGAAAAAGAAGAAAAAGAAAAAAAATCCCAAAACATCATCAGAATCCTGAGCATTCTACTTACGAAATGCCAATCTTTGCCTTGGGTAAGGAAAGAAATAGGGTCACGTGCCACCTCCCGTTATACCGGGAGCTTGCCGCAAATTAATAAGATCGTGGAAAAACGGTGCGAACATGAAGCTTTTAAAATAAAATTCTCAGAAGTTAACATCTCTTAAATCTAAAACAATCTCATCTGAATAAAAGATGCACCCCGATAGCGTGAAACGTGCCCGGAATAGCGCCGAAGAATCACTCGATAGGCCGATTGATATTCTCGCTGAACGTGAGACTCTCTCCCGGTTTTTTTTGTTTGTCACCCTCCTTATTGGTATTTGTCCTGGCCCCAGCCGATCCACCCTATCATTAGTTTGGAAGTTCGATTGTTATTCTCGACTCAAAACAAGAGATTCGTTCTTAAATAAATAATTGAATTGCAGTTGTAAATATTCAGTAGTACAAAACAGGTAGCTTTACTACGGTGACAAAAGGGAGGGAGGAAAGGTATAATAAAGAAGAAAGCGGAATTCTGCACACTTATTACTTCAATATGAGTTTTAAAAAAAACCAAACAAAATTTTTCTATAACATTTTACGAGTAATTAGACGAGGGAATCAAACAAGAACGTTTAATTCACGGAAAGAGGAGCAGTGTCTTTTCGCCGCTGAAGAACGAGGAGAGAGGAATTCAGGACTGCGCCCGATCGTACATTTTAATTTTGAGTTTAAAAATCAGTATAAAATGAGAAAAGAGCTTAAAAATGATTCTCTGGAAAAATCGGCTTGTTTCAATCACTACGAACGGTGGCTGAGCCAGAAAGGTGCCTTCAAATTTCAGGATAGGCAAATGATCATCTACTCAGTTTTTTTCTTCTTCCTCGTCTGTTTTCTGTCCGTGCTGATTTCCTCTCCTTTAAAAAAATAAAACAGAAGTGGTGCGTTTAAACACCGCAAACGAGATGTTGGTTTTGGAGTTTCATAGTCGAATGTAACGTCCAAATGTTGAAATGGCGCTTTTCTGTAGCTCGGCAGCAGTGGCTTGGCGGGAATGATCGATTATCGATATCTCGCAATTTGAAGCTATGATAAAGAATCGATTACGAAGGTGTTCATTGCGAACACCCTGATAATCGATCTTTTTTCATAGGTTTGAGTGGCGTATCAATCGATATATCGCGTAGCACGCCACGCCACTGCTCGGCAGCGCACCATTTTCACCTCTCTATATTTTATCATTCCTTCAAGGGAGTGGGCGACGACTGTTGTTTTATTTGCCGGCCGAGCAAAGTTGTCGTATCGATGAAGGGTCATCGTGATAAACAAAGGGAGGGACCGGC
Source organism: Bemisia tabaci (assembly GCF_001854935.1). Taxonomy (NCBI): domain Eukaryota; kingdom Metazoa; phylum Arthropoda; class Insecta; order Hemiptera; family Aleyrodidae; genus Bemisia; species Bemisia tabaci. Next base: position 2,409,388 of record NW_017547093.1, read on the forward strand.
GAGTGATTCTGATGCTCTCCGAAGTTCGTCACCCGGGAGAGCTCCGCTCCGGGAGGGAGGGCGAAAGTTCGGGCCGGGTATTTACGTTCCATCCACGAATGTTTGTCGAACGAAAAGATTTCGGCGTCGAGAAAGCCCCTAGATTACATGCCGGAAAACATTAGGAGAGTCCTTGCCATTGTCGGGTATTTGTTCGTGAGCATACAATGGCCCGCGCAGATACCAATAAATCAACTCAAATTCCTCGGTCCCTTTATCCCTCCCGATCTTGTTTTTATCCTGTAATTTCCTCGATTTAAATATTTTCCCTTTTCCTTTCACTTGTCTGAGCGTTTCCTCTCTCAGCTTTCACGCGGGCGTCAGAATTTTAGCGATACAACCGGAGGGCAGGCGAAGAAAATTCCTCCTTCGCGATTAGTCGGTGGGCGCAAATTGCTCAGCCTTCAATTAACTTAATCGTTTCTCGGGAGCTTGAGAAAAACTTGGAGGGGAAAACCTGAAAAAAACGCTTGCGCCACAAAAAAAAGAGGAAAAAAACTGTTAGTAAAGAAGGAAAACATGTCAAAGGCGTGAGTTTTGTAATTGCGGAGGAGCTCCGTAGGTCAGACTATGAGTTAACATCACAGCGACTTCACGAGTTTGTCTTAGGTAGTAACCGTACCTTTTTGTTCTATGGTATCCCCTTTAAAACTCACCGTCTTTTCTCGGTGTCTCCTCGAAATGTAAGAATCGCACACTTCTGACCCGCAATGCGTGAAGTATCCATGATTCCATGCATTCTTGTAGGCGCTATCCGTTTCACGCTGACCGCAGTGATCGCACTGTGTTTGATGCAATGCGTGAAGTATTCGTGCAGTCTTGTAGGCGCTAATATGTGTTACGTGCCGATTGCCGCGCCGAGGGCTTCTCCGTTTCATTTCAAGTCCTCGTTATCATTTCTCTCTAAGTCGCGCCGTTCCAGGCCGAATTGCGTGTTTGGTCTCTCTCTTAACTCGACTTATTGAAGGTGCTGTCTCTTGTATCACCAAGAGACGACAAAATTAGAAATTAATATACTCTCAGGAAATGAGTGATTTTGTCGCCTTTTCTCGTTTTTAATTTTGTCTTTATAAATCAGATTTTTTTTATACCTACACTTTAAAAAATTGCACATTTTTGCCGCCCCTTAGATTTGCCGCCATGGGCCGCGGCCCATGTGGCCACCCCCTTAATCCGGCCCTGATTAGTAGTTAAAATTATGACACAGTTTCAAGAACCCTTTAATAGTCGATAAGGATAAGAAGTGTTCCAGAGACTGGGCCCCCGGTGCCCTGAGAAGGATCCTTTCAGCCAATAATGTCATCAGAGGAGGATTGAGTGACGATAAATCGTCGTCCCCCGCACGAAGGAACGTAACTCCATTCAAAGGTTGCCAAATTGACTCAAACAATTAATTTATTTTAAAAAAATGTACGTAAGCAATTTGTGTCTAAAATATCTCAGTTTTTTGCTTGGAATCTAGAGAAAAATCAGGGAAATTTCCAGTCAGAAATGCCCAAAATTCTTGTAGTTAATAGGCAATTTGCGAGGGGAAATTTGGCAACACTGGAATGGAGTTACGTTCTTTCGTCCAGGAGACGACGAAATGTGGGTTTTACGAGGACGTGCATCATTTTGCGTCTTGAGAGACCTGTTGCGCTGAGCTCTCCAGCAATATACCGGTTGACACGTATCGCGCTCACACTTGTCAACAGGGTCGTCAAGGGCTCTTCAAAAGATTCACTTCCAATCTCAAGGGGCACGCCGCTTTCCTCCTCGCCATCCTCCCGCGGAAAGCTCCCTCAGCATTCACTTTTAATTGATCCGCTCAAAGTCTGATTGAAGCTTATCCAGTGGACGATTCGCGCTCGTTGTTCAGCTTTGAGGTCAACTTTTAACCATGGAATTTGTTTTTGGCCTTTCTAAAGTGTCTTAAGCGCTCTAGTTCCGAAGTAATGCTCTTTTAGGTATTATCACAGTTCGCCTTGCAATAATGCAGCAACAGTTCTATATCGCGGAATGTAGTCTAATTAATATGAGATTCTCCTAGTCACTTTCAGTAGACTTGCTCTTCTTTCCCGAAAGAGTTTACGCCCTTTTCCTAAACGCTGCCTAATATAGTCATATCCACTGGAGAAAAGAATGCATTTGAAAGCAAAAAGGGGACCACACTGGGAAAAAAACACATTGGATCTAGAGAACAGACTCTTGAAAAAATTGACAAGAAAAATGACTCTTGATTCAATCAGATTTAAGCTTAAATCAAAAGGAAATTCGCTCAAACTAAGAGGCTTGGTTCTTGATTTAAGCTTAAATCTGATTGAATCAAGAGTATTTTTTCTTGTCGATGGTTTTAAGAGTCTGGACTCTAGATCCAATGTGTTTGTTTTTTTTTTTTTTTTTTTTTTTTTTTTTTTTTTTTTTTTTTTTTNTTTTTTTTTTTTTTTTTTTTTTTTTTTTTTTTTTTATCAGTGCATTTGAAAGCAAAAGGGGACCATGGGGAGGCTTACAGGGGGCATAAACATTGGAAATCTGTCCAGGACGGAAGCGGCGAGGCTCCCGGCTCCGCAGGAAACGGAAGCTTGCACACGGAGTGTTCCAGGCTCTCGGAGCTGCGCTTCCTCGGGGAAGCCGTGAAAACTGCGAAAAGAGCCATTAGGAACATCTGATGCTAAGATTAACATTCACATCAGCTGACGCAGGGCGCCGCGGCGCGGCGCCGGGCGGCGACGACGGAGGGGCCAAAGGTTATTCTTTTGGAGCTGGTAGCCGTGTCACTCAGCCAGCGGGTCAAACATATTAAAACACATGGTGTTACTTATTACAACTCGTAATATCTCACTTCTCACTTGGCGCGCCTCGACGCGACGTGACGACCCTCTCCCTGGATTTATTTCCCTCTAATGTGATTATTAGAGATTACTTTCTTCATTATTTTCCCCGAGAACAAAGCCCCTCCGCTCCTGCCACCCTACTCCAGCAGCCCTTCTGCGCCCCTAACACCTTCCGCGCCCGGGCTCCCCGTGCATTTGTCGGGTGCACTTCGCAGCATCCGCGCCACAACGACCACTCGCCCGAGGACCTGGTGTCAGCCGTGCGCTCACGCCAAGCCACAGCGAGTGGGAGGAGAATATGGGGAGGGAATTAACGGGGAAAAGGTGTTCTTGAAAGCATCCTCCCTGTTTACAAAAAAACGTAACATCATCCCTAAGTATTAAAAATAGAATTAAACAACTTACATTAAAAAAAAAAATCATACGCTGGAAAAAAAACACATTGGATCTAGAGTCCAGACTCTTGAAAACATTGACAAGAAAAAGGACTCTTGATTCGATCAGATTTAAGCTTAAATCAAAAGGAAATCCGCTCAAATTAAGAGGCTAGGTTCTTGATTTAAGCTTAAATCTGATTGAATCAAGAGTCCTTTTTCTCGTCAATGTTTTAAGGGTCTGGACTCTAGATCCAATGTGTTTTTTCCACAGTGTATAAAAAAGAACGTAACATCATTGCAAGGTTTTAAAAATAGGATCAAACAATTAAAATTTTCAAAAAAATCATCACCGTGGAATTTCTCTCTATAGTTTTGCTAATTCTCGCGTGTGCATTCACTGTCAGGAGATCGGTAAAATTTTCAGTTAGATATGCCCAAAAGACACCGAAAGATGCAATGCAGCATATTTTACCAATTTTTTCGGCAATTTTTTTAACAACAACGTTGAATAAAATTGCCAAAAATGAGGTTAAATCAGTACAGATTGTGCCCAAACTACATAATTTTGAGTCAAATCAACGTATTTCGAAAAAAAGTATCGCGATCCCAACTTTACTCTTGACTGATTTTGGCGCCATATAATATGAGTAGTTGTACCAGTCAATGATACGGTTGAGCTTGCCGAAGGTGTGGTTGAATCGACCATACCTCTGGCTTGTGCAATTAATCTTACATCTGGCGTCAAAATCAGCCAAGAATATAGTTGGGATTGTGATGCTTTTTTTTTTTAGTGATGATTTCTTGTTGCTCCAACACCACTAATTTTGAGTTGAGGTCCGTTGTATAGAGTCAAATTCACTCCTTTCTCCGTATTTTCTCCACGAAACCGCTTGGATGTATGTATATGTAGTAATTTTTAGTGGCGTTCGTTAGTGCCGATGAAAAGTTGCGACTCAGTGAGTTTTCCTTTCGTGCGAGGGGTGCGAAATCGAAGCCCGGAGCCGAAAAGGGTTACAGACGTAGACATAATGTTTTCAAGACAATTTGCTTTGCACAACATTAATCACGCGCACTCGGCTCGCACACGAGGGGGTGGAATAACACATCCCACCCCTTTCCCGGCTCGGGGGAGGGAGGGAAGGGCGCGGAAGGGGTCGGTGGTGCATGTGCTGCCATGCATGGAGACCTCGATCATGAACATGAAACTGACTCCGCAGTGCGCATGCATGCATACAGTGCGCGCACGCATACATAAAATACATTAATTCACGCGTTGCTGAGTCCTGTAATCAGCTCTTACGCTTGTTGCTAGGGGGAGTAATTCGAGGCTTCGTCGCTCTCAGTTTTCTTCTGAAAAAATTTCGGAGTCACTTACCAAGCCCGGTCTGTTTACGTTCTAAAGCGAAGGACAGCATTTTCGAAAGGGATTATTTTTGGGGTAGTTTGCGCCCTCCAAAATTTCAGAGTTAGACTTTCGAATCAAATTGAGTCTATTTAACTATTCAATTCAATTCATATTTTATTTTTAACGCCAAATTGAGTCGGAATGATACCAGATTGTTTAACGAAAGACCCAAAATATATGTCAGTATAAAATCAATTTGACTTTACTCTCTTCATTATATAACATATTTTGTAAAAAAAAAATAAAAAAAAAAAAAAAAAAAAAAAAAAAAAAAAAAAAAAATAACAAGCAGTGAGATGGACTAATGATAATGACCAATGTGAAGTCAGGATTTTAATGAACATTAGATCGATTCGATGCAGTTTTAAGAAACCAAAACAGTAAATCGGTCCGCGACAAGTCTAATATCACACTGCCTCACTGTCGTAATTCTGTGCACCCTGTACCATCCTAGATTTTCTTCTCATTTTTGTGACAAGGGCAATGTAATCAATGTATCACATCACCCAACTCGCACAAAACCGATTTTTGTGGATTCGGCCTTTCTGAACGATGGTCTTTACGGGGAGGCTTTGTGTAAAGTATGCAATGCCAAGGTGGTGCAAAGGCAATCCAATTTGGGGATCATATCGGAGGGGGTCGCGGCCATAATTTTTAATAACGACGCGGTTGCCGATCAAAAGATACAAACTCTAATTTAGAGGTTTTATCCACGCACTCGGCCACCCAATTCGGTGGCGTAGGTGTGAATACGATGAGACCACCGTTGTCAAATTCATCAGATCCGAAAAATAAATAGGCACTTGGAGATAAAATGTCAACGTACGAGTAGAACTCCGTGAGGATTCCAAATTCGAATTATAATGCTCGCTAGATTTGCAACTTAATGAGAACATAGGGTGCCAGTCAGCCAGTAGCTTTGACGTCATAGTTGTGCCTTAAATGAATGAAGTATTTGCAAATGTCTAGATTTTGATGAATTCCATTTATAAATGGAAACTGCTGATCAAATTGAGCTCTGGGATATCCTTGGTTTCTAAATTGAACAATTTATGGATGATGTATGACAGCACGATCTAATTTTCTAAAATACATGTTTTAAAATGAGAAATTCCGTCCCGTGACGTTACACAGCTGAAACTTGTTTCACTTTTAGCCGTTTTGTCTTCCAATTTTACCGCGAAAATACTGTGAAAAGAGCTATTCAACCACACGGAAAAATGGATTGCTGATTTAACAAATAAATTGTTTAAAAATACGCCCGGCACGTTTCAAACGTACATAATACAATCGTGGAAAGCTATTTCAACAACGGAGGTGCTAAAATTAACACTTTTTATCATGAAATCTACATTGAAATATGTCGGACACTTTTTTAACTACAAAATTGTTAAACCAGCAATATCATTTTTTTCCGTGCACGTTAATAGCAGTAATATTTTTTCGCGCAAATTCTCTGCATTTAATTGGCACCTAGATTGATTGTCATTTGAACTGCATCGTGCAATTCGGAGCTATACATTCTAACTCATATGAAAAAACACTTTGTGCACAGGGAAATTAATGGCACATACGTTGTTTTTAAACCGGGCTAGAATTTATAGTTCCTAATTGCAAAATGCAGTCCATTTCTTCTGACGTCATCGGTTTCGGGAAGGCGGAAATGTCCGGCAACCCCGCGATCATATTCGAAGGGACAATTGCGAGAGTAATCTGGGGCTTCGGTGCCTTTTTCATCTCTCGAGCCCGAACGTGAGCAAGGTATATACTGCCCTATTACAATACTCTTTTTGATTAACCTCCCCCGCCCCCGCCCCCGCCCCGGCCACGGCTCCCGGGCCGTATAACGAGGATTGGATTCCGGCCCTCGCCACTTTTAACTGCCCCGTCGGGCGCGGCGGCCCTTTTTCGGAGCTTTCATTGTGTCTCCGATCTGCGGTTTTTGGGTTTCGTTCCCCGTGTCCTAATCCTCTTCCCTCCGACGGAGCAATATTGGCTGACCTCTTCGATCAGACGCCAGTTTCTGCTCAACCGTTGAAGATCGGTGATCCCGAGCGAAACGTAAAGCGAAGTTCGCCTTCAATTGACCGGCTAGGCAAAAAAATACCCTACGCGTTGAAATAGTTGTATTCGCATTCTGTGTAGGCGTTGACGCGTGTCACTAAAAACATTGCATATGGCACGTTTCCAACGCTCTTTCTATTGGATTCAAAAGATGCTTCGATTTCCAATCGGCCGAAAGCAATAATTTTGTCTTTCATAACGATTAAAGTCAATGAAAATTTAATGATTTTCAGGTGTACGTGTTCGTGCATTTCTTGAGTATAATTAGGAAAAACACGCTAAAAGAACCAAGTAAAAAATGTCAGTCTCTATAGTAACGTTTCAAATCTCCATTTTATGTTTTATTTAATTTGTTTTACAAAAAGTCAATCGCCAGTTTGTTTTCTTTAAATTTGTCACTATCATGTAAATGCATTAATGTTTTTCAATTGACAAAATAAAAAACGGAGATTATGAAACGTTACAATGTGGATACGCACCATTGTCATCGATGTCGTTACCATGCTGTAAATTGGCTATCACAATGCCCATAGATTTGACAGAAATTACGTAACCAAATACTCCTAATCTTTGATAGAATTTATCGCATAAAATTTGTTGTATATTATACTTTAAACTGTCAAAAGTAGTAGAATTTAAAGAACAATCATTACAGACAGTTTCACCCTTACTCTCAATTCATTCACGTATAGTAATGAACTCACATGACTTTGTGATAACGTTTAAGCCATGACATGAACTATAACGAAGTTGTGGGTCTTTTTTTGTTTCAGGTTCATCAATGCGAGGCGAAGGATCGTTCAACCAATGATTGACCAGTCAAACCGAGCCGGTAAGTGTCGCTGCTAACCTCAAAAGACCACTTTAATTAAAACCCTGCCGACGTCCCTCCCCCGCCCTGCCTCCTGTTGTGGCCCAGTAATTTAAAAGTAATTTACGTTATCACGGTGGCCGGCCCGTTAAAGTGGGTTTGTTTATTTTATTAAACAGGGCCGATGTGCGCGCGCGACTTTTAAACTGGCAATAAAGCACAATAAAAGCGATAAAAATAATTGAAGTCGCGATGAGGATTAGGCCGGAGGAACGGAGGCTGCGGAGGGACGGGCAGAGGGTAATTTGATTGTTACACAGACTGCAGTCCCTGAAAACTCCTTTACCTTGATCCCTTCGATGCCAGATCCCTGGATTTTCCTCGAGCTCTAATCAAGAATAGTAAGTTCATGGACCCTGTCTTGAGGACATGATACTTCGATGGTGTGATATAGGAGCAGAGCCAACGTTTTGTCATTGTTAACTGTCAATATTTTAATTAAACCCGTCTAATTCCTTCATCAATTCTTTCATCATCTAGTTTTTGGGCGATTGAGGCGTTTGGTGCTGAGAGGGTATTTTTTTGTTGCGATGTTTCAGAATCTCTAGTGCTAATTCTTATTTTAGAGAGGAAACCATCGGGTCAATTCTCTGAAATTTCACATACGCAGCGCTGTAAAATCATAAAGAATATTCAGTAAAAGTTACAACAAATTCCATACTTTTGCTTTCATTATAATGGGTAAAACTTAAGCTGAGATTTCGAGACACTGTAACTAAGAAATGCCCTTTTTTCACCCAGCGCTTCAACTTAAGTCTGTAGTTTTAACATACAGCCAGATGGTGTTTCCCCTTGCCAAACGGGAACTTCTATTTTACGAAGCAAAATCTGGATCCAAATATGCAAATTTCCTGAAAGAACTGGGGTATTCTTTCTTTTAATTTTCCTCAAAAATCATCAGTAAGGTTTAATATTAGAGAATTCTCAGATATTTTACAGAACTGAATTTAATGTAATTTTTTCGCATGTTAAAATATGGAGGAGGAAGGAAAATTGTAACGTCGCAAATCCAATAATTCACCCCCAGGTGGTAAGAAATCTAAAAGATTTGGCAACATGAGGGATGTAAGATTGTACACCGGATACAATCCCCATTGTAAACGCGGTGCGGCGTAAGAACGGGGTGTTTACGAGGCAGTAAACAGTCCCAGCAGCCCCAACGCCTCTTTTTTTTCGACCCCCCGCGGGGGCACCGCGCTCTACAACTGCGAAATTATTTGGAAGCCGAGCCGGTCGTCCGCCGCTGGGCGCCCCGGTAATTTCATTATAGACGCATTAAACAATGTCAAAATAATCTGCATAATGTCTCTTTCTCCGACCCCGATCCCGATCGCATCCCTTCTTTGATTTGTAATGTGAGCAGATATCCATCCCTAATCCGTCTTCTCGTTCATTCTTCCAAGGAACTTTCTCGTCCGTTTTGCAAAGCTATTTTCCTCTTCGGGTTTCCTTCTCTTTTGGTGTGCTCATTTTTTTTAAAATCGTCCATTTTTTGTCATCATAAAATATTTTACGAGAAACTTATTATAAGTTCGTAGATTTTTACCATCACCTTTCTTTACTTGAAGGGCCATTCGGGAAAAAGGCACATGTCCATCAGGTGTTGCTGATACACGGAAAAAAATACTTAGGGTTATTCCCTAAAATTGTAGCTTTATACCACATTTTGTTGGATGACATGGGCATTCCTAATCAATTTTGATACTAACGTAACTCAAGTCGAGGTGGTACTGCAACATTTGTGTTAGACATCTAATTTATTGCGGTATCGCCTTAATTTTAAGCTTCCTAATCAAGTTGGGTCTTAATTTGCACCTCTTTTTCCCGTGAAAATCGTGCAAATTCACCATTATTTTACTCCAATAAATATTCTTTTAACCGCGCATATATTATTTTGGAAAGTTACCCAAGAAAGTTAGGAAACCAGGACACTCCAAAAAATTTTTTTTGCGATACTCACGAGAGAACACATACCATTTTTTTTAGATTTTTAAGCATATTCTACTAATAGTATTGAACATTCTTGTTGATGAAAAAACACCTACCCATCGTAGAATGCTTGCCTCCTCTGTCCTCTCACGTGATGTAGGAAGAAGACTTCCCGGTTCTATTTTTGTTTGCGTTTCGAGCACAAAGGCCACACACGCAATAACTTTCGACTGCAAAAAAGGTGGAACTGAGGAAGTGTTATCAAGCGCGGAGTGACGTTATCAGTTCCTTTCAACCCTCCGAGGTGAAAGATGGCTCCTTGGAGAAGTTGGTTTTCTACCGGGAAGATTTATCGCCTCCCTTGCTCCCCTTCTTGTAAATTCGGCAACCCACCCTGCTTTGTCTAATTTTGCCCATCGCTGTAATTTATTTTAATCTCTTTCGCGAAACCTTTTCGTCTGATAACGAGGAAGGTTTTAACTCTCGGGGGCACGCCACCTGACTGCCACATGGTTCAGCCTTTAAAGAGTTTTCCGCAATTCAGAGCCGTAATGTCATCTGCTTAAAAAACCTGCAATCCAATGGATCGTATTCGATACATCGAACCGGTGAAATAGTATCGATATAAATTGGTTCAACACGGAAATACAGCCTCAGAAGTCAATCGAGTAATCTAAGGGGTTGGCTTTTTGTGATAGTTTTTTTTATTCTCACGAGTCCCACATGACGAATAATATAGTGAAATTGTTAGAAATTTCCTCCTTTATAGCTTTTCTAACGTAAATCCTAAAATTTTTGTTTGAGGACATGTTCTATTGTTATAAACCAAACGATACATCGAACCACCATCAAATACGATCCATTATGTGTATGTAATACAAATATTACATTGAAAACAGGCCATTTTTATCAAGGAACCTCCGTAAATACAGATTTCCGCATTCTTTTTGCCCTACAATTCCTTACTTCGTCCGAACTGTACATCCTAATCCTTTCGTTCCGTGCTATTTTCCTCCTTAGTTCGAAAAGCTCTCCTTCCCACCACCTGCCGATTTGGCCTGGGAATCCAACGTAAATTACAGTTAGTCCGTCGTGAGATAGATGAACCGTGAGTATAAGTGTTGGTCATATAAAGAGATGATGTTATTTATTTTAAGTTCTGAACCCAGTCAGGATGATCCGTCGAAGCTTCGAGCTTGAGCGGGATCGGTAATTGTTAAGTTGTGCTTCTACAGCGATGCCTACTTTCCGCACCATTTTCCACTTCACCCTGCTCAGAACGGCTCATATTTTTACACTTTGAGTTTAGATTTAGTTCCGATCATCTCCAATTTTCAAACTGGTTTTATTTTCACTGATTTTTAAGGGGGTGGAGCTTCCTTTCGAGTTTGTCTCTTCGGGAGGAGCCGTCAAAAGTTCGCTTGGCAACGGTCCGTGTGATATTTCACTCGCATTCCGCGGATCCGAGCGTGGATTCTGATGAATCATTTCTCAATCGATGGATGGACCGATTGACGAGGTGAAGTCACCGGTCAAAGATCAACATCGTGCAGAACCGGTTCTCCGATCCACCGGCGCCGATTGTCTTTCGGTTCGCTTCAGCCGCAGTCAGCCCCCCGGGGAACATGCCCCCTCAAAGCGGGGGAAGGGGGTCTTTACTCACTCTACGTTACAGATGTGAACGGCTTATTCTAGCGGGGGAGCTTTCATGACGCCGGGATTCCGGCAGCCGTGCCCGGAAGTTCGAAATCCAAATCGGCGGGACGAATTTTTGAACCGTGGGATTAGTTGGTAGGCCCATGAAGTCCAGAGGATGCGTCATTAAAATTGTTTAGTCAGGGGAACTCTAAGAACCCCGTTGTCAATACAAAACCTTCTTGTTTCCTGAACCAGACAGTCTCTGGAACTCCATTTCAAGGTTACTAATTTGACTCAAACTAATAGAATTTTTATCCTAATAAAATGTACCAGACAAATTGTATGCAAAAATTTATTTGATTTTTGCGTGGAACCTGAGGAAAATTCAGTGAAATTTTCGGTTGGAATGTTCAAGAGTTTTTTAGTAATATGCAATTTTCGAGGGGAAATTTGGTAACATTGAAATTGAGTTACGTTCTTTCGTGAGGAAAACGAGAAACGACGAGTTACTGCAACTAATTTCTAGTTACTGTTGTTTTAACTGGAAAATTTTAAGTTTCACTCGAGAGACTCATCTTCTCTAACAACATTTTCCCCTTCCTTTCTCATTCCTGCATCCTGGGTTCAAGTTAGCAAGTGGATGAATTTCATGGAAATTCATCCCGAGCGCGCTGTCAAAACACCGCTCGGTGTTTCTGGTCAGTTTCTGACCAAGTCTGAAAGAAAATTGAGACTAAGGCAGAAGAAGGGGCAACTGACAGATACGCAGACGGGGATACGGACGAAGACGGGGAAACAGCTGTAGAGGAAGAGGGACAGAAAGGGACGAAAAGACTGGAGCGGAGGGGGAGAGGGGGACGAGGTATTTCTAATCTTCCCTATCTGTCGTTCGGATCCCCGAGTTGCCCCGTCGGAGCAGACTCGGTTGTGATTTATTGTGCTCTATATCGCTGGCCGAGTAGAAACCTCTGTTATCTAACTGAGCTTAATGAAAAAAGCTCTCTCTCCGTTTCCAACTTTTATTTTAATCCAAATTTATCAGCTTTTTCTCTCCGGCTTTCGCGATCGCCGCCCCCTCCGTTGTTCCCGAGTCTTAACTCTAAGTGAACTTCATTTATTTTAAAAGCCATCCTAAGTTCCGTTGTGTCAACCAGGTTTATACTTTTTACTTCTCTAGTTTTATTTATTTTTATTTATCCATCATCCCTCCCTGGAGTCGCCGTTTTCTCCTCCCTCTTGGTCCGTTTTATTCGCATTAATTTATTCATCCCCTAGTCTGATTGTTGTCTGCGTATCCTTAAAGTCCGTGTTGTGTCTAGGAAAAATTATAGAACGCTCCTTGAAATTGTTCAGGTATTTTACCTGAATTCTGATAATATTATCGTCCAAAGACGGAATCAATGCAATTTTTCCCTGATTTTTTCACCAGATAAATGTCTTTGAATCTTTCGTACAAAATTGGTCCGAGCAAAATCGAGTGTACCAATGAAAGTTTTTTAGATGTGTTACCTGAATTCTAATAATTGTTGTCCTAAGAAGGAATCAAAACAATTTTTCCCTAACTTTTCATCCGCTAAACGACGTAGGATCTCCCGTATCAAATCGGCCGGAACAGAATCGAGTGAACCAAAGAAAATTATCGTGAAAATTCTTACGAATTTTATGCACGCGTGCATAAAATTCTTTCCGTAATGGTAACCCTATTTTGATGAAAACATTTTTCACAAAATGCGTTAAATTTACTCTACACTCATTTACTCACACCGATTCTCCAAGTTTCATCCAAAGCTTCAAGAAACTTTATTTTAACATACGCGAGAACGGTCTCATTCGCAAGGTATGGATTTTTGCTATTTTCTATTTAATTTCCATTTCAAAATCTGAGATTTTCCCGCTGTATGAAAATTCTACAAGTGGATACATCTCATGGCCGTCGAAGTAAAATGCGGAAAGAATTAGATTACCCCGATGCATCCATTTATCACGAAGTTCCATCATGCGAGTTGAAGTAGAACTCGAGGGAGAGAATAACTAGCGGGCGAAGTTTCGCGGGCTGCGGTCAGTAGGTTTGCAGGCGGGGTGAAAAGGCCAGCAGAACGGATCAGCTCCATTCAACGGGCGCGAAGGAAGGAAGGGGGCAATAAAGCATGTAGCGAGCAGACCTCGTTTAGATGGGAGCTTAAAGCCCGAATATTGGACGGCAGAAAAGAGAGGGGCGCCCGCTGCGCCCTCTCGAGTGGTGAAACCGGCAACCGTAGCACGGTTGCCCCTCGGTCCGGATCCCACCGCGAAGGGACTCTGGAATCCCTTCATTTTTTGGACATTTTGCAAGGGTGAACCGGAACTATTTTGCTGGCCATTCGCTCGGCAGATGAGCCGTGAAGCTATATGTGTGGTTTTTATCTCGGCGGCCCTTTTCGCCCGTCTCTCGGCTCGCCCTGCAACCCCCGCTCGCCCCGTCCGGAAATGTATTTCCTTGATCCTTTCTGTCGATTTAAGTCTGATTTCTTTATCGTGCTTGTCCCGGGATCCCGCACCCACTCTCATCCCTTCCGTTTCTTGGCCCCGCTCAAGTTGTTTATAGACGCCGCTGCCAAACTTTTATTGGCTCCGCCAATCCCGAATTCCTGCACCGCGGATGATTGGAGAGTAGGTCCGAAGAAGGTACTTTACAGTTGCGATCCACGGTGATCCCTCTTAAATTTAGCTTTACCCGGCGCAGTAGAAAGTCTAATATGTAGCTCGGAAAGATGAGATGCGAAACACCTATCGATGATTCATGATTGTTCAATGAAACTAGGGGGCACGCCCTCTGATCGCTCCGCGCTCCAACCCCCTAAAACGCTTCGCGTTATGCGTTACGCTTTATTTTTTTGATTTTATGTAATACAATATGATATGACGTTATTTCTTCGAAAATTATATCAAAGCATCATTTTGTACGATGTACGCTCTACATACCGAGATCTCAATGAACTTTATAATATGTAATGCAAAAAAAAGTGAGATGTAGGTACTCCAAGTTGATAGCTCTCAAGGGGGTGATCAAATCTTATTTAGTCTTGATATAAGAGCTGTTGAAGTTTTAAGTAACGTACTAAATGCTGCATTACTATACCTCTTTTTTTATGAAATTTGATGCCTCTATGTAGAAGCTTTAACCTGGCTATAAGCGCATTTAAAGAACATGTATACTTTAAAACTGATTTTTAGATTAATTTTTTGTATTTTAATTTCTGTTACAGTATTTTCACCGCATGCAGGCCCAAGCGGAGCGTACAGTCCGGACGCAGCTATGGGTTACATGATGGACGGGAGCGCTCAAATGATGGCCGCTCACAGGGCGCCAGGAGACCCGCCTTTCCACGGCGAATACCACTACCCGGCTCAATACTATGGTCATCATCTGTAGATCAATCCGTATTCGGTGAGAATATTTACCATTGTCGTACTTGTAGCGCCGTTCCTTTAAAATCAAACTGTAACTCCACTAAAATTGTGGTTGATTCGATGATCAGGACACTTCAGCTGAAAGTGAGGAAAAATGAGATCACTGGAAAAAAAACACATTGGATCTAGAGTCCAGACTCTTGAAAACATTGACAAGAAAAAGAACTCTTGATTCAATCAGATTTAAGCTTAAATCAAAAGGAAATCCGCTCCAACTAAGAGGCTTGGTTCTTGCTTTAAGCTTACATCTGATTGAATCAAGAGTATTTTTTCTTGTCGATGTTTTTAAGAGTCTGGACTCTAGGTACAAAGTGTTTTTTTTCAGTGATGATCATACCATAGCTCAAAGCGGTTTCTGCAATGCCTGTCACAAAAAAAAGATATGAATATTTCCAAATGCTAGCCTTTTTGGAGTAGTTGAATGCTGAAAGTTGGAGGACGTTGCCGAAGTTTACCGGCCTGTTGCTAGCGGCTTTATTTGCCAGCCCAGGTACAGCTATATAGCTATATCTTTCTGTCGGACCTAAAATATGTGTTCGGCACACTGCTCCATAGCGAACAAACTCGGAAAGAAAAGTGTCAGGAGTTATCACCCACCTAATTTCTACAACTACTGTTTTAGCTTGTGAAGTCTGAAGTCTGCTGATAAAGATCGAACTTTCCGCTACCCGGAGAAAACTTGCGCACTGCGTATGGTTGTGTGTTTTTATACTATAACCTCAAATTGAATCCCTCTTATCTTTTTATCTTTACTAATTGGTTTTTTCGTTTTTTTCTGTCCGCAGGATATTCTGATAAGAACCAACGATTTGGAAATACCTCACAACGGTGCTCCTAATATGGGTGATACGTTAACATTTTAACGCCATTGTCAAGAGAAAGAAGAATCAATGCGGTCGCGCTGCGTTGACAACGTTATGGGACTAATTTTATCACTCGTAATGATCAAGCCTGTACCATGTATCTCGACTCTCAGTTCGTTCCAATACTTTGAAATGAATACGTTTTCAACTACCTACATTCACATTCATGCACATAAGTGACTGTCACTCTTTTTGCTAGTTTAAATAGGTATCTGCATACCGCAAAATTGTGGTGTAGATCAAAAGTAACGTCTTCTTTGCAATATTCAGTGTAAAAATTTTAAGAATCAGTTATTGCTGGTTTGGAAAAAGGTTGTGTTACTTCGAAATCTGATAGGATTGATTTCTCCACTTTTTTATATTTTTCAAGTCCTTCTGTGTAAGAAACGGTACCAATTATTGCCCTATACGTTTTATCACTTGCTTTTCCCCCCGTGTTGTAATTACAAACATGTTTTCTGTACCTTTTAACAGTTTATCAATTAAATATGAATAATATCAATATTTCTCTTCGCAAAATGACTCTTGGAAGCCAGCGGGCGTAACTGATAATTGTGCATTTGATGGTGGCAAAATATATGATAAACGATAAAAAAAGGATTAAAATCTACTTAAGATGAAAAATCATACTGGAAGACGCAAATATTGGTCAATTTTTTGACAATTCGAACCTTTTTGTTACAATTTTTTGGAAAAGAAAAAAGAGAATATTTTTGTCAAAACAAAACGCTTTAATTTGTCTCCTAATACTTTTCAATTTTGGTGCAACACAATTGCAACTTAAATCTTTTTACCGAAAAAAACTTTAAACAATGCTAATACATATGTAATTCCATCCAAAGTAAAGATACTAGATTGAATTTTGATGTCACAATTCTAACGATTGATTTTTAAATTCGCCCTGAAGCACGTTGAACTTTATAAATTACGCCCCTACTGTGTATTTTCATATATTATTAAAATAATGCAAGGTATTAACCTTAACCGGTGAGTTAACAGTATTTGGAGCAGCTCCTATGACATTACCTTAAGAGGGAAGGGGGCTTTCATACAGACCATGTAACGCCTTTGAATCTATTTTCAAAGTTATCTTAACCTATTATCTCACATTATTTACAATCTTACAATACAGTTAGATTTTGTTGAACTATTTTGTGTGGTGGAATCTCTTTTGGTATTATTGAGGTTAATTCTCGGCGAATTGAATCATCCACTGTAATTTTAGTCTACCAATGATTTTCAAGATATTGTCTTAAGACTCAGAAACATTGAATGAGCTTACAAATGTATACGAATTATATGTAAAATTATTTCTAAGAATTCTTTCAGCTAATTTAGCCAAAAAATAATATGATACGAATAAAAAGTATACGGTACCTCCAGTGAAAAGCTACATAGCAGTAGCTCAAAATATGAGGCTTTCATAGTCCTATGTTTAGGGTAAGAAAACGACTGATGTTGTGGTAGGAATGCCTGACAAATACTACACATAAGCAGCTATATTTTTGCAAGGTACATGGAAAGTGGGGACTTCTTTGTTTATTTCTTACACTTGTGTCTATCAAGTCATTGTATCATTATTCAAGTTTCAGGAGTGACTAAATAATTATTTTTGTACGCCACAGAACTTTTTCGGACTTAAAACATGTTGAATCTGGTTTACTGTATTTCAAATTTCATAAGTAGGAAGCCACTTTTTATGTTGATAGACGACTGGACGCCAGCTCACTGAGACAATGTCAGCTGTGTCAAAATGTGGGTTTTAAATGTAAGAAATCTTTTGTAATCATTTGTGATCAGTTTATTTTTGTTCAAAATTGTTACCTGGAATATAGGGATCATGAATGTAGTGTCACTATTTCGACGGAATGGAGACACTTACGCTTGAAGTCTTCCTTGACAACATTCTGAATTCTTCCTATCAACAATTCGAAACAGTTATTGGAGCTCCATAAAAAAATTCATTCTACACATTTATCTCGCAACATGAGGTAACCTAGCGTATACTTTAAGTTATTAACATAATGTTTTGATTGGTTCATGTAGTTTGGGAAATCAGTAGCATCATCAAAAATGCGAATTACGAAAATTGCCTCGTCTCTACATAATTTCCTTCTTCTTTTTCGTAGAATGAAACCTCATGTACAAATGCTTTGTCTCCAGTCGACACCTGTAATAAGTACTCATTATTGGAAGTCATGCATACAGCAAAATAAATAAATTTACCCATAGATTTAACATATCTATAATAGAAACGTGGCAAGCATATAAAGTATCACTAGCAGCCTTCCATAAATCCTCAATTTATATCGAGATTTTTTCATAAACGAGTGTAAAATTGAGTGACTGAACTGAGGAGTTAGGACAAGAGCAATTTCAACCTAGATTTCTGATTGAGGAATTCGTAGAATTACGTGTGACATTTTATGCACGTATAACACTCGTAGGGGTCAATTTTTTTTAACGGAATTGGCTTGTATCACTCTAAAGTTACTGATAGCTGTCCCTTTAGAACTGAAGGACCAATCAAAAATCCATGTATCCCCTTTAAGCTAGGAATATTAAACTCCTCTTCGCTACAACGCATTATAAAAGATAACTTCGATTTGATGCCGTCCACTTATAGCTCCAAACGATGCATGATACAATTCTTTGACCTTATTATTTTAGAGCTCAAAATCTTCAAGACTACAGGAGTTTCAGTGATTTGTTGAAGGACCAAAAAGAAAGGAAATAAATGAATGAACAAAGCCCAGCAATTTGAAAATGACCAGGGTCCACTAGAAAGGGAGACAGTCATATTATAATGTAAGAAATACCCAATCAATGAAAATGAGTATACCTTTAAATTTCTGTTCTTTCAAAGTTTAATATATTGAAGACGATCTCCTCCCTAGAATTTTTTTAGTGATATTAGATTGTATATTTTTGTAAATGACGATGTATAAAGAAAATTGAAAATAAAAATGCAAATGTATAATCTACACCGTGAGTGAGTAGACCGTTTTGTTTTCGAATTCAACCGGTACACGTTGCGTCTATTTGATCTCTGACATTATCAATTTATATACTTATCTTATACATTGTACTTGCAGCACGTGTCTCTTTTGAATTCTCGCAAAGGTGACCTCTCTCGAGAAAGACTTATTAGCAAGCTTATAGAATAAGAAGTGGAAAATCATTAGACGAAGAGTGGAATAAGGGTTTAGAGGAGAAATCATCTACTTATGTTCTTCTTTGAATCTTACCTCACACTTTTGCTTCAAGTGACAATTCTATTATTGCGAATATACACTTACACGCCGCACATTTCGTGCAAAATCCAAAAATTCACCAAGAGTATCTCTTTCTAATTTTCTTCTCGTTCGTTTTATCCATGAAGCGGAACCGAAGTGCGCAGAAAGAGAGAAAAGTGAATCAGGAATTTTTTGGTTCCTCCTAACCTTTTGTTTTCGAGATAAAACTTAAGAGTAATGTCTAGCTACAACTTGTAAACTTGATACTAAAAAAAGGAAAAATTTGAAATTTCATGACGTCAAAATTGTGTGACCATACATTATTTATAGCGAGTATTTTTCACGCCGTAATATTATTGTCGTGACTTGAGATTTGATGCAAGACTTAGGACCAACATAATGTAGGTTAAGAATGTAATGAAGTTATTCAGTTGATCATCTTCTGGTCATTTTTATATCCATTACTACCTATTATTTGTGGTTATTATTTTTCCATTTCAGATAGCTGAGTGCTAAGAGAATTAGTTAAGTTTAAGCTTTTATCGTGCAGATTTCTCTCAAGTTCTATCACTGATTCGGAATTATTTTCCCCCCTTTCTTTTCGTCTTTTTGAAAATCTGTCACAATTTTAAAGAAAGTGAAAAAGTAAAATATGACAAAAAATAATAGGAGTCACCTTTGTACTAGTAATCTATAAGCTTGCGAACGAGGGAAAAAATCTACCAATATCTGTAATAATGTGTATTTTGCCCCTACCTTTTTTTTCGTTTCTCACCCTCTTTTTTGTAAAATAAACTGACAGCTCGTTTCCCCGTGAAATGTCCATAATTTGTTTTGTATTCTTTTGTAAAAGACTTTTTGAGGAAATAATATTTATAATTTTATTAAATAAATTATTTTCATGTCTGTAAATATACCGATAGTAATTATTTAATTTAAATAGATAATTGTATTGTCCTTTCTTTGTTGTTGTTTTTATTATTATTTATTCTTTTTATTCTTTTTTGCATAAAAAAGGAAACATTGACTAGGGGAATAAGAAATTGAGTTTACTATTTGTTTTCTGTGGTAGGTATTTTGTAATATTTTCTAAAATGCGTGTTTCAGATAATTAGAATCGATACTATGAGATATTACGATAAGTATTACGATAATTGTTGTAGGTAACAAGTTTTTGTGTATAGTGTACGTTAATCATGGTAAATATCAGTCATTATGTAAAATAACTACTACAAAAGTTTTGTTATTTCAAATAAAACTGTGAAGTATACGTATTAAAAATAAAAAATTCAACTTTTTAATAATGTCTCTTTGTTTTTTATGTATCCAAAGTAACCATTCCCTGATCACAAGTCAATTGAAATTATACATTCATTCCCATTTTTTATCCTCCTCTACCTATTTAAGAATTTTGAGGCAAGTGATAAGAAACGCAGGTTTGGACGAAAGGAAAAAAGAAAAAAAAAAGACACACATGTGAGTCGCAGTCCAAATGTATGAAATGTAACGATATCAGGTAAAACTTTCGACCAATGATCCAAAACATTCGTTCAACAAACTATTTGATATACTATTGGATATGGACTATTCTAGAAAAGTTTGTATTTACTAAAAAGATATGCGCTGATAGTATGGTGAACCATAACATAATGCTTGAGACTTCAGATACAGGATTAAAGTCTCCAGTCTTACAAACGAACACCAATCTATAAGATATCCCCCCCCCCCTACTTTCTTTGCGATCCAGTCTTTTTTGCAATTTTTGCATTTAATGCAATCGGACGCATTTTAACAAAATAAATCCATCTTCATCGGGAGTATAGAAAAAATACGTACACACAATAATGTAGACTTATGACGTATGAACCGAGTTTAACAGAAACTCACCAAGTTGCACCAAAGTTTGAAACTTTCCTTTCATAAACATCAATGTTAATGACGAATTTTAACGAATTTCTTCACGTTAAAAATATTTTTTCTCGACTTAGAATTTTTGAAAAGAGAAAATTTACAACTGGATGAATTTGCAACTACTTCTAGCTCAATTTTTTCGCAAGTACGACCTGGTAAGTTTCTACTGAACTCTGCTAATTGTTAGGTAGGGAGTACAATGAATTTGGGTAAGAATAAAAGCTCCATTATCGCACCAAGAAACATGAACAGTACCTATAAAGTGCTTTTGAACTGAAGCGATAATGAGTGGTTTTTCACTATTTTCTTATCTTAATATTTTACCGAAGAAGTAGGATGTTTTTCAATGGCTAAAGTAAGCCACTTTCTCATCCTCACGCACAGCGAATTTCTCATTGAATTAATCAAAAACAAAACTTAAAAATGTATTATGCCTTACAATTTTTAAGTTTTGTAAGTAAAATTATTTCTAATCATCCGTTTTTCGCCCGTATGGCCGTATGGCTAGAATCAATTTAAGATTGTTCTTCAGTGAAACGAACCACTGAGACTTTTGGTCCTCATAAGAAAATGAAAGTTAAAATCGTCGTACAGTTGTTCATCTCAAATTTGAGACGAAAAATTAAACAGTACGAAAAAGTATTCATATTGTTGAGTATGTAGCGCGCATTTGCTTCAGCTTAAGAAAAAGGGGAGAAGGAGAGAAATTTTTGTGAAACAAACTTTTTGCGCTCAGTTTTAAGCAGATCAGATCATCCGAGATCGCTGCATTTAGGAACTTTGAAAATAATATCAAAAAGAAAGTATTAGAATATAAACTGAATTGCCACTCTAGTTTCTTTTAAAGGGCGCAATTTGATGGGACGAGGAAACCTTTGAGCGGCTTTAAATCTTTCACTGTGCCTGTAAACCTCTCCAAAAATTATTTTTCAAAAAATCATTATTTCAAGGTGTAATAAGTTCCAACTGTAGATTATTTTCAAGAATATTTTAAGAAAACATTTCGCTTCAATCTATTTAAGCTCGACTATTATGGAAACTGCGCTACAATTAAAGCGATTATTGAAAGGCTTAAATGCTTAAATCAAAGGCGGAAAAAATGAACGGCACTTGAGGAGGTTCTAATCCAATCTTTGGTGAAAAGAATATACAGATTCAAACGAAAGCCGATAAAACAGTAATAAACTCTAGTAGTTTTCAGAGATTAACTGAAAATACACACTTTTAGTGCATATAACTATGACTTATAGTTACAAATAATCCGGTGGCGAGGCGTGAATGATCGATGATCGATATTTCCTCATTTAAAGCTATGGTAAGGAATCGATTATTAAGGTGTTCGTTGCGAACAGTCTGATTTTCGATCTAATTCCATAGGTTTAAATGGCAGATAAATCGATGTATCGCAAAGCACGGCACGCCACTGAAATATACCTCAGAAGTCATCTTATTCTTCAGTCCATTTTTCTTAATTGTGTCTTCAGTCATGTATCTGCGCATTCAGTGAAAATTGTCAGCATTTTGTATTTGCGTTACCCTCTACAACCGCATCGCTGAACTGATGTTAAAGAAAAGGGAGGCCTGAGAAGGAAGCCGGAAAAAATGAAATGCGCAGGGATATGATTAAAAAAATAGAGAAAAAAAAAAGAAAATCGTGGTAGCGCGAGAAAGTTCCTCGCCGTGAAATAAAACTTAGGCGGGAAAATGAGAGGAGAGGGAGAAGAAGGATAAAAGTTATTGTACATTTCTGTGATGAGTTCAAATCCGAGCGCAGTGGTGTAGCATGAGCGAGGAAAAGTTGGCGGAAAGAAAACTAATTATTTATTAATATTGCAGTTTTCTTGAATAAAAGAGAGCGAAATTCGCTGCCAGTTCATCACTGATCCTCTGTTGCCACGAATGCACGAGTCTATGACAACACAATTTTATCTTATTAAAATATACACTTTTACGGTCAAAAAGTTTTTTGAATGATTATTACATGATGAAATTAATGAAGGGTAGAATTCATTTAAGCATCGCAATGCATTCATGTTATTTTTTATTGCTTCCTTAACAAAATTCAACCATTGATCAATAGGAGGTAATTTATTTAAGAGTGCTTTAACATATATGTATGAAACTTAACTTATGCATCTATGACGTAACAAGTATCTTGATATTATTATTAACAGGCGCCTTAAAAATATGAAAATCACTCCATGAAGCGTAAAAATTAAAGAAACAGCACTTAAGGCAACAGCAGTTTTCTTTCACTGGAAAAAAACACATTGGACCTAGAGTCCAGACTCTTGAAAACATTGACAAGAAAAAATACTCTCGATTCAATCGGAGGTTGTTGGGTAGGAAGGAAAAAATGTTAGGGGCAGAAAAGCGTTACTTGCTATTTTAACTGAACAAACTCAAAGTTGCAGACAAACTGAAAATTTTTAATTTCTTCGGAACTTCAGTCCGGCGCCTTCAAGTGGAAAAGAGGGTTTGTTGGGTAAGTAAGGAAAAAATGTTAGGGGGAGAAAAGCGTTACCCACTACTACTCTCTTCTAACTAAACAATTTCAAAGTGCAGATAAATTGAAATTTTTTAATTTATTCGGAACTCAAGTGCGGCAACTTCATGTGGAAAAAGGGGGTTGTCGAAAGAGAAAGGAATACATTTGGAGGGGGAAAACTCGCTACTGTTCTCTTTTAACTTAACAATTTCAAAGCTTCAGAAATTTTTTTATTTCTTCGAAACTTTAGTCCGGCACCTTCGTGTGGAAAAGGGGAGTTGTCGGGTACGGAAGGAAAAAATGTTAGGGGTAGAAAAGCGTTACTCGCTGCTGCTCTCTTCCAACTTAACAATTTCAAAGTTGCAGACTTGGGGAACCAAGAGGCTGCGTCGTCTGGAAGCAGAGGGCCAGAGGCACCGGATGGCGGTGGGGGAGGGGGGAGGAGCACTGCCGAGGGGGCGAGGGAGGGAAAATTTACCTAAAACTGAATAAGCTGTGTAACAAAAGCGTTGCGTGAAAGGGGTGCATGGGACGCGGAGCGCAAGAGGCGAGCTTGCAAGTCGAATGGAACTTGCAAGTTGAGTGCAGGGCCTGAGTGGAAGAGAGGAAGACAAATGACGGAGCGAGGCAACGCCTGCTTTCACGCTATCCATTTGTCAATGTCAGCGGTTGCCATGGAAACGACGCCTTGCCCCCTCCCCCCCCATCGNGATGCTCGCAACATTCTCGCACTAGCTCGCCGCGCCCCTCCCCCCGCCTCGTCCCCCGTGAAGCCCCCCGCCAGTTAAACGCGAGTCTTGGAGTGGTTTTTAATCGCGTCAAAATTACTTCGCGATTAAGTTCCGAGAGGAACTTTCCAAGATTTGGTTCAAAGAATTTTCTATCGTCCTTAATCAAATCATCTAAAGATAGAAGTGTATATATGGGATAGAATTTTTCGTTCCTCAAAAATTGCCGTCAATACATCAGAGCCTCAGACCTCACATTTTTGGAAAAATCGAGTTGGTGGCGTCTTCGAAATCTCCATTAACGTTTCCATGTGTGTGGACAAGTTTGTACTCTGGAATAAAAAAACACATTGGATCTAGAGTCCAGACTCTTAGAAACATCGACAAGAAAAAGTACTCTTGATTCAATGAGAGTCTATGAATCAAGAACCAAGCCTCATAATTTAAGCGGATTTCGTTTTGATTCAAGCAAAAATCCGATTGAATCAAAAGTATTTTTTCTTGTCAATGTTTTCAAGAGTCTAGACTCTAGATCCAATGTGTTTTTTATTTATTTTTTTTTTCCAGTGTAGCCCTATCTTACGACGCTCAGTGGATCGAGTCATTAGGAGAGGTCGGACATGATTTGGAAACTTTAAGAGCTCATGACTCAGTTTATACAAAAATTTGAGGTAATAGTGCATACATTGATTTCCTCGTGGTATTTTCCGTTAGAGACATTCCTTAAAATATAAAATGTGACAAAATAAACATCAAAATTTGCAGATTTAGTCAAACATTTCATGTCCGACCTTTCTAATTGACATGATCCACCGTGCGACGGTTCTGGGATACGGCATTTCAAAACTTATGGTTTACACTGAAATCAACAGGGCCGACGCACGGTTTTTCCCTGATATCTATCTCGGAATGGCTAAAATGGAGTTAGGTACCTTTTGGCTCTGAGGCACTGATATAAATAGGTGAAATTCATAAATTTATGGGAAGTATTTCGGTTCCGAATGCTCCCAAAACGCTGATCATTAATTGAAAAGATGCAGTGCCGAAAAAAAAATGGCGGTAACAAGCTTCTTGCTATTTTATGATAGAATCGCCATCCTTTAATTTGTTTTGAATAGATTTATTGGAGACTTGTCTTAGATATGAGACTTGACAGAAATTGAAGGTATTTCGTGTTTTCATGGGGTTGATTTAAATAAATTTGATATCAGGACCAGGGCCGGATTTACCTTCTTTCCGCCCATGGGCCGCCTGTATTTCACCGCCCCATCTCATTCGTTTTGAAACATCTATAGAAACCATCAGGTGAACGTGCCGGAGGAGGAGGGGTACATAAGACGCGTTTACTCGCGTTTGGCACATTTTCTGTGAAAGCCCTGTCAACACTTGCAAAAGTTCACGGACCTTTGCTCCAAAATTAAGTTCCGTAGACCTATCTCTGTGTGGACGTTGCCTTTCATTTATAAGAAAAGAACGAAAAAATTATGAATAAGAATAAACAAACCGCACTGTGTTTGGCGCAATGCGCGAAGTATCCCTACAATGTTGAAGGCGCTACGCGTTTCACGCTGCGCTGACCGCTGCTGACCAAGTGACCGCACTGTCTTTGACGCAATGCGTGAAGTATTCATGCAGTCTTGTAGGCACTGAGTTTCACGCCAACCGCTGCTGACCGCACTACGTTTGACGCAATTACGCTAACTTTCCTAATGATTCCTTTACGTATATGATTTTAGTCGATCTAGAGATTTTGTTTTTGCGTAAAGGAGGAAGAAGGAAGCAAACGCATGAAATTGATAGACGCTATTCATGCCACGTCACAGAAAAGCGATATATATCGATTTTCCGCATTGGTAGCATTGAAACAGGTTATGTCAATGTTATTGTTTGGATCCAATTCGATATAATGGAGAATCCCTATGATGACGTCGCCACTAATAGCGTCTGTTGAAATCGCACACGATAAAAGGTTTGAAAGATTGCTTGTCTCTCTTCTGCGGCATCCCTTGTCGCCGGCGTCTGAGAAAATTCACTTGCAAACAGGGAAATATGAAAAAAGCAGCAAAATTCGCACAACATCAGCCTTTTTTGTTGTGCCCATTGTGATTATTATGTGATTTTACTTCACTGAAGTTCACTGAATTGCGGTGTATCTTTTGCACGCGACAAACCCATCATAAGATTTTTCAAGAGATATTTTGTAGCACAGAACGCACGCTGATATTTTAATGTATTAATGTAATTTATTCTTTTAATTTTATTTTTTATTAATTGAAGCCATAGAAATATAACAACAATAAAGAAATGGATGTGTAAGAAGTAAAATGCTTCTCTGAAGCTTTTTCTAAGAATGCATGAAATCCTCTAAGGTATGGAAATGTAAGATAATTCATGGTCGACAAGATTTAACATGTAAAGTGCGTCGGGAATTTGGGGAAATAATGAAAGAATCTATGGTAGAGGAAAGGGTGAATTTATTTGAGATTTTTTGTTTTTGAAACTTGGGATTCTTTATACTTTACACATTTTAGGAATGCCGCAGGGATTCGAAAATCACGGAATAGCTGGAAAAATAAGAAAAAACAGTACTGAGGGGATTATTTATACTATATCCAGCATCGGAGGCAAGACTTGGATCGTCTGGTGTCTGCATGTGACAGGCCTGCGAGCTTTTCTCCATTCAACCCTCAACTTTGCCTCACCCTCTACTGCGTTCCACGCAAGCACCAAGCAACGCTGCATTCTCTTATTCAGTCCAAATTTCTCTTTAAAACATCAATTTATTGTAACTTAGTTACACTGATTTGCTGCAGCTATTTTTGTTTTCGTTTTAATGGTTGAATATATTCCCCTCCCCCTCTCCTTAAACACTGAAAAAAAAATCTTGGTGTATTTACCAAGTAAAGGGTAAAATTACCAAGAATTCAGGGTTCTATTTGATCCCACTTATTTCTTGGTAAAATTACCATTTATGGAATTGGTAATTTTACTGAGAAATCTCGGTAAAATTATTGAACTTTCTCGGTAATTTTACTGGACCTTGGTAAAAACGCCAATATTTTTTATCGACTGTGGTAGTATTACCGAGATAAAATGGCAAAGTTGCCAGGAATTGATTACCAATAAAAGTGGTATTCTTACCTGGAAAAACAGTAAAAATACCGGTTTTTAGGTAAGCTTACCAGTCTGTCTTGGTAAAATTACCAATAATTGGTAAAAAAAAAAGTGAGATGGTAAAGGTACCAACGGACCTTGGTAAAAACGCCGAGAATTTTTTTTCAGTGAAGAAGTTGTCCCTAGTAAAACTTCTCCCGTCGATTTCTCCCGAATGAAGTCCCTGATATGGGCAGTCAATGCACGGATTGGCTGGTCAGAAGTCCGAAAATTATGCCAAGAGAGCCGGTTGACAATATTTTAAATGCGATCTATGTGCTAGCCGACGAATATCCCTCACAAAAGCTAGATTGAGTTGATTGCGACGCCTTGATGCAACTATTCGTGTTCTACGAATGGGCATGTTGCCCATTCAAAAATTGAAGGCGCTTCCACTTTTCTCACTTTTTCAGAAATGAACGGCCGATGGGTTGTCGTTTGTTTTCGCACTCGCATAACCGAGTACCTGTGTAGGAATATTATTGGGATATCAATCATTTACTACAATAAAAGTGCCGCTCTCTAATTGGTCATCCAATTTTCGCTTTTCGTGAATTTGTTTAATTTCCAAGTTATGGAATGAGTTCTGAACAGACTTATATGAATATTTGCATCGAGTGCCCTTTTTCTGTTTCATTAATCTCTCCCATAAAAATACAAAGCTCAATATATCGGGTTTGGTCACTGAGATCCCGGATTTGTAAAAGAAAACTCCTAGGAAAAGTTTAATGAATTACATTGTAAAATTCATATATTCATAATCTGTGAATTTGTATGAAGTTATTATATCATTTTGATCAGGGCCAGATTTACCTTCTTGCTGCCCATGGGCCGCCTGTGTTTTGCCGCCCCATCTCATTCGTTTTGAAACATCCATAGAAACCATCAGGTGAACGTACCGGAGGAGGAGGGGTGCATAAGACGCGTTTACTCGCGTTTGGCACATTTTTGTGAAAGCCCTGTCAACACTAGCAAAAGTTCACGGAACTTTGCTCGAAAATTAAGTTCCGTAGACCTATCTCTGTGTGGACGATGCCTTTCATTCATGAGAAAAAAAACGAAAAAATTATGGATAAGAATAAACATGAATGTGGTCTAATGTTCTTAATTTCCGCCACCGCGCCAACCGAACTGTGTTTGGCGCAATGCGCGAAGTATCCCTACAGTCTATGCGTTTCACGCTGCGCTGACCGCTGCTGACCAAGTGACCGCACTGTTTTTGGCGCAATGCGTGAAGTATTCGTGGAGTCTTGTAGGCGCTAATATGTGTTTCATGCTAACCGGGGCGCCGATAGGGCTTCTCCTTTCCATCTCAAGTTTTCGCCATCATTGCTCTCTGCACCGTACCGCTCCAGACCAAATTGCGTGTTTGGTTTCTCTCTCAACTAGACTAATGAAAGGCGCTGTCTCTTGTATCACCGAAAGACGAACAAATTATATATACTTTAACTCTCAGGATATATGATAGATTTTTTCGCCTTTCCTCATTTGTGATTTTTTTTCTGAATCAGATATTTTTCTTGATATCTACATTTGAAAAAATTATAACATTTGCCGCCATGGGCCGCGGCCCATGTGGCCACCCCCTTAATCCGGCCCTGATTTTGATACTTCATAGTTTTATTACAAATTTCAAAAAATATTCATTGGAAATTGGTCAGTGGGAGATATTTGTCCGTTAGAGTACATTTAAAATTCACAACCGGCTTCTTTTTCAGATTTTTGACCGGCCGGATGGGGCAAAGAAGTTGCCCTGTTTCTAGGTTACTTTCGCCAACGGGACGTAACATATATCTAAAACAGCGGAAATCTAGTCTTTTTTACATACATCCTACATCAGTTAAAAAGTAATATATATCGACGGTGTAACTACTAGACCACGCATCTTGTTTGCAGTGTCTAAAAATCTCCGCTCCAATTTTAGTTTTCTGAAAGAGAACAAATCAATCTCATTTCTTGAAAATTTCACAGAAAAGAAAATAACCACGGAAGTTTTCAAATATTTACGTTGAGTAGTTTTCCATTTAAAAAATAAAGTATGGCAGGAAGTCTACAACATCGCGAACCAAGATACGTGGTCTGGTAGTTTCAACATCGATATGCAAAGCTATATAAGTAAAGTAAAATAATTGCAAGAACTTATGAAATGCAAACTATCAATTTTTGCACCTCATTTTATGATTAGTTCTCGACCTTTCAACCTTCACTGGAAAAAAAAAAACACATTGGATCTAGAGTCCAGACTCTTA
Organism: Bemisia tabaci; assembly: GCF_001854935.1. Taxonomy (NCBI): domain Eukaryota; kingdom Metazoa; phylum Arthropoda; class Insecta; order Hemiptera; family Aleyrodidae; genus Bemisia; species Bemisia tabaci. Next base: position 2,438,602 of record NW_017547093.1, read on the forward strand.
AAAACATCAACATGAAAAAATACTCTTGATTCAATCAGATTTAAGCTTAAATCAAGAACCAAGCCTCTTAATTTGAGCGGATTTCCTTTTGATTTAAGCTTAAATCTGATTGGATCAAGAGTCCTTTTTCTTGTCAATGTTTTCAAGAGTCTGGACTCTAGATCCAATGTGTTTTTTATCCAGTGTTTGTATTTCACCAAAAGCCTGTCTTACGAGACTACTTTTTCTTGGGGGTGACCAGCACCCCCTTAGAACCGCCTTTGAACTGAACGGATGTGAACTATATTCAAATAAGAAGTGAAATAATGTTCAGCTACAGCATAAGCACCCCGCGGATTAGTCGTGCGAATCCTAATACCGAGGATCCGCGGGGGATGAAAAATATCGGCTGGACGACCATCGAAGGGCATTGTCAAGGAAGTTATCTGAGAAGCTCATAAAGTTCAGGGCGGCCAACCCCTGGCCGAGCGGAAGGAAGTCCAGGCACATTGGTCATTTTGTAGCGGTTTTCTTATGACAGAGCTCATTACCGTCCGAGGAGAGGCCAGGAAATTGGGTTCCCTCTGGCCGGACCTAGCTCCAAGGTTACCAAATTTCACAACGACTTCACCGTGCGCCCTTAATGGATGAGCAAGCTTGATGAACGAGCAGGCAACAATGGGTCCATGCAATCGACGGGGCAGATTTCCCTTCCCTTGTACATCCTGTTTCAAACTGCACGCAGGAAAGCCGAAAAAATAATTTCTCCCGATGAAAACGCGTCGTAGCCCCGTCCAACCGATTTTGAACCCCTTTAAATTGGCCTCTGCCGAACGGGTTCGAGGCCGTTCGAGATAAATATCTTATTTTCCCGGAAAAAACCTTCAACGCTACTAGTAGATGACCACGAGTATGAAGATGCTCTCGCTCACTGCTCTTTTTTCAGGATCTTCAACGCACCCGGATTTGCTGGACAAACTAGCCCTCAAAAACTTCGGGCAAATAAGGTATGTGGTGTGTGCGTTCTTTTTTCATTATGTGCATTGTTAGTGATTGAAGAATATTAAGGTTTTCCGTTTTAAAGAGCCTTTTCTCCCATAATTATGAAAGACAGAGTGTACATCCATCCAGTGCTCGAAACTCACAGGTGGCAACGCGCCAAATGCGCCTAAAAAATTGGCTATGGCGCCTAAAAAATGAAAGCTCTGAGCCAACGTGGCCCCTAAAAATTTCTACCTAAAAATCTGAATTTTCATATATTAGATGATTATTCGAAATTTTCAGAACTACAAGAGAAGCTTTTTCTATTCTTAACGATTTCATCCTTAGTGCTTTCGTCTTCCCCAAGTTACAGCTACTTACTAGTTCTGTTACGAAAACATCTTGCGTCTAACTTTTCATTAAATGCGCCGTAATATATAGGCAAAAAGTCAATTTAGCCCCTAAAAAATCTTCAATGGAGCCTAAAAATTGGGCTTGCTGCGCCACGTGGCTCCTGAATAAACTCAAAGGTGAGTTTCGAACACTGCATCCATCCTTCTCTGAAATTTATCTTAATTTGAGTCCGGGTTTTCAGAGGAAAATATCCCATTTTTTGTGAACCCAGAGAAAACGCACGAATACCCAGCGCGAATAAACCAGCGCCTTGATTGACGAATTGTAACCGAATGACTTCGATTGATACATAATATTGCTAAGATACTACTTTCATGCGTCAATCGAGGTCATTCGATAAAATTTCAAAAATCGATCCACAAGACTGTTGAAAATAGACTTGCTCGACCCTTTTGAAAACAACTGATTCAGGGATTCACGTTCCCATATCTTTCTTGCAAGCGACCAGCATGTCTATCCTCAGAAAGATAGACCAGGGAGACCAGAGTCACCGACATCATATCCATGAAGTGGCCTTATTTTCCCGCTTCAAAATGCGTACAAGCTCGAAAATTGACAAGAACGAGACGAGAACGGAATCACCGCAAATTCTGACTCGACGGAACGAGTCAATCCTGAGTTCCACCGCCGCCAGTGTACCCTGACATAAGATTTTCCGGGGAACTCGAAAGCAAAGGCGTGGCGTGCTTTGCGATCTATCGATTGTTATGCCATTTAAACCTATGGTAAAGAATCGATTATTTAAGTGTTCGCTGCGAAAACCCTGTTTATCGATCCTTTTCCAAAGGTTTAAATGGATTACATTTTGCAATAAGGAACCATTATCTCTGGCTCATTGTAGAAAGAACATACATGCGATTGGTTTCCGTATACAGATATGTGCTTTTATAGACGAGCCAGAGATAGTGGTTCCTCATTGCAAAATGTAATCCAAATGGCATAACAATCGATATATCGCTGCTCAAAAGGTACTCCTCGCGGTGACTCCGGCAACGATGAGCGTCACCCATCATATCCCTTAAAACGATCCCTGAGTTTGAATTTTCGAAAGCTCGGGCTGAGACAGCTGAGCAATTACACTAACGATCCCGGCCCCGAGTAACTTCTCCGGCGTTGGAGCCCGATGATTAGCACTTTCATGCGAGCGGCACGCTTGGAGGCGTTCTGAAATTTTAAGGCGCAGCGCCCGCCCGTGCCGTTCGCTACCCTGTCAGTCCCTCCGCCTCTGGCCGCCGCCTAAACGCACGCCCTTTTTGATCCGGCTCTGACTTCTTTCGTCCTGAGGAAGAATAACGTATGATCATTCGCATGTTGCCAAATGGAGAATTAGCACGAAAATTTTGTATTTCTTCATCTGAGAATGCTTACACTGAAAACAAGTATGGTTATTTTGACTCCTGGGACCTTAAAACATCTAGTAATGATGAAATTTCAACTTTTTTTTTTTCTTTTCTTGGAGGATGACAATACTTCCTCTCTACCCTAGGGGAGCGAGAAAGTAAAAATGGTATGCTGTTTCAGCATCTAGGATGTCAAAAATGTGTCTGGTGGTCTTAAGATGCTGCCTTCGTTGCTCACTCAATTGAATTTACATTCACAGGATGTACAGTTAACTGCGGGGGCAGTTAAGGCAGCATCTTGGGATCACCAGACACATTTTTGACATCCTAGATGCTAAAAAAGCATATTATTTTTTTCAATGTAATGAGTTAAGTTCAGCAGTTTTTCTTTAATATTTTTTCTGGTATGGGAAATTGTAGAGATATAGATTTAAAAGTGAGAAAATGTACAGCCTTGTGACGCCATCAAGCGGTATTTCGTGTTTAAACGCGTGTAGTTTAGCAGTTTCGATCATTTGGACATATCTCCTCCCATAATTGTTCAATTTTTAAACCGAAGATCTTCTCGTACTCAGTTTAGTCTGTGGTTTCCAATGAAATTTGAAATCCATCAAATTTCAGACACCTGCAAATCTTCTACTTTCTCTGATAAAAAATGTATGTTGTGGAAGGAAGTTATGCATATTCTTTTTTTTTTTTGAAATTTTCAGGTATTCTAGATTGAATTGCGATTAAAATTCCCAGGAAAATTGAAAGATAAATATTTACAACTTTCCCAATGAATTTGTATTTTATTAGAGGAAATTTGGCGACGCCTGAAGGTTCATACGACATTTTTCCTCAGAACAAACTTGGTGTCCACTCGCAAAGTGGCCCAGTTTACTTCGGGTTTTCACAGCTTGCTGTGTCAACCGTTAGTTTCCACGTCATCTCGCTGTGCACGGCAGTATAAACCTGACGGAAAAGTGATAGGTCCCTCATTATCCTCTTCTAGATGTAATGCCGAAGGGTCGTATCAGGATCAAATGCGTAGCCCGAGGAGTTTTCTGGGGGTGGCCTGGCTTCCTTTTTTCTAGGAAGGGTCTGAGTCCTTTTGGGGGTCTTGAAAAATTTGGGAAATCTATTTTTCGAATTTAAAGCTATTCTTCCGCAAAATTTTCCGTATGCGAACCAAAAGTTCAAATCCACCGTCCAAAACATAATCCGTCTAGAATTTCGCAAAAGCATTGAATTTTCAACTACTTGCACTCCTGTTTCCCAAGAACGCCATGATTTGAAGTTAAAATTCTGAATCTTTGATTCTATTATGTCTTTACATGATTATATTTGTGTAGCAAAATCATTCGTAGTCATATTTTCCTTAAATCTAATCGGTCTTTCACTGCATCAGAGCGCACAAACTTACAATACAGCCGAGAATGGGCAGAAACGATCTCTTCTCATAGCGGTCGAGAGTAGACCAGGGAAAGTTACACGAGTCGAAACTTTTGCAATCAACTTCTGCCCGACGGAAAATGACCTCTCTTTGGTCACCTCCTTGAAATGCAACTTGAGTAGAGCGGTGAGGTTTGCAATCCAATGAAGTTGCCCGAGCTTGTACCCGTAGTTGATGCTGAAGTCACTTCTCCTCACAAGGCAATCGCCAGGCTCCTTAAAATATTCATGGGCCACGCCGGAGAGGGCCTCCAGAGGAAATGTCACACCGAGTCTGGGAGCTTGATGGAACAAGACGTCATCCAAACGCGATGCCAAATACTCGCCAAAAATCAGAGGATCCCTTTTCCGATCCAGCGTGTCACTAGGAGCTCTGGCAACATGATAAGCGAGCTTTTTGGTGGTGTTGTCCAGTCGAAGAGAAAGCTCCGGATTATCCCGAATATATACGTGAAATTGGCGAGGCGGAGTTGAAATGACGGCAACGATGTGTTTGCGCATACCTCGATAATTTCCGCTTCGGCTGACGTCTCGTTACGGGTGTAACGCCTTGCCTTCCTCCCTCAACCCCCACACCTTCCTCTTACTTGTGTACCGTGCATCATTGTGACGTTTATCATTCGCTATATTAATTACCTCCGAACGTTGAAAGCAAGCGGTTCCGCCCTTTAAGCTTAACAAAAATATCTACACTGAAAAAAAAGAATGGTAATATCTACTTTAAGTCTATTTGATTTTTTACGCAGCGATATCATTCGGTGAAAATAACCAAAATTATGGTGGTATTCAACAGAAATCTGCTGATACTTACCATAATATGGTAAATGCAACCATAGTGTCTGATGTACATTACCATACTCGTATCACTGTGTCAGAGTATGGTAAAATCTACCATATTTATTTCAGTGTATTTGGTAATCCGAATCGAGCGATTTCGACGTGGATGGTAGGGTCAGTTAAAGAATCTCAGATTCCAGGCTTTAAGTTTAAGCCGAACAGCAACATTATTAAAATGTATTAAAACTCTTCAAAAACTAAGGGCAATCCTCTAAATATAAGTAATTTACAAAATTTGCTGGGAGCCATTTTTGTCTTCTAGCTACCAGATAAATTAATAAAACCTTATAGTAAAATTTTTTATTTCATACAGATGGTATGAACTTACTTTCCACAAATTTTCGGACCTTCATTGTCATTACAGGGTGTCCAATAAATTTTCGAACGGGAAAAAACGGTCAAAATTGAGCTATTTTTGACAAGTTTTCCACCATTATGGGCATAGCTTGGCAGAAAGTAAAAGACGTAGGAGTTTTCTGACATTTGCCCTTCCATACTGATGGTATGGACTTGCTTTCCACACATTTTCGGATTTTTACTACCATTATAGGTTGCTCAAAAAGTTCATTATACGTTAAAAAACGGCGAAATTTCGATTTTTAGAGCTGCCGAGCGGAGAGTTTCGGCATTACCAAGCGAACTGAGAGTGACCTAGGAGAAAAACAAAAACTTTCCCTTAATCTGCAAGGTATGTGCTAGGTTTGTACCAATTTTTGGACATCTAGCGTCGAATCTGTGTTGCTAGCAAAAATATCAAAAATATACGGCGAAAATGCCAAAAAAACCGGAAAAATCTCGATGTTTAGGCTCTGTGCGCGCCGGGTTAAAATTTTTTTTTCTCAAAATCCTCTTGGCTACCGTGTTTTTTTATCACATAGAACCATTTAAGACCGTGCAACATTTGGTTTTGTCGATTTAAAAAAATAAGTCCCACCCTACCCTGGGGCTAGTACGAGGCTTTTACTTTCGGGACTTCAACATTCCACTGTTGACTTACCTACATGGTTGATGTTCAACAACGTGTTGGCAGTTTCGTTTTGCAAACAGGCCGAAAATGGCCGAAGTTTGGGAAACTTGTTTGGCTCATGACGTCACCCGAAGCTCATCATCCACTATGTAGGTAGGTCAACAGCCGAAATTAGGGTGATGACTGTTGCTCCCTTATAATTGTCCTTAAGGAACTGTTGAATCCCCGAAAGTAAAAGCTTCCACCTGCCGCCAGGAGGCCAGTGGAGGGTCTCTTGTCTCTGGTGACACCTAACAGTCAAGTCTCTCCGAGTGCTGCCCGCAATGTGCCCGCAAGGAGAGAAATGCGGCGTCATCTTCTAAGTCTCTGACCCCTTCAACTGACGGTGATACAAAAACAACTGCTTCACCAACGTTTTCATTACGAAGTCTTCCATTGATTGCGTTCAAGTCCCAATCTTTCAACATCGCAAAAATAAAAATGTCATTCAAAGCGGGTGCAATCTACTTCTTCTTCCAAAACCAAAGCAATGACTCCAAATGTAATAGTAAATTGTAATACTAGTAAGTCTGTCACAATCCAAATGAGCACTCAAACTGATTTAGAGCTCGATCTAGAAGTGCAAAGGGATGCTTTAAATAATGAGCTTACAGAGACGAAAAATAAATTAAGTTCTTCTTTGCATGAGAACTCAATGTTCATCGAAGAGTTAACAATCTTAAAAGAGGAGATAAGGGTTTTGAATGAAAAATTATAATGTGAGTAAGGTAGAAGACACTTCAAATCATTCTAAAAACAGCTTAACCAAAAAAAAACAAAATGTTATTAGACTAAATTGACACGCTGAAATATGACCTAAGCAAGGTAATTCCGACAATTATTCCCTCAAAAAAGCAAACAGAGGCAGGGCCGAATTTACTTACTTGCCGCCCATGGGCCGCCTGTATTTTGTCGCAACCTTCTCATTCGTTTTGAAACATCAATAAAAACCATCCAGTGAACGTGCCGGAGGGGGAGGGATGCATATATGACGCGTTTACTCGTGTTGGACACATTTTTTGCGAGAGCCCTGTCAACACTACGAGCGAAAGTTCACGAAACTTGGCGCGAAAGTTAAGTTCCCTAAGCCTATCTCTGTATGGACAAGGCCTTTCATTCATATGAAATGAATGAAAAAATTAAGAAAGAAGAAACATAAATGTGGTTTAATAATTTTAACTTCCGGCGCCGCGCCGCGCCGCGCTGACCGCACTGTGTTTGACGCAATGCGTGAAGTATTCATGCAGTCTTGTAGGCGCTAATACGTGGTACATGCTGACCGCCGCGCCGAGGGTTTCTCCTTTTCATGTCAAGTTCTCGTCATCCTTGCTCTCTGCGCCGCGCCGTTCCAGACCAAATTCCGTGTTCCATTTCTTTCTTAGTCTTAACTCGACTAATTAAAGGTGCTGTCTATTGTATCACAGAAAGACGACAAAATTAGAGATATACTCTCAGAAAATGAGAGATTTTGTCACCTTTTCCCGTTTGTATTGTTTTTCTGAATCCGATTTTTCTTTATACCTACATTTAAAAAAATTGCAAAATTTGCCGCCCCCTAAATTTGCCGCCATGGGCCGCGGCCCATGTGGCCACCCCCTAAATCCGGCCCTGAACAGAGGCGCGCTTAATCAACTAAAATAAAAAACGCCAAAACAGATTCAAAACTTGGAGTTTAGCTTGAAAAACACTATTATACTTGAAAAAAATCAGGAAAACAGGAGGACCGACATCGTTTCTACAGGTAGTCTTTAATATTGGTAGGTTAAATCAATTAAAGGAAGCCAGTGGCGTTTGTGACTACGGTAATCGTTTCAGAGAATCCAAGAGATAATAGGTTTTAACAGCGAATTTTCCAATTGCTCTAAAAAAGCTCTATCTATCAAATTGTAGATTTCCTTTTCCGTCGCAACGGTTCCTGGTCTCTTGAAGCTTTACAGCGAGCAGGCCGACTGTTTTGAAATTGATACCTCAGAATCCGTTCAATACAATCCGTATAAACAATCGATGGACTTTTATCGAATGATCATCGCTGACGTTTCGTGATAATCGATTTAACTCAAATATCATCTATGATACAAGGGAACATGGGAGGAGAGGAAACTATCATAGTTATCGATGAGATATGGGCTAGTTTCAATCTACGGGATGCAAGCAACAGTGGCGAAGCGTGAATGATCGATATTCGATATTCGATATTTCCCCGTTTGAAACCATGGGAAAGAATCGATTCTTGAGCTGTTTGTTGCAAACACCCTGCTTATCGATCCATTTCCATCGGTTTAAATGACAGATCAGTCGATATATCGCAAAAAGCGCCTCGCCACTGGTAGAAACCCATCTGACATCAATAACGCAGATTTTATTTTATCGAATCATTTTCTCTGTGTAAATTTGAAAAAAAAAAAAAAAAAAATCGTTCTGCTGAACCTTTTTAAAACATGTTTCCATTCAGCCTCTGTGGTCATTATTTTATTTTATAGCTAGGTGAAATCAAAGAGATGAATTGGCTATTTCGGGACTTAGTATACACCGATCACGACCTTTATCCTGAGGATCAGCAAGCCTCTTCTTCGCCTGCGCCTTCCGTTGCAGTTGGCGTACCTCCAATTTAAAATCCGCAACGGTAGAATCTTGAACCTACTTGCCGCTTGCAACACAAACCACAGATATTGTATGTTATCGAATGGAGTGCCACGGGAAGATTAAAATGATAGAGCTTACTAAGTACTCGAAGTACTGTGCAATGTATTGATTGCGCGTTAACTTTGGCAAAAGATTAGCACTGACACACTTTCATTCTATTTGGACCGGTTAAGCAGAAAGGAACCACACCACATCAGATATTGCCAAATTCAATCTGGCAGATAAATTTTTTACATGAAAACGGATGTGCGAAGTTTTTTGTGCAAATTTCAGTGAATTTCCTGCATAGTACGGAGCAAATCCTCTTAAATTTTGATGGGAATCCGCTCAAACGTAAAAAATTAAATTGCTCAGTTGAATTCGGCAATAGCTGATGTGGTTAGGTTCCCCTCTGCTAAACGCGGCCAATTTGAGGGAGAATCGTCAGAAATTTTTTAAACATCAGTATTCAATCAGGCTAAGACAGGTTAAGATTAGGTTGCCTTCACAATTTTGCATGTTTGGGTCAGTTTCTATGTGAAGTACCTAATGGTGCAACATGAAGCGCTAACCTGTATTTAAAAAAAAGTTTTAGTGTCCGAGTAGTATAGCTCAGGGCTGGATTAAGGGGGTTGCCACATGGCGGCAAATCTAGGGGCAGTTTTTTTAAATGTAGGTATAAAAAAAATCGGATTCAGAAAAAAAATCACAAATGAGGAAATGCGAAAAAATCTCTCATATCCTGAGAGTTAAACTATAGTAATTTCTAACTTGTTCGTCTTTCAGTGATACAAGTGACAGCACCTTTAATTATTCGAGTTAAGAGAGAAACCAAACACGCAATTTGACCTGGAACGGCGCGACTTGGAGAGAAATGATGACGAGGACTTGAGATGAAAAGGAGAAGTCTCGGCGCGGCGATCGATCGGCATGTAACACATATTAGCGCCTACAAGGCTGCACGAATACTTCACGCATTGCATAAAACATAGTGCGGTCACTGTGGTCGGCGTGAAACGAATAGCGCCTGCAAGAATGCATGGATGCTTCACGCATTGCGTCAAACAGAGTGCGTTCAGCAGCGGTTGGCGTGAAAATCATGGTACCTACAAGACTGTCGGAATACTTCACGCATTGCGCCAAACACGGTGCGGTTTGCGCGGCGCGGCGGAATTTAAAATCATAATTTTATCGTACATTTCTTATGAATGGAAGGCCTTGTCCACAAAGAGATAGGTTTACGAAACTTAAATTTCGCGCAAAGTTCCGTGAACCTTTGCTAGTTGTGTTACAGGGCTTTCCCAAAAAATTTGTTCAACACGAGTAAACGCGTCTTATGCACCCATCCCCCGCTGGCACGTTCACTTGATGGTTTTTATTGATGTTTCAAAACGAATGAGAAGGGGGCGGCAAAATACAAGCGGCCCATGGGCGGCAAGTAGGTAAGTCCGGCCCTGGTATAGCTATCTTCATGGGGCGCGAAGCGCATCCCAGGGAAGAAGCCTCCTAGTAGTCAGTAAACGTTTCAACGAATTACATATAGTATATGAGACGTTAGCGGAGATTCTAAGATTCTGAGATATTCTGAGACACAGCAGCCGAGAAGTGACCGCTCAGCACCCAGCGCTTCAAGTCGTCGCTCAGCTGACAAAAGGGCGTAACTACACTTTGAGATGAGCCCGGAAAAGCATTGAGGTATATGGACGACAGAGTTCAATACGAAGTGTAGTCATGTCCTTGCCTGAAAGATGACAAATTAAGCATCTCCAGCTCCCATTCCACCAAACAGGAGCGGAGATTCTGAGACATACCGCGGTCAAGATTCGCAATTTCCAGCAGTGGCGTGGCGTGCTTTGCAATATATCGATTATTATACCATTTAAATCTATGGAAAAGGATCGATAAACTGGGTGTTCGCAGCGAACACCTTAATAATCGATTTTTTACCACAAGTTTAAATGGTAGAACAATCGATACATCGCAATTTACGCCACGCCACTGGTTTCCAGGTTAAGCCTTGGATAAATCTCGCGTCCAGTAAGCTGAGTTTGAAAAATTCTGTGCATCAGCTGCACCGTATACCGTATTGCCGTGCTGAGGAAAAACGCCGTATGAGCCTCCAGACGTTGCCATATTTCCTTCGAGAAAAACCGAATTTACTGAGAAAATTGAGAATATTTTTCCTCGAATTTTTCAGCCAGTTTTGCTCACCATTTAATCTAAAATATCTGAAAATTTCTAGAAAAAATATGCATAGATTTCCTCAAAAATACATATTTTACTCGGGGAAATTTGGCAACTTTCGAATGTTCATAGGGCGTTTTTCCTTAGCATGGCAGCTTAGCTTAGCAGTTGAAGTAAACGCGCTCTGCCCTCACGAGCTCATCTGTCACCTGGAGGGTGTGCTGCAGCCTGCAGCAGCGTCATCGGTAAAAACCCTTGTGTACATAGGGAATCCGGTGGTACCTACGTTGTTTCTAAACTAAACGGCGGTGGCGTCGGTGATATTCGCCACTGGCAGTGAGAACTTCTGCGCCGGAGGAATGACTCGGTCGATCTAATCTAAATCACCATCTGGATCTGGCGCGGGGTTCGAACCTAGTCGAGCTCGCGGGAGTCTATACAGCCATCGATATCTGGGCTTCCATCGAAGCCCCGTTGATCCCTGGCGGCGGACGCGGGGATGTCCCGATTTCCAGGGAACCGACGCGACGCCCGGTTGCCGCTTCCCGGTACGCATTATGAGTGTCGCAACAGCGGGTTGATTATTGAAATTGATAGACAAAGCTATAGACAAAGAAGACAAAAGGGGTGTGGAAGGATGCTATTAGAGGAAGTGCACTGAAAAAAAAAGCTCGGTGTATTTACTAAGAAAAGGGTAAAATTACCAAGAATTCAGGGTTCTATTTGATCCCAGTTTTTTCTTGATGAAATTACCATTTTTGGAATTGGTAATTTTACTAAGAAATCTCGGTAAAATTATTGAACTTCCTCGGTAATTTTACTGAACCTTGGTAAAAACGCCAATATTTTTCATCGACTGTGGTAGAATTACCGAGATAAAATGGCAGAGTTACCGGGAATTGATTACCAATAAAAGTGGAATTCTTAAAAAGAATTCTTAAAAAAAACAACAGAAAAAATACCTTCTCTGAAATATTCTTCTCTGAAAAAAAAAACAGTAAAAATACCGGTTTTTAGGTAAGCTTACTAGTCTGTCTTGGTAAAATTACCAATAATTGGGAAAAAACAGTGAGATAGTAAAGGTACCAACGGACCTTGGTAAAAACGCCGAGAATTTTCTTTCAGTGTGGGTGGTTGCAATGGACAAAGAAGGTACAGACTAACTAACGGCAACCCAAGGTGGACCAAACTAGTCTTACTCGTAATGCATGTGTGAAAAATTCGCTCCCAAAATCCAATTTTTAAGCATCACAAAGTCAGTTTGAACTTTTTTTTCCACCCGAGGATCCATGTTATTTCGAAACCTCAAACGCGTATTTCTCGAAATAGAAAAAACTGCACTATAATGCGCCTTTGTCCTCCAAGCCCTTCAAATACAGCATGTAAGTTTTAGTTTTTCCAGCAAAGACAACAAATAAATTGATAAGACTAGGCAACCCTGGGTAGTGTTAACGGCGCAAAATAGGAAATCTCTCTGAAAGGAATTCTTTGCCCTATGCCAAGTGCCATTAAAGACACTTTTCCTTCGTTGAGTCTTCACTGCTCACCGCTAAAAACCGCTGGACAGAGAGGGCTTTGAACATATATTCATGCACCACTGTCGACAAAGATTAAGTGGCTTTGCAGAAAGTATCTAAGTTAGATCTTGAACCGACTTTCAAGTTTCGTTATCCCGATATCTTCTCGCCATCAGTTCAAAGGGCGAACGCATCCGCCTTCGACTTCTAGATGTCAAATGGAAGTATTTTTGCCGAACGGAACTATCTGCATTATGACGTGAGCCCTATCGTGCAAACATATATTTTTATGGGTCTTAGGGCTCATATCTGAATGCACTTACTTCCGTTTGGCAGAAATACGTCCATTTGAACATGTCTTCTAACCTACCGCAAGAGTCTAATAAATTAAACGGTGTTGATTAAAATTTGTTTTAGATTTTGAAGTTCACTCTATCTTTAACCCATTGACTTACAATGACGGCTCCCAGCCGTCATCGCAGCGCTGGGCCAGCTCTGCAATGACGGCTCAGAGCCGTCCGCTGATTGTTCGCGTTATTTCGGCAATTCTCCGGTAGATTGCGTTCTCATCAATGTTTATATGAGTGGTGTGGCCACCCTATGACTTATTGTGTACGGTAATTTCTTGTTTTGTTGCGGTATTTTCATATTAATGTGCGTTTGCACATGAAATAACCTCAAAACTTTCTGATTTTCGCTGATCTTGCGATTTTTGCGATTTTGACAGCTATAAACCACATAAAAAAATCATTGTGTTCAAAGTTTTCACCATTTTTCTCAAACGTTGTATTGTGAATGCTTATTTTGTCAATTTTCACCCTTTGAGAAATAATTTCTGGATTATTTTGAAGTGTTCAAAGTTGCTGATTTTCGCCAAATTAAATCGTAATTCCTGGCCCGGCAGGGTCAAATTAAATCATAAGTCAATGGGTTAAGAGACTGAACTTAAGCCAGGTTTATTTTCATCTCTGATTGATATAATCATTTTTCGTCGTCATCGTGTTCAGTTTGAATGGAGGCCGATAAATGATTCTAGAAAAATGAAAAATATGGAAATAACGCTCGGACTAGAAAAAAAAATAGAAAACGAAAAATAATATTCAAAAAATAAATTACGGCACTTTTACTTGGCTAAAAATTAATAAAGACAGTTATCCATTCTGACAATGCACCAAAAAACATAGAGATGAGCATGAAACTGATCATAGACGGAAACTCTCTACTGGCGGCTGCACTCTCTTCCCTAATGCATCGCGAAGACTACATTGCGACTGGTTGAGTCTATTTTTGTGCTTCCCGATCAGAACGGCGAGGCAGAGCGAGTTTACATTTTTGACGAGTCACGTGCAAAAACTCTTAGAGTGTCCATCGAGTCAAAGCCAAAAAGAAAACAATTCTGTCGAGCTCCTGGAAAATAGAGTCGATTTAGAGGTGGTGGTGACCCGGGTCGAAGTGACCGGGATAAAGGGGTCCGAGAAGAAGGTAGTCCGAGCGAGGTCGGAGTCAAGACCAGATATCTCATTTCGCCTTCAATTTTGATGATACTTCAAGCACATCCATTAGACACGAATAGTAGTATCAAAGAGCCGAGTGAGTTGGAGAGTCTTTTTCTCTTTGCAACGTGTGATTTTTTACATCACAAAGGTATTTTTGGCGCAAGTTTCTCGGTGCTTAGGTTTCGTGAACTTGGAAAAAACTAAGATAAAGTTTGCCTAAATGTCAAGGAAAATTTCTTCGTTTTGACAGAACGTCGTCCTTAAGCGCATAACACGAAATTGGAGTCACGGCCAAATATCTTATTTCGCCTTCAATTTTGATGATACTTCAAGCACATCCATTAAAGACGAATAGTTGTATCAAAGAGCCGTTTGAGTTAGAAAGCCTCGTTGTATCGCCACCTTATGATCTCAAAGGTATTTTTGGTACGAATGTATCGGTTCAATAGTGTCGTGAAATTTAGAAAAACCAAGTTAAAGTTTGCAGGGTGTTGGTGACATTGTTTCGCTTCAATAGAGGGAGGTCGTCCCTAGTTGCAGGCGTTTTAGTAAACTTTACAAATTTGCAACTTGTTTCACACGTGCGCATTATGTAAAGTATGGTGGTAAATAAATTTTTTACGCGGTGTTCTACAAAGTTTTGAAAATTCCTCAGCGTGAAAGACTGAAAATTTTTTGTTAAGACCTTATACCGATCTGTTAGCAGTGCTGAACGAATTTAGTTTCTAACTTACGGTACTCATTTTATCTAATCGACGCACAAAATCACAATACCTTTAGTTTCAAATGCATTGTATGATGTATGCATTTGATAAATAATGCGTCGCACGGAAACCGCCAATGTCCGTTTTCCAGTTTTATGTTTTTTTGTTTTGTTTTACTAATACTTTAAAAAGTTCAATAGTCAGGGGTTATGGATTTGATACTCATAAGAGTGGTGCAAGGACTCGTTTTGGGATTAAAATAACCCTAAAAAGGGTATTAGCACCATTTAATCGTTGCACCTATCTCTGAAAAGTGTTTCCAACCTAGAAAAACTTAAGAATGGAAAAATGGACATTAGCCATATTCTCATGACACGATTGAATCATGAAATCTTTCCCTCGCAGAATTTTTACAAGTTTCAATAATATAAAGAGCTTCCTGAATATTGGAGCTGTTAGCTCCCACGTCAAACCCTTCCGAGTCCCCTCAGTCTTCTCATGGAGGATCACACATTTTGTCGGTAGTATTCATCCACAATCATTAAATCGTGGATATCCTGAGTTCAGTGATTTCGTCGGTTCTCTGGCATAGGGTCCCTTTATAGAGAGAGTTGAGACAACGCGGCTTACGGATGTCACAAACGGGAATAAAGATCACACGAATCGGACGTTTTTTGTAATCTTTGATCAACCTATTCCCGAATTCCTTTCTCCGTTCCCTCTCTCATTCCATTTGTTCCTTGCCGTACCCCCGATTCCCCGGTCCATTCCAGTTCATAATCTTTGCAATTGATGAAAATGTAATATTTATTCCCGTTTGTGACACTGTGAAGACCTAAAATACGGGAACCGATCAGAAATGGATTCGCTTTGACTTTACTCTCAGTATAAAGGGACTCTATTTTCGCATACGGGCTCTCTCATTTTCCGCATGAACCCCAGAAAACATACATTTATATCATTAATATAAACTTCGAAGGATTCTGCCTTTTTCTATTTCACTCGAGGGGAAGTGTCCCCTCCCGGACTCTCTTCCCCACCCGGTGACTGACACTGCGCTGCGCTGTGCTGAACGGTTCAGCCTGAACCTTTCCCCTACGTCTGACCGTTCCCCACTCCTCTGTCAATCGAACCATATGCCACCGCTTACG
>NW_017547093.1:2454325-2475509 GCF_001854935.1 Bemisia tabaci
TATATTATACACGGCTCACGTGGAAATTAGGATACGCCCTTACGTCAGAGGGACAACGGACGAACTCCTGGAGTCCGTCTCCGCAATAGACAAAGTTCGCGGACTTTCCTGGTGGCGAAGCGGCAGACGCTCGGAGGACCGAGGAAGTTCCACGAATGATCAAATATAACTTTAATTTCCTGTTATTAAATTTAATTTGAGTCGAAGGCATGAGCGCAATACTCGGCCGTAGTTTCGCCGAGTCAAAACTACACGGAGGCAGACTCGATGGAGGTAATTTTATGACAGTTGACTGACATCTCGTGCATATTTCATGTTCCATGTTCCTGATCCCGATCCCGTTGCTTCGTGCTCGTGTATCGCTTTTGCTCATCCTGCGTTAGCCCCCCCGCCCCCCCGCCCCTCGTCGAGGGCTGCTTCGCCCTTCACTCCCTCTTCCTCCCTTCTGTCCCGTACCGACAGCAACTCCTTTACCGCGGGAGGAGGTTGGTGATCCCGGTTCTATTCCCCTCGCTTCTACTTACGAAATTGTTGAGGAGTCGGGAGTAGAGGCGGATCCAGCAGTTTGGCAACACTGACTTTCCTCCGTTTATAGGTGTGTTAAATAATCGATTCTTGTCGAAGCACCTGGTCCCTCCGAGAATAGATATGTCGCAGGCGATGAGTCAAATAAGGCATTTTATCGAGCGCCTAGGCAGATAGCCAAACTTGGACAGTTTACGAAATTTTGTAAATTTATGGCGAAGAGCTCACGATTTTTCGATATTTTAGGGAAAATAACACATCATGTCTACGAACTCCTCTCGTTACTTCCTCCTCAAATGATGCTTATATGTTTGAATGGTAACATTTTAAAAAATCCCGTACTTTATGATATGCTGTCAAGATAAATATTCGTTCAGGAGCTAAAAATCGGGGAAAAGACTATTGCATGATAGCTTTTTTATCGAATTGAAATCATTAAAATCACACCATTAAAAAAAACTATATTTACGTGTCTTGTCCTCCAAGCCCTTCAAATGAAGATCTTGCGAGAGTCAAAGATCATGGGCGGAACTAGGAATTTTCTGTGGGGGGGGGATAGGAGGTTACAGAACCGGGGTTAAGGGGATCTAAGGAACTTCCCCAGCTGCAGAGGGGGATCTGGGGAGCCCCCCCGGAAAATTTTTGAAAATTAGAATGTCTCGAGAGCAATTTTAAGCCATTCTCAATGACAAAAATGGTTTAAATATTACAGATGGCGGGAATTTTGCGCTAAAATGTAAGAAAAGAAAGACGAAACAAAATAAATGGCAGCTTTGGAGGAATTTTTATCTTCTGACATCTTTGATCGACTATATTAAGATTAACCTCATATTTATTACATTCCCTATGCCTTTTACCTCAAAACTAATTAGTAGCTTTGGATCCTTGACATTTTTTGGGAGGGGCCGAGCAGAATTGTGGGAGACCGGCCCTCTCCCCTCCCCCCGTATTTTCGCCCATGTCAAAGATCCATCGTAGCAAACGACGCGAAAGGTACAGCAAAAAAAGATATGTACTTAAAAAGAAATAATAAAAAAAAACTTTTAAAGGAAGTAAGAAAGTAAACTAAAAAGTAGGTTTTGGATGGTAATGGAGGTAATGTCATGTGGAATTTTTTCGAGAAGAACATGCATGAAATTCAGTTCACTCCATAAATTTTCTCATTCTATTCTTTATTCACACATATCTTACGTCGAATTATTAAAGGCTGATTATTCACGACTTTTTTACGAGCTTTCTTCCGTAAGATTTTTAAACTCATTTAATTTTTTATTTTAATTTAATTTTCTCATGTCCTTCATTGAATTGATGTACTTACAGGAGCCGGGGTTGGCAGCGTCCTATTAGCTCAGAGAGCCTGGGATACAGACTTGAATAACACCAGAAAGGGGAAAAAGACGTTATAAGAATTAACATCAGAGACAGAAGGCTCCAAAACAAAAGAAGAGACCATGGGAATAATCTTTAAAACTAAAACTAACTGGCACGAAGAGAAGGCAAAATAAAAACTGGGAACAGCCCCTGTGATGTATGCAACAGATGCAGCATGAAGTATTACGAGCGCCGCTGCGCCGATGCATCTACTGCGAGCAGCCAAGGAAAGATGTGTAATTCTACCGTTTAAAGACATGGATCGTATCGGATACGAAGATAATTCTGCTTTTTTCATCGCTGAAGCAGCTCCATTTCGAATTTCAGGCTGAATTCACTCTGATCTTCACTGTTTGTTGAAGTTTGACTCCTTAATGTATAGGGCTGCTTCAAAGTGTGCTTCTAGTTATTAGCAATATTCCTGTGATTTTCTTGTCATAATAGTTTTTTACACATTTAGAAAGCATCAGTCGAGTATCTTAATATCTGGTCGATGAGAATATCACAAATACGATACGTGATACGTTAAATTGTGCATTAAATTAAATCCCAAAGCGCTCCTCATTATTCCCGCTAAAAATTTGAAAAAAATTTGAATTGTCAAGTATTCGCGGGTTCTTGATGGCGGCTTCCTCGCAAAACGGAACGGAACCATCCATCATTCATCAATCATCAATCATCAATCGTCATAACCTAGAAAATTGCATGGAAAATTGGCGTGGTTCGTGCTCAATTCGTGTCGTGCTTCGTGCAAGTTGAAAGTAATTGTTTTTCTCAATTTTCTGTACTTTTCTTTCATTTTCATCGCTGGGTAAATTTTTCCACAGCCATATTTTCAGTAGTTTTCTCTTTACTTGCTTGATTAGTCTCCTGATGGAACACGATTTTGGTCTGGCATTGCTGCGAACTAGATTCAATGATGAAGGATTTCCCACGAAAACTTCTGAAGAACAGGTAATAGGTGCATCTATTCACAAATGATTTTTCAGTGAGTATTAGGCAACTTTTGACGTGAAAATCAGGTTGTTGTAGTTGTTTACAATTAGGATCTACGGACAGGGCTTCTTTTCTCTTCTCAAAAGTAGTAGACTTTCGTCGCGTGGACTTGAAAAAAAGTCAGCAGTCGAATTTCAGCCAAGGTTCTATCTTGCAGTTAAGGTATAAGCCTGAAACCAGCTTGTACGTGCTCAAGCTGTTTTTGCAGAAATTTGCATTTTGGACTGTCTATGTCCTGAGCCATTTCCCAAACAGCATTGCGCCAATAGCTCAATGCCCAAGCCCACTCTAAGTTTATACTTTTTATAAGTTGGGTTGTTAGATCAATGAGAGGAAAAGAGGCAGTCTCAAAAATTGCACTAAGATTAAGGTGAGCACCTGCGGCAGTTAGCAAACTCATGGCTGTCCAGTGAGCAAATTATACACATCACTGTTATTGATGGGGGCATGTTCACTTGCTACAGTGGCTTCAAGGATCTCTTCAAGTTAGTAAAGTGAAAATGAGGAGGCTGCATCGTACTCATGATGGGTCCAAGCAGATCCAAAATGCAGCCGTTTCTCTAATTGGTTAACCAGGTTAGCCCCAAATGAGGTCACTCTAAAAGGAAAACTTTCTCATATTGAGTTTTTTCCTTTGCGGTGAGTACCTATTTCTGTTTCAAAGAAACAAGCTCCAATGGGAATGATGTTACGTTAACATCACTGTTACGTTACATCACTGTCTTTAATCTAAAAGACATGGTGGATAAAGAATGATGGTCACATTTCAATTTTGGCTGCCATCTTGAAGCGTTGTGATGTCAAGAGGGCACAGGTTTTGCCGTGCAATTCGAGGTTGAGCCGGCCCCCTGGCCTCGGCCGTCCCATGTACCGGATACCGTGTGATGTCCAGAGGATACGAAATGCGACCACCATTCTTCATCCGCCTTGTCTCAGAGGTGCTTTATACCTATTCTTATTCGTTTTATATTTTAATTGGTCTCACAATTTGAAGTGGGCAGAAACAGAAGCGAAACATTGTAGTGCGTCTAAGGCAGGTGAATCTCCCAAAAACCTACTAATTTAATCTTGCTTTTTGTAAATTCATGGTGAGTATCTAAATGCTTCAAAAAATCAATCAACATCCAGGAGAAAGGAAATTAGTGAGAATTTAAGTGAGGATGATTTTGAATGATCAGGACAGTCTCTTAATAGTCCATTTCCAGCCATGCAAGTACAGTATGTACGTCAACCACTATAGGTTACCTTAATGTATAAAATTAATTTACAATTGAGGGAACCTCTCTAAATCTTCAATTTGCATAAAATCCATGATTCAGCAATCAATCACCGAAACAATTTCAATAATTTTCAGTGCTTACAATTCATACCATTTTTTTAATCTTGAGCATCTTTTCAAAGCCTAGGATGGTCAAACCAATCTGGAATAGATGCCAACATCTGAACTCTCCCTATCAAGGAACCTCATTTTGTTAATTATGAAGTACCTATTTAATGATTTCTTCAAATCATTTTTACATGTGCTTTTCAGCCATTTACACCATGTATATCAGAACCCCTCACTTGATTTGATTCTCTTCAGTCTCAATACTTTCATTTTTTTTTTTTTTTTTTTTTTCAGGAAGAAGTGGAGGAGAGGGTACGTCACCTATACCAGTTATTTCATTTGGCAATGGAAGTAGACCCTGAGGAGCCAAAATTAGACGCTCAAAAACACATCTTATTTCTCAGAAAATATCTCCGAGGACTTCCATCCAAATATGAAGTGAGTTTGTACTATCTATGAAGATGCCATTTCAAATTTGACTTTTAGGTAGATAGATAGATGAAACTTTATTATGCTCCTTTTTACAGCATAACAAGATTATTTAAATAAGTGCGAACAAAAGAAAAGTAACATAATAAAACCACCCACTAAGATTGGACCTTGTGTCGGGTGGGGTCTTATTAATTGAAAAATAAATGTTCACTAATCATTAGAAAATGAAAGAAAGGCGGAACAAGAAGAGAAAAAAAAGAAAGAACTAAGAAAGAAAGAAGGGAAAAAAAACCACTTTATCCCCTTCCCAACCCCCGATTACCCTTTCTCCTTCCTCTCTTTGTAGATTATTCTGGGTTTTTACTTAGGTAATGATTTTTAATTTTTTTTGTGACGGCTGGGAGAGAAACTAAGTTGGATTGGCATTTTAGAGACCACTAACCTCTAAACGCAAACCCCTGATCTTAGTATCTTTTGCACCTTGTGTGTCAATTGTCTTTTGGAAACCGTTGCTCCTTGCTGTTTTTTCCAAACCCACTCGGCTCCTGTAGAATGTATGCAAAGATTAAAACCTAAACCCCCTACATTGATCCTCAGGTTTCTTGCTAGTACTTTTTTTTTTCAAGATACATTGCATCTAGGTAATTAACTAGGATTACAACAGGTAGCTCTGCGGAAATGTGTCTTTTAAGTGAAACACGGTCCAAACGGTGAAGTTTCAGGTTATACCTACAATTAAAAAGGATAAAAAAATTGATTCCAAGAAAGGATTTAAAGGTTTAAAAAAGGAAAAGTACATTTTGGATCCAAGGAGCGGAATAGGGGTCATAGTGATGCTGCCTTTGTGATGCCATGCTCTCGACTCAACACAAGCCTTCGAAAGTCATGAAAGCAGATAGGTCGTGCACAGTGTCCGAAACTCTGTTTGAAGTCTCAGAAGCCATTGGCCAGCAACTTTTTTTCTTAGGGGCCATCTTTGATTTCTCAGGAGCCCAAATGAAAAATATCTCTTTCGAAATGTCTTGATTTAGGAATACCCCATTGAATATCCCAATGCCGTATATGTTGAAACCACATATAAAACCACCCGGCAATGTTACGCCAAGACCCGTTGTGTCACGAAACTTGACGAAGATGACAGGAAAGAATTGAAAACACAATACGGCACCTTGCAGAATACACTGAAAAATCCCAAAAACGGAGTTAAACAATGATGTTTTTAGCGGCCAAGACTTCGCTGCCAGTTTCATTTCTTAGCGGCCAAAAGCGATTTCTTACTGGCAAATTGCAGTGTGGCCGGTGTGTGTTTCGAACACTGGTTGTGCATGTATTAAGGATACAGTTTATAATGATTCTTTAGCTCCTAGGAACTGTATTCGATTCTTTTAGTGCATTGTTACAAAAATTAACTACTTGCACTTAAAATAAAATGGGCACTCTAAAAATTCTCTACAGAGACTCCTCATTCTGCTTTCTTTGTCCTAAATGCAATTTTTTAGTTCTTATTTGTTCTTCAGATGCTCTTTTAATGTGAAACATAAAATTTGGTCCTTTTGACTAGATTTTATGCTCTGAAAGTGCATTTCCGCTGTACAACCTGTTTTGTTCCCATTTAATCCCATGGAATTTTTCTCTCCCTACAAAGAAGATGGTGCTAACAAGCAGTGCTATTCTGCCATGCTAAGAAAGAACGCCGTATGAGCCTTCAGGCATCGCCAAATTACTTTTGATGTAATTCGGAATTCCTCAGAAACTTGTGAATATTTTTCTACCAATTTTTTACAGGATTTTAATCACTATTTAATCTATAGTATCTGAAACTTTCAAGGGGAAATATTCATAACTTTCCTGAAATATTAACATTTTACTGGAGGAAATTTGGCAACTCTCAAATGCTCATATTGCACTTTTCCTTAGCACGGCAGTATTGCAAGGGGTTCAAACTTTACCTTCACTCTGAAGAGACCTACTTGAGTTTGGTAAACAAAGCAAAGCTAAGGTTTTCAAAGGTTGTTGAATTATGACACATCCTGCTTTACATTTTGTACCTTGTACCTTTGTACTAACATTTTGTACCTACCTATTGGATCTGTTGTTTTTCTCCTCTTTTGCTTCTTCTTTCAATATTTTGATCATTTGAAATAAAAATGGATGCATCTCAAATTGTTTCAGTGTTTAGATGCCAGTCAGCCTTGGTTACTATACTGGATATGTCACTCACTCACCATATTGCGAGAGGAGCTAACTCCCAAGGAAAAATCAGAAGTTGCTCAATATTTAGCCCTGTAAGTTTTTAACTTATCATTTTTTGTCATAAAATTTTACTCCCTCTATTTTTGGGGAAAGTTATAGGGAGAAAATTACAACAAATAACTAGGATGAAGGATGATAGTCATTATTTAAAATGATTAAATCCTCTCCTTGCTGCTGCATGGTTGATACCTTCAAACGTCCTGCGCTTTGCAACAGTGAAAAATCTGGGTCATCGTTGAATAATTTGAACATAAAAGAAATTAGGAAATCCTCATAAAGGAATTTTTACTCGTCAACAGCTCAAAATCATAGGAATCAGCGCGGTAGATATCTGAATGTAATCATAATGAAACATAGTATAGTGGGAGTTATGAAGCCTATAATTAAGACTTATCATTCAAATGTTGCTGCAATTAACTCTTTTCTGTAGGAATTGTTTTTAGCTGTAATACAAGAACTCACCTACCTGAATTATAAATCAAGTGTATCTTGAGTTTTCAAAAGTATAAAACTTGGAACGAAAGTTGAAAAGCTAAGCTCTGTCTTGTTGCAGCGCTTGCCTCCGTCAATATTTTTTAGTCTCTTTTTGAAGTTAATATCACCAGTTAAAAAGCAAATGAAAAATAAATATTTAAAGCTCATTATTGTAACATTCTGAAACATCATTAAAGAACAAAGCAGGTCAGTGCAAGTTTTGATTTGAAAGTTTTTTCAAGTAGGATAATATTTAATTAGCACAAAAATTGTTTTTCTTTGACTCCCTGAAAAGTTGAATTATTTTTACTTCATTATAACTTTAATTTTGTGCAGGTGTCAATGCCCAGATGGAGGATTTGCGGGTGGACCGGGACAGAATGCTCATTTAGCACCTACTTATGCAGCTGTCCTTGCATTGTGCACCGTTGGCACAGAGGAAGCTTACAAAGTCATTGACAGGTAAAGTCTCTAATTGTTTGAAGTCACAATTTGCTCTCAGCATGAATTTTAGTATGTTAGGAGCAAGCATGAAGAATAATTTTGTCACAATGTAACCAGGGGCCAGCCCTTGTCAGCGTTCTTAATCTTGGGTTGCTTCAGGTGCTTAGGCACAGGGGTGTTCGAAAGATTTTTGCCGGTAAACTATTGGTATTGTCTTAAACTGATACTGGTGGCAATGATATCATTAACAGTCAGCCTTATCGGATTCTAAGAGCTCGCTCTCAATGCATTGTTGCCCTGTGTGTCTGTTTGTCAGATTGCCTGGCGCGGCAGGGCGAAAAATAGATTTACACATGGCAACAGCTTATTTTCGTCAGCTCCAAAAACTCAGATCGCCATTAGTGAGAGCCCTCTTATTGTAACTTTTTCTTAACAGAATTGTTTTGGTCGCTTACCGACAACCGATAGAACAGCCCTACTTCGGCATGATAAACAGATCAATATTCAAACCACATTGTAATAATAAATCTGTTTGTCCACAAGTAATGATCTGACAATCTCACAAAACTGCTAATAAGCATGTTTTCTCATTCTAATTTAAACTGTCACATTATTTCTGACTCCGGTCAAAGAATGATCATGAAATCGGTTTGGAACTGCATTTGATGCTGGCAACAAATGGTACTTCTGTCTGATGGTTGCTTTCATAAACAGTGACTTGATGAAAATTTGATGTTTCCCCCCATTTAAGTATCAGAGCAAAACAAAATAAATTCATCTTGAAGAAATGAAAATTTAAGCTTTGTACTGGAGAGCTCTAAATATTTAGTTTTGCCCTGTACCTATTCAACCCTCATGGGGTAAAAGCACTCAATAGCCTAAAGGTATGCAAGTCCTTCCTATGCTTAGAAAAATTGAATTGTTTGCATTTGATACTCACTGGCAGCTGAATTGGCCAATCGAATCAGTACTAAAATGCTTGAACTGACTGTAGTTTATTGTTTCAGGGGTGTTAAGGTACCAGTCACTAGTTAGCAGAGCCTGCCTGCAGCCTGTTTTTTTGTATTCATGCATTTTAATCAGCCACTTCAGCTACAGAAGAGTATAGTGCAGGTTATGAGAATTGCAATTCATTTTAGAACCACCAAGACCGTCATGTGGTTTTTCCCTAAAATCTTGAGTTCCTGAATTGGATTCAGGCAACCCTTTAAATCTTGGGTATTGAAAAACCAAGTTGAATTTTATCCTCTTGTTTTCTGAAGAAGAAAGAATTAAGAGTCAAGTAATGCCTCCTCACAATTGATGCTTCATGTTAAAAAATTGTGAGAATGTTTTCTGTCAGTTCGAATCTGTACATATTGTTTTTATCAATTTTTCTAATCTGTATTTTCAGGGAAAAATTAGCTCAGTTTTTAAGGAAAGTCCGGCTACCGTCAGGAAGTTTTGTAATGAATGTAGATGGTGAAGAAGACATCAGAGGGGCATTTTGTGCTTTAATTGTCGCAAGATTAATCAATTTATCATTGAGTAGTGACATTTTTTGTAACACAGCTCATTGGGTTTCTCAGTAAGTATTCTTTTCCTTCTCTCTTAACCCCTCTCTGTCCAAGAGAATTTGAACCACAGGAAAGTGAAAATTGTTTCTTAGATGTCCTTGAACTGTGAACTTGAACCTTAAACCCGACAAAAGTGATTTTTTGGCAATCTCTTGGACTTTTTTACTCCTCCGTGTGCTAGCTTAGCCTCGTGAGTTTCAAGGATCCTGTTTTGCACCAACTTGCCACACAGATATTTAACCCTTTGACTCCTGAGTATGTGGTTCAGAGCGCGCACCCCTGGCCTAGGTTAGGAATGAGAAATCATGCATAATTGACAGCTTTTAGTTTTCTTACCGTCATTCAATTATTTCTCCTCCAAATTCATTCAAGACACCTTTAGCACTCATTCCGACACTCAAACTAAATATCCGCCGCGAAAAACCCGGAAAAATTGCGATAAAAACAGTCCGAAAGTGAGCATTACAGACATAACCCAACAACTAATTTGTAAACAACATTCGGCGAAGAAAATCATGTGTTGCTGAGGAACGCCGGCAACGAAACTTGTTTACGATTATTCCATCATGTAGTTCATTTCATTGCCGACAGATAGCACTACCTATTTAACCCTCTGTGACAAGCGATACTCGCTCAAGAGCGGCAAATACAAAAAGAAGTTACGAAACGACTATAGTCGGGCGTAGGCTGTGGGCGCGGTTTTCGAAGGACGACTTAAGTCGGGCGTAGGAGTCAAAGGGTTAAGAGAAAACTTTTTGTGATAAAGGTTCTTTACAGAGGAGTGTTCATAAATCTGTAAAATTTCTTTTAAGATCTTGCATATACAGGGTGATCTCCTGAAGTGTGATTGGTGATCTGTCTTCAGGGGTCTATCTTAATTCACTCAACAAAAATCTCCCTTTGACTGCCTCAGCTTTGTTTTGAAATTCAGTAGAGTGCATTTTGTAAACTGATTGTAGGTTTTCAAAGTATTTTCCAAAGAAAATACCCAATATTTTTGCATTGATTCCCTCTCATAATGGGTCACTAAACCTTGTTTATTTTATTGAATATTCTGAAAGTGATATTGAGTAGATGATGAAGTGAAGAAGTGATGTGAGTAGATAACGTGGTGATTTTTCCGCCTTTTTATGGAGCCGAAATCGCGGAGAAAACCGCTTTTAAAAAATCTAAAAACTGCAAGACATTTCAAACGCACCCGAATGGCGGGAAACTGACGGTGTTGATGTACTGCGGTAGTCATATTGCAGTCTTCTCTCATTTTCCTCTGATGTTTGCCAAAATAAAACCTATTCCAATGTGGTATTGTTGCTTGTTTATTACAGCTAACATATGAATGAGATTCGAGTTTTGAATTCAAAAGATATAATTTCGACTTTAGTATTGTTCTCATATACGAAGAGTAGATAGACATTTGACTGACGTCGTGGAAACCCGTGCCCGCTTCTGATTGGTGCCGGATGACATCATTCGGTGCGGCACGAAACCTGGGCGTTTTAAATTTGCGTATAAGTTGAGCGATTTGAACTGCGCATTTCTCAGTTATTGAGTTACTTTTTCGCGTTTTTAATATGCGCATCGTGTTCTATGCGTCATTTTCCTTCAGAAAACTATATTCGCAAGTCAAAGTTCGTTCATGGTTAAGTGACCCATAGTGTGTACCCTGCCCTATCCTAACACCCTGAAATCTAAGTTACTTATCTCTTTTAACATTTTGTTTCGCAGGTGTCAAACCTATGAAGGAGGATTCGGTGGCAAGCCTGGGTTGGAGGCACATGGAGGCTATACTCTGTGTGGCTTTGCGAGTCTAGCATTACTGAATGCTATCCATTTATGTGATATTAATGCACTGCTGGTAAGAATGATAATTCACTCTCTTGGGCCATTCAAGCAGAGGTACATTTATTGATGAGCTTGTTTTCCAAAGTGCCTTTCGGAAGATAGAATTTTATTTTCCAAAATGTTGTCTTGCAATAGTTATTGGAATAATAATTAATTTCTCTATTACAGTTTTATTTCCGAAGAAACATAAAAACTTTCGTGTAATTAACTGAAATCTTACTTTAAGTGCAATTTACGATAATATTACTTTGTGTGCAGCTCCTCCTATGATCCTATCATATGGCTCAAAAGTTTAATTTTACTGAAATGCATGCCAGCGACGACAAGCCTCTATTCCTTCGGTCTCTTTTGAAATCTGAAAGGAAACCTAAATACTTGGTGTCTGAGAGGGACAGTCCTCTGATTGTAAGATTTTACTTTCGCCTTATATCCTTAATATCTGTTCTCTTCAATTTTCTATATCGATGAGCTCCTCCAAATAATATGCAGGTACATCAATATGTACGGAATATATTCTTTTCACACCAGTAGGTATAGTCAATATATTATTTGCTCGTCATTTTATATATATTAATATCAACCCAAAGAAAAGTCCATGAACTTGACCTTAAATACCAATGCCTGTCGCAAATTGAAATAACTAGCACAATATTAAGTATAATATAGATAACATGTTTTATATAATGTGAGTATGATACTGCATTATGTATGATATATTATACGATATCGTGTATTATGATATTGCATAAGTATGCTGTACCTAAAAACATTCAGTGAATGGCTCATTTTTTTCTTTTCTTTTCTTTTTGATTTCAGAGGTGGGCAGTTATGAGGCAGATGAGTTTTGAAGGTGGATTTCAAGGTAGAACAAACAAATTATTTGATGGCTGTTACTCTTTTTGGGTCGGAGGCATCTTTCCACTTATTCAAAAATTTTTATCCAAGAAAGGTGAGCCAACCACTTTCCCATTGTGTATTGAAACACCTGAACTTTCACATGAACACTTTTGCACTACCTTACATTGAGATGAATTTAGGAGGTTTTTTCATCAGTTGTACATGAGCTGGAACCGCAAATCTCTCGCCTCTGAGTTGAGTACCTATCTTACAGGGCCACATCGATACATGGCTTCAGCAGTGGCATCACAGGAATTTGAACTCTTTTCAGTCCAAGTAAGGCCTTTGCCTTATTGTTTGAGGGAGAGGTGTGAAAAAATAGCACTTGGTGACTTTTGGCACAACCTCGGACAATAATAAATGCCTCTTATTTTATCATCTTCATTCATTAAACAATTGATTATTTGAAATAAAGGATCATTTTGGTCTCTATATGCCTGAATAATTGAAATTGTGTTGGAATATGGTTCTTAATCAGCAATTTTTCAACATATGTAATGTTTCGTATTTTTATTTTCAATCCTGAATTATTGAGGCGAGACAATAGATCCCTTGCCGACTTGAATCTTCTACCATCACTTCATCTATGCTCACCCTACAAAATGCAAAGTATGACTGCATAATACCTCAAATGTCTTAAGGATCTCACTAATTCAACTTTTTAATCCAAAATTTTATGACCTTCAATGAAAGTGCTCAGCAAGTGTATATCACCCTTTGGAACAATTCAGCAACAGCATTTTAAACACCCTAGAGTAGTGGTATTTATGTTTGACGTGACAACAGGAACGCAGGATCATATATCTTTTTGCGCACTGTATTTTAAGTATCGAAAAGAAATATAATAACACGGATTCATTAGCATTTAAAATAAAGAAACTACCTACATTTGCAAAAATCTATCAACTTTAAAGATTAAAGGATTAGTAACTTTTCAACAAGCATAGCAAAATTTGCAGACAATTTGCCACCCAATGTCCCATAAGCACCTGAGGGACTAGATATTATGTATCAGTCGTAGGTCACATATTACACATAGATTTCATTCAAAAATTGCCAAAAACATCAGCAGTGCAAAAAATGACATACAAAGTCACAAAGAAGTCACTTCTTGTTTTGGTATTAAACATCGTACTTATTTACTGGTAAGAATAATGCATGAACACAACCCAAAATTCATCGAAAAACAAACATGAGGAAATGATTAGACAAGCCTCAAATGCATGTGATGTATTCTAGCCTTGTTCACCTATTTTCTTGTGTTTGTTTGTCTTATTTACTGATCTTTAAATGACTATTAAGAGCATACAATAATTTTCTATTGCAAATTTTCAGCAACAAATTCAATTTTAGATGAACATTGGCTCTTCCATTCACAAGCCCTTCAAGAATGCATTTTAATTTGCTGTCAAACAAGTAAAGGTGGCTTCTGTGATAAACC
Organism: Bemisia tabaci; assembly: GCF_001854935.1. Taxonomy (NCBI): domain Eukaryota; kingdom Metazoa; phylum Arthropoda; class Insecta; order Hemiptera; family Aleyrodidae; genus Bemisia; species Bemisia tabaci. Next base: position 2,467,884 of record NW_017547093.1, read on the forward strand.
CAAAGTGTAAGTATTACAAATTAGGTTACCTCCAAGATTTTTTGGAATAGCTGTAAAGAAAGTTTTTCGGATTGATAAAAGACTGGGGGTGGCTATACTCCCATTATAATTTGTGAGCCACCCGTATCTTTCCAATTTTTCCTCTTTTTTGAAACTGAAGCCCATAAGTATCACTGCATTTACTTTTCTCGGTCCTAGAGTCTGCATGCTTCATAAGTTCACATATTTTTTAGAACGCAACAAAAGATTGGTCATCTTCAGTTTGTGTTGATAGTCATTACAAGACTGAAAATTGGACCAAGTTCATCAGAAAGGAGCCAACCCACATTTTCACAAACATTGAGTTAAGATTGTTTTTGAGTTCCTGAAGTGGTATATTTTCCTCTACCAAAAACTCTAAGTCGCAAAAAAAATATTAGTTTGTGGAAAGAGGGTTTAATTTAAAGTTTACTTTCTACATTGAGTCTTATGGAAGAATAAAACTTAGAACCTCTTTTTCTCTGTTTCAACTTGATGTTCGTTGGTTCCTTTCTGATAAACTTGGTCCAATCGTGCACTAATTTTTCACCTCAAAAGTGGGCAACTTATTTGGCATTGACTCTGAGAACTTAGAGTGAACAGCTTAGACTTTCAGGAAAGCAGAATTTTTTTTTTTTTTTTTTTTTTTTTTTTTCCCAAGTCCGAAACTTTTCCATAGGAAAAAAAGATCACATTTTTATCACAGTGTCTTTAACTTGGCGCTAAGAGGTCCTTTGTCTTGTTTGAGGAATATTAGCTTCTGCAAACAAGAGAAAATCAGTTCGTTCTCTGCTTAAGTGCCGTGTGAGTGTGGCTACATTAATGTGAATTAATCTCAATTTAGGTTTATAATCTCACTATTACCTGTATAGGCTACAGATATTAAATATCTGTGTGTAAGATTCGTCAGTGTAAACTTTTCTTCCAATTGGCACGATGAGAACCTATCATAAGTGAGGCCCACCTGAAGCATGTTGAAAACATTTGCCCAGGCTGTAAGCTCTCCCTCCTATTTTTGCATTGAAAACTTCGTAGTGTTATTTGTAACTCTAATTCTTAATTTTCGTGAAAACGGTTAAGGAGTTTTAAGCACTACACAAGAGTACGTAAAATTTAAATTTTTAAAAAATTAAAATTTTAAAACTTTTAAAAAACTTTTAAAAAACAATTTGTGAAAACACTCTTTTGCATAAAATGTTAACATGTCAAATGTTAAATGTAAATGTTGCAACATTTTATGCAAGTGAGTGTTTTCTTAAATTGTTTTTTAAAAGTGTTTTAAAAGTTTTAAAATTGTAAATTTTTTAACATTTTTTTTAAAATTTTAAATTTTGTTCTTAATTTTCGTCTTGTGACTTTGATTTCTCCTCAGAATAGTTATAACCCAGCAATATTACTGGTCAACTTGGGTAAGTTTGCCATAATTTGGAATAGGGATTCCTGTTAGATTTTTATCACTAATTCCAAAATTGACCTCCATTTTTCTGGATCAGTTTGATTTTTCGGCTTTTTCCCTAAAAATCGAGCTCTCTCAGAGAAAAAATCTATTTACCAGAAAATCTATGGATAATGGAGAAAAAACCAAGGTCATTTTCAGATTCCACAGCCACAAATACAATGGAAATTATTTATTGCATGCCTATCATGATTTCCTTTCTATTTTTAATTTGTTTCAAGATTTTTCTAGTCAAGTGTTCCTTTCCGCCCTTGTACCAGTATGTAAAGCTCATCCAGTTGTTTTGCGTTGGAAAAGAAGGGAAACATTTATTCTCAGGTATTGAGCCGGGTTTTACCCACTTAATTTTTGCCGCTATAGCTGGAAATGATATCCGTTCTCTTCCAAAACCTTTGGAGTGTCATGTCTCTACAAAAAGGATTTTTTTCTGAGCTGGAAAACGCAGTTTTGAAAAATCAATTTTTTAGAATTTTGGTAAGCTTTCAAAGAAATTGAAGGTCATTCATGGCTATAGGGGCCAAAATTGAGTGGGAATAACCCCACTTGTTACCATTGAACAAATTTTTTTCCCTCCTTCCCTATGCAAAACAAATGAATGAGCTTTACATGGTGGTTTATGCGTAGAATGGAGCACTTGACCGAAAAAACCTATATATTAGGAACAGAGAGTAAATTTCAATAGGCATGCAATACATGGTCTCCATGGTATTTTTAGATATCAAATCTAAAAATGACCTCAGTTTTTTCTAGCATGCTCAGATTTTCCGAAAAATCGACTTTTTGCTAGAAAAGCTCAATTTTTATGAAAAATTCCGAAAAAATCAAACTGACCATGACGAACGGAGGTTATTTTCGGAGTCAGAGCTACAAAACTACTTGGAGTCTGTTGATAGTTTTTTGGCAGATTTAAGAAGAAAAAAACATGTTTATCAGTGATATTCCATAATCTTCCGTTCTATAATATACTTTCTATAAAAAGGAATCCTGTGGGTCAAATAGATTCAGGAAGACATCTTGTGATATTCATGATATGTTTGTACAACCTTATTAGGATTTCAGGAACGAAAACAGTGAATAGTAACTTACATATGTGTACATAATACGTATCTCCTAACCTGTACCTGCCTGTTTCAGACCTGCTGATGTATATCACACGTGTAATACTCTCTGTGGCCTTTCATTAGCCCAATATGAGCCCCTTTCAGAGTCTGCTGAGTATCCAATCGTATGTTTTTTTCTAAATTCTTGTAGTTCATAGTTTATACTTTAAATAATAAATTAATGCTGATCGTCATAATTAACTAAATGACCAATTACACAGATTTGTAACTTTAGCCTGTTCAATCAGGTTTGTGCACAGTTTCACATCAAACTGAGTGTTTCTTTAGGAACTTAAAAATTGTCTAAAATGACACTTACTAAAAAAGCACCACTAATTGAAACAGACAAATCCGAATTGATTTGTTGTGAAAATGAAGCTGAAATTGGAGGCTGAACGACAAAAGACCATTTTTAGGTTTCAAGAGGAAAAGAGTGTGGAAAGTAAGGTTCCATTATTGCTTAATTTTACCTGCCTGTCCAAGGTGTTTTTCCTCTCTATATCTTGATCTTTTTTACTCATATTTTGAAGGTAGAATACTCCATTCATTTGAGTTTAATATGTAAATGGACATTTCTATGTCTGTAGGTACATTTTTCTATTCATTGTAGCTGAAGTTGACTTGCTCACTCTCATGCGTGAGGCTGAATATTCAATTTGCAAAATCTGAAGAAAACGCTAAAAAAATCAAAGATAAATTATTTGGCCTTTTTTCGCATCCATTATTTTTGCCCTATGAAATTTTTCTGCCATGTTGAGCATTAGGCTAGTGCACAATTTCTTCTCTTTTTGATTGGGAACCAACCCGGTAATTATCCAAGAGTTCTGTCACAAGCATTCAAGCTGAAGCAAATGCTTTTATAGTCCATTTCATGAAATCAGAGACTTTTTATTCGGCATTAAAATCTGTAAATGGCAACGCCTCAGACTCAGTAACCAGACCGCTCGCCGGACACCATCTTTTGTTTGTCACAGAGTCCGAGACTGATGTGTTGTCATTTACGGATTTTAATGCCGAATAAAAAGTCTCAGGTTTCGTGAAATGGACTACAATGAATTTTGTGGGTGAAGATAGGAGGCAGGATTTCAATAGTTCATTTCGTCACTTTCCGGCCAAAGTATCACAAGTGCTGTTTGTGCTTAGGCACTATCTTGCCTAACTTCTCAAACTCATCCAATTTTTGAAGGGAAAACTATTGAATAGAATCATTTGAAAAGTTTACCCTCTATTTTTTTTCATTTTGAAGATTAATCCTTGAAATTGTCAAGAAAGTTTCTCAAAAGTTGCATGGAAAATTTTGACTCCTTCTGCAACCTCTGTACTGAGAGTATAATTACTTTTCCCATTTAAATATTTTCTTTCTTTCTGGCTCGATTAGGGGATAGTAAGACTTGGTATTTCTTGCATCCTTGAACCTAATGCTGCAAATTACTTATTGGTACTAAATTAGTATCAGAAGTATCCGAGGAGCCATGATTGAGCATTCGTTGCCGAGATAAAACAATACAGTTGGACATATATGATTCTAGTTATTCTATTACGTAAGCAGTTAAATTGTGCCAACAATGAACTATTAGTTAAAATTTTCTTGTTCTGAAATCGAGAATATATTACTTTCTTTTTTCAATTTTAAGTTTTTTTCCTTCTTTTGCCTTTAAGGTGAAATCTTGAAAACAATTCCTCATGTTTTTCCTCTTTTGCAGGCCCAGATTCATCCTTTTATCAATTTGGAAGTCAGTCGATTACGAAATGCACTGGAGTATTTTTATGCGTTACCTCAAGTTGCCTAGTCTTCAAGTCCAAGGTTTCTAACTGGCAAGTTTCTTGTTCTTCCCCTTTTAAACAGTTCGCCAAAATTGAGTCTATTCTCTTAGGTTTGATAGATGGATCTCAGCCTCAGCATAAAGTCATTTCCTCTTTTGAAGTGACCAAGCACGTTTAAGGTCAGAAAAGGATTTAGCAAATAAAGAGTCATCAATTATCACGTACCTAAGTTAAAAAAGGTGCCGCACTTCTCTAGGTGTCCATGTGTCAGGCTAGCAATGAATTTAATTGCAATCTCATGTGCTAATTAGTCTGTTACTATCTCCAAAGCAAACAAGAAACTTTACAAAGAAAACAATGAGATTCAGTCACTAGTGAACACTTTCTGCCAGTTGATGCTGTTAAGCAGTAAAATAAAGTTTGATCGCTCCTTATCTAACTTTGGTGAACATGATTCATGATCGAAATCTTTTTTAAACCCTTCGAATGCGAAATCAGGGAGTTCACCACATGAAGCGCCGGGAGGTTATGACCGTCAGAGGCTGGTGCAGCACAGTTGGTAGCATGTCTATTTGAAGGGGCGAATTGTATCTCGAAACTCAAAAATTTCTTCAGGTACTTTTCCAAGAAATTCGCCAGTTTTGAGGTCCAATAACTTTACAAAATATTGAGCTGAATTCGAATTGGTGGAAACAAAAGAAGCTTTTAATGTTCAAAAAATGGTTTTGCGGCCAGTAGGCAAAGTGCAGGGAACAGGCAAGTTGTGTGAACACAATGGATCCAACACCACAATAGGCCTGGTTTTAGGGTAATAGGCCCTCACTGTAATCAGAAATTGCAATTATCTGCGCGCTCAATAATGCTCTTTTATTTCTTCTGTATGATCGCATTGCCCAGAATTCTGTGTTGCTACAGACAGCTTATCTTTGAGAAGGATATTTTAACTAAAATGTTGCTGTTGAGCTTTTCTCTCGGTTGACAGAAATTCTGTGCAATTGAAAATATCACTATAGACGTTCTTAGGTGGCACATCAAGTTGCTCGTCAGGCTGCCTCATGAGCCTCCTGATGGCCCACTCAATGAGCTCTCCATCAGAGCACTCGTTATCCAAACTTAGAGTTCGTTCGGTGGAGGCCTTGTCGAGCAGCCTCCAGGGCCTGACAAGCGGCTTGATGCGCTGTCTAAGCGCATTTCAATAGCTAAGATATAAAGTCAACACTCTGATTTTTTTTTTTTTTTTAAACAAGAATCAAAAACTGACTTATTCATCATAATTTGGAACTTAAAATTTCTGGTGTTTATAAAAGTACAAAGATAAAGAAAACAGGAATACATATAGTTTGTAGTATATTTCCACGTCTATACTTTGTAAACAATTATGCTCAATAGGAACTGACTGGAAAAGAGTATATAAGGCACTAAAGAAGATAAAGTAGTAATGTAGATAATCCATTATATCTATGAAGGTAACTAGAATTTTGAGGGAATGCCATAAATGCACTATTTGGTACTTGTTTACAAAAACTCCACTATTCTGATCTAATCATCATCAGAGTCATCATCATCACCTGCTTTGTATTTCTTGTCGCAAATATATACGTGGTTCGGAGTGAATCCTGGACTTACTGGGAGTAAGTCATTAGCAATGGCCGCCTTTCTCTCATCTGTTATTTCTGTGGATTGAGCCTTAGCGACAGTTGCCTTAAGATATTGGCGAATTAAGAATTTAACATAGGCAAAATTCTGAATACTCTTTGCCATTCCCTCGTATTTGTGCAAACCCTTTTCTCCATCGGCCTTTATAAGGAGTACAATGCAAGCCCCGGCCAAGTCCTTGTAGTTAGTTGATGCAACAGGGCCTAGATCTTTATTAAAACCATAATACTTGTCCTCGCCTATAATTTCAAAAGCCCTTTTGAACTTCCCAAGTTGAGCATAATACGTATGTAGCGCAAAGAGATTGGCCCAGAAGAAGTTTTTGTGGAGATTGAGGGCAGATTTAATCGTAGAAAAGCAAGTCAGGTTATGCCACTCGGCTTGGTTGACAGTCAATTCGAAGGCATTGGTTGAGAGCCAGGGTTCGCCAATATTCAATCATGGCTGCAACGTTGACGCTATTTAGCCGATCCCCAAAAGTTTTGTATTGTGATGGCAAAGGGGGAGAATCGGGGGATGATGATAAAAAAAAATATAAGTCCGGAAATATGGCAGATAAGAATATAATACGTAAAAAAATATGGCAACAAAAAAAAAAAACTCAGGAAATACAAAGAAAAACAGTGACGAAATCGGGAACTCAGGAAAATATCAGATCAGAAAGAAAAAAATGGGGCTGAACCAAATCGGTAATCTGGGCAAGTCTCTCGAAAAAGGAAATGTGTCCTCTAAGAGAGTCGCGGCGAGAGTGCCGTGGCCTCCCCTTTCGGGAAGGCCCCTGACTCCTCTCGTCCTCCCTTTTGCCATTTTCGCCGGACAACCCCCAAAGTTGGCCATTGGTTGTCCTAGGTCAGGAGAGAGGGATGCTGCGACACGGCGTTGCGACTTCGGGGTCGCTGGGGTCGTGGACCAGGCAGGATGGCCCCTGGTCAGGTGGCAATTTGGGGCCCCCGCAAAGGCGCGGCTTGTGACTGGTCAGTCTGGGCTGACCAGTGTGGACCCCGTAGCTCGAAAGAGCCTAGGCCCCCCCGTCGTTTCGGGAGCGAGGATGCGTGGTCCAGCGGGGCAGTGATAACGGCCCATAAAAAAAAACTCAGGTAGCCGCGAGAGGGATTTTGAATGGTTTGGCCCAGTACGGCGAGTGACCAAAAAATGTGCTCCGCGGAACCTTTCGTTTCGTTTTGTTTTTTTTGTTTTTTTTCTTTTTTTGAAAAAATTTACCTGCTCAAGTTCGAAAGTAAAAAAATTGTTGTGATTTAGTCTTCACGTCGCCTGGGGTTACTTTTTGTTACTTTTATCTTCTGTTTTGAAATGATTAAGGCAAATTCTCGGGAAATTTTGAGAGAATCTGTTGCTTGGCTTCAAAAATAAAATAAATAAATCAAAATGGAACATAAAGACGGTGTGCAACGCTTCAATCGGAGGAGAAGCGGGGGTTTTGCGCGCATTTCATCAATATTTGACTCCGATCGTGGAGGGCGCTCTTGATACAACTATTTCACCTCGGAAGATGTCCAAATTGCCGCTTGCTAGATTGAAGGCGTTCTATACTGTGATGACGGCTCGGTCACACTGCGCAGTGCGCCTGCAGACGCGGTGCTGACAGCGGAGCAAAACTAGAACATCGCTTCG
>NW_017547093.1:2477992-2492256 GCF_001854935.1 Bemisia tabaci
AAACACTTCTTTTAAACACTTCTTTTAAACACTTCTTTTTAATATTCTTTAAAAGCATCAAAAATTTTGGAAAGTCGGTGAGAAAAAGGTTTCATAACATCTTGAATCTCCCTAATTCTATAGAAATAATAAGAAGAACCCGGAGGATTCATTGTTACCAGTTTAGATGTTTCGTTGAAGCTGCTTCAATGCTTAATCCCGACTTCGGCAAGAAACCATTGTCGAGGGACAAACCAATTAGCACGCATTGCTTCGGGTCAAAATGCAAATTTTGCACCTAGAAAATATTTAATTCCTAGAATTTAATTCTATATCACATCATGGGTTTTATTTCGATCTTCGCAACTCCGCCTCCTTCAGGAAGAGTTTAGGTATAGAATAGCGCACCTGTACTATTGGGCCTGATACCTTTCCTCTTGAGAAAACTTGTTTCCCTCTCTCCATTTTACGATAAGCATTACGAAATTGAGTAAAATAGTCGGCAACTCGGGGGTGGATTTTTATCGAAGATGTTTTAAATGAATCCGGTGGCATGAACGAATATATTAGGGCAAGGGGCGCCTCTCCCCCCAAAAATCTACGTGGCCCGTGCCAAGAAATTCGGGTGTGATTTTTTTGGCACAAATACGGAGTATACCGCCTTTGCCATCGATTTGACCCCCGACTCGATACAATGTATCGAATCCGTGAGTTGCTCACCGGAAAGTGACTAGTGGGGCTCGTGCTGGAACTTTAAATGCTTGTAAAAAAGTTACTGCTACTTCAATCTTTTAGGTTGATTGATTTTCGTACTTTACTGTATTTTCTTATTGTAAATCTTAGAGATGAACGGGCTCCGTTATTTTGTTTTTTTTTTAAATACTAATAAAACCGTGTCAGGCCAATTTAAACATGGCTGAGGAATTCAGCAATCCTTGAATGTGAATATCACTTCTCCAGGATGTTTGAAACGCTACCTTTGAACATATCTGGGATCCCGATTATTTCTTGCTTACGGTGGTAGCCCTTATAAGTAAGCCAATTACCCGAAAGTGGAATCTGTGATGAGCCTCGAGACTAATTTGACTACGTGCTAACCGTGGCACATACATAAATCCACTTAGACATGCAAAAATCCACTTATCCCTCTCCTCCCTATGACATTAGACTCGGCATAAAATAAAGAGACTGACGTAGTCTCTTCATTCTATGACATTGGTTCGCGATTTTCGCGATTGGTTCGCGCATTGGTTCGAGTTTTCTTCCGTTTTTTGCAAGATTAGTGAAAAATGTGCTCCGCGGAACCTTTCGTTTCGTTTTGTTTTGTTTTTTTTTTTTTTTTTTTTTTTTTTTTTTTTTTTTTTTTTTTTTTTTTTGAAAAATTTACCTGCTCAAGTTCGAAAGTAAAAAAATTGTTGTGATTTAGTCTTCACGTCGCCAAACATAAAAGAAAGATATTAAGTTTTACTGTTATTTACACGTAAAATAAGTAAAAAGTAGATGATTTACAATGCAGTACAACCATAAAATTACTGAAAATTAGATTATGTGAGGTTCGGTAGGAACAAATACAAGCATGAAGTAAGTAACATTAAATTAACATTAAATTAATTAGAAATATTCAATTACAACTACGAACATAAAATAAAAGTATTAAGTTTACCAAAAAAAATTAATTAGAATTATTCGATTTCTGTTATGTACGCGTGAAATAAGTAAAATTTGATTATTAGAGATTATGCAGAAACAATTACAAACATGAAATGGGGAAGCATTAAATTAATAGGAGCAATTACAAACATAAAATAAGTAGAATTAAGTTAACATTAAATCAATTAGAAATATTCGATTACTGTCATTACAAACGTAAAATTCGGGATTATGCAGTGACAATTACAAACATGAAATATGTAAACATTAAATTAATGGAAGCAATTACAAACATAAAATAAGTAAAATTAAATTAACATTAAATCAATTGGAAATATTAGATTACTGTCATTACAAACGTAAAATTCGGGATTATGCAGGGACAATTACAAACATGAAATATGTAAACATTAAATTAATGGAAGCAATTACAAACATAAAATAAGTAAAATTAACATAAAATTAATGGAAGCAATTACAACATAAAATAAGTAAAATTAAATTAACATTAAATCAATTAGAAATATTAGATTACTGTCATTATTCGGGATTATGCAGGAACAATTACAAACATGAAATATGTAAACATAAAATTAATGGAAGCAATTACAAACATAAAATAAGTAAAATTAAATTAACATTTAATCAATTAGAAATATTAGATTACTGTCATTACAACGTAAAATAAGTAAAACTTTGATTATTCGGGATTATCTTGCATACGAAAATATTAAGTAAATTACTATTATTCGATTATGTATACAGCCTAACTACCAATACGGAACATTGGAGCGAAACGATTGAGCAGTTTTTCACATTTAACATGTGTAACGACTAGGTAACTTGCGATGGAGAGCCCATTTACTATTTACTCCTCCTCTTCGTCTGATGTGAAATAGCCGTCATCTAATCCTGATATAAGGTTCTTTAGGTACGCTTGTATTTTTAGGGCGTCGATTTCGGCTCTCTCTTCTTCATCGTCTCCTGGGAACGGATCTTCGTACCAAGAAAAAAATGTCACTCGCCAATTCGTTATCTTGTGGTGTTTCGTACTTTCCATAGACAATGTTCTCGAACGCTTCGATTAATTGACGCGGTTCAAGTCTATTTCTTTTTAAGAAAAGTTTTTCTAGGCGAGTCATTACTTTAGATTCGTTCCTGTTTGCTTCCATTCTGTTTTTTTTCACTTATTCCTAAACATATGAAAATAATGAAATCGATTAATTTATGTGTTTCTTACTTATTTCTAAACATAAAGGAAAAAAAAAAAAATTATAAAAAAAATCAATTAATTTTTGGATTTCTTAGTTAAAGCATATAGACTCAGTTAATATTGTACATTCAAAGAACAAGAGATCTTTCCTGTAGGAAGACTCCACGGGAAACATCACTCTTTTTTACTTATTCCTAAACATATGAAAATAATGAAATCGATTAATTTATGTGTTTCTTCCTTATTTCTAAACATAAAGGAAAAAACTTTAAAAAAAAAATCAATTAATTTTTGGATTTCTTAGTTAAAGCATATAGACTCAGTTAATATTGTACATTCAAAGAACAAGAGATCTTTCCTGTAGGAAGACTCCTCGGGAAACATCACTCTCTCTCTCTCAGACTTTACCACATGTAAGAAGAAATAAAACACATGTCCATGGAGAATGGAGAATGAATAACTGTTAGGAGGAGATTTGGCGGCGTTGCGCAGAGAATGCATTCAGGTAACCGAGGGAGTTAATTCTTTAAATTAGATCGCGGCCTTGTTTCTTTTTCATTCTTCGGGGATACGGCGAGTGCCGGAATTCTGTTGTTTCTGCCTCTCATTGCGTTTTTTCGTCTTCTTCTTCTTCGTCTCCTCCGCTGGTGTTTGTGGAGTTTGTAGCCGGCGTGCTTATGGTTTCTGATTCGGGACGCCTAATCCTAATTGATCCTAAGGGGACGTGTTGATATATCACTTCTGGTTTTTGTGTTTGTTTTAAAGGCCACCATATACTCAACATTCCTCTTCCCCCCTTAATTATGTGTTTGCGGCAGAAATATGTTAAAATTAATAATAATAAGACTGAGAATAGGGAAATGTAAGCAACATGGCGGTTATCGTGGCTCGTCTGGAGCCTGGTGATTTCTGCGGCGTCCAGCAAATTTTTAATTTCGCTTATTTTTCTGCCTGTCTCCACGACTTCGTGGAGGTGGATATTCATAGGGAGTAAATGGGAACTTATGTTTATTTCCGCCGGTCTTACTCTAGCCATTGTCTCTTCCACGAGAGTGGGTAGTGAAATTGAGGTCAAGGGGATTATTGGTCTTTGTACTTCTGTCAATGCGGGCGTCGCGCTAAGCGATCATTCGGGAGAGCGGCGTGCAAAATAAGGAAACTGGACGTTCAAAAAAGCACAACTGGAGATGCGAGAAACGAAGGTGATATATTCTGAATACGGAAAACACAAATGTGGTGGATGGAAATGGATAAAAAGACTAGATGCCGTGACAGCATCCTTTCGAGATAAAACGTTTCAAAGAAAGATGGCCTAAAAAAGTGAGGAGAACTCCACAATACTCGCGGCGTCATCCGGCTCACCGCCTCCCCCAATCACCGTTCAGCTTAGGTGTGACGTCATTGACCAATGGCTGGGCGTGAGACGGGACAGGCGGAGAGTCGTTGACAACTTCAATGGCGGATTTATACTTCCCGGCTCCCCTGAGTTGGGCGCTGTCTGACAAATACATACACCCCCCTTTTAAGCTGAGGAATCCTCTTCCTGACATTGGTACTTTTATTGCGTTGCCCGTAGTGAGAGAGCCGTCTCTACACATGATTATACCAGATTCAGATGCCGGAATCACGAAGAGCCATAGGTTCGGAGTTGGGGTTCTAATCCACAGAGGTCTTTTTAATTCTACTACGCGTAGGTCGCATTCGGAGCCGATTGACATTCTGTTTTTAAAAATTCCTACTGTGCAGCTTTCTGTGTGACTGTGGAAGTCATGGACAATGGATCCTAGAGGGCATAGTCGGCCGTTGCTGATTCGTTTACATAGTTTCTGTTCCTCTCGCGAGAACAGCACCTAATGTAAATCCTGGTTAGATAATCCTATAAATTCGCTGTCTGGTTTAATAAAAATGTAGGTTCCATTGTTATAGGGCGATTCATAAGGGAACGGAGTAACCTCGTTCATCGTGTACGTTTCGGTGTCTACTAGTGGGACCTTAATTATCAATGTGAGATTTCCTCCTACTGTGAAAGCCGAAACGTCAACGATGTCATAAAAGTAGTGAAAACCTGCATTTGTGGGTTCGATTGGAAAAGCTAATCCAGGTGGAAGTTTGATTTTTCTGAGTTCCGGAATTAAACGTTCAGGTGATAAAACTAAGGGATTTATTTTTCCCTGCCTTGCGTCCTCGAAAGTCTTCAATATCAACTGCATGTTATCCTTCGCTGACGCAATTAACTCTGTTAGAATGTTGTGAGCTTCCGTCTCGGTCCGGATAACCTGAAGTTGATCGAAAACGTTCGCCACGTCGTGGCTAAGCCCACGTTCCATTGCTGTGATATTACCTATTGCTTCCTCTATCCTGATTCTATTTTCCTCCCAATCTACTAAAGTACCATTCAAAGAATGTACTGTAGCAGACATGAGCGTCGTCTGCTGTGCTGCCAGACTGTAGATATCATGGGTACCTGCACTAATCTCTTTTAATTTTTCCTCGAAGTATTCTCCGTCAGCCGCGTCTAAATTACCTGAAATGAGTTTTATGGCCGTTCCTAACGAGTTGAAAATTCCTTTTCTGACTCTCTTAACGCGTTTTTGTACTTCCTCTTTTCCCGAAAAATTACTAGTCAATGAATATTCTACGAACTTAGTTCCGGGTTTTCTGCGAACTATTTCTATCGCCGGTTTTGTTAGTAATGATTTGAAAATTGGCAACCATCTGGCACTCTCTACGATAATATTTCTCTTTTCTCTGTGTTCAGGTTTACCATCTCCTGACAATAATGACTTTAATGCTATCAACCCCGCGTGGAGCTTTATTATTTCCGTCCCTATGTTGCTTAGATCCGTGTTTGAGACGCTGGACGTCTCGTACTTATTTCTTATTTCCGCTAAGGAGTGAAACAATATTTTGGCTTTGTCTGCCTGGTCATATAGGTGTTCCGTCGAGATTTCAGAGACTAAAGTCCAATGGTCCTGTATTAGTTTGAATTAAAACGCATTTTTGAACAGTAGCCCTGGATTTGTCCGTCCTTCTGTCACGTGGAAGACGGATTGTTTATCTGACGATGCTGCTCTGTCCATCCATGCCACAACTAAAATGAAAATCAGGCGTGAGCTGAAGATCATCCTGCGGATGGTCGTACCGGAGTCCGTCCGAGCGGCTTGGCGTTCTCCTTGGTGTTCGCAGGTCTTTTGATAGTCAGGCTCTTTGACCGTCAGGTTGGCTTGGTTGTTGATGTTAGAGCGGCCTTCAGGGTGGTACTTCTTCAGCTGCAGCGCTTCAATCGGTCTTGAAAATCGTGAAAACTGGATCGCGGCGCGGTAGCACTAAGGCGCAGGTGGGCACGAGTTCGCCGCTGGGTGATTAGTACGTTTAACCACCCCACACCTGACACCAAATTTGTGATGGCAAAGGGGGAGAATCGGGGGATGATGATAAAAAAAAATATAAGTCTGGAAATATGGCAGATAAGAATATAATACGTGAAAAAATATGGCAACAAAAAAAAACTCAGGAAATACAAAGAAAAACAGTGACGAAATCGGGAACTCAGGAAAATATCAGATCAGAAAGAAAAAAATGGGGCTGAACCAAATCGGTAATCTGGGCAAGTCTCTCGAAAAAGGAAATGTGTCCTCTAAGAGAGTCGCGGCGAGAGTGCCGTGGCCTCCCCTTTCGGGAAGGCCCCGGACTCCTCTCGTCCTCCCTTTTGCCATTTTCGCCGGACAACCCCCAAAGTTGGCCATTGGTTGTCCTAGGTCAGGAGAGAGGGATGCTGCGACACGGCGTTGCGACTTCGGGGTCGCTGGGGTCGTGGACCAGGCAGGATGGCCCCTGGTCGGGTGGCAATTTGGGGCCCCCGCAAAGGCGCGGCTTGTGACTGGTCAGTCTGGGCTGACCAGTGTGGACCCCGTAGCTCGAAAGAGCCTAGGCCCCCCCGTCGATTCGGGAGCGAGGATGCGTGGTCCAGCGGGGCAGTGATAACGGCCCATAAAAAAAAACTCAGGTGGCCGCGAGAGGGATTTTGAATGGTTTGGCCCAGTACGGCGAGTGACCATTTGTCTCTCTTTTTCCTGCCCGGTCGTGCTGTAGGCATCCTCGTCGCTCTGGTATGCATTGTCTTGGGCCCGGTGGTGCCCGGTCCCCGATCCCATGCTTCTCCGTGTCGCTAAGGCCGTATCATCACAGTATATCATTTTGATCAGGTCTCGATCGGGTTGTATTCTGAAGCCGAATTCGAGGCACCCATCGGATATCTTTTGGAGAAACTCAACCGTGCTTTCTCCAGTTTTAACGACAGCTAAAACTGTCTGCAAAAGCAATTCCACACCAAAAGTGGGGAATTTCCTCTTATGGGCAGTCATACCAGCGACAAGGATCAGCGTAGCGTTTTCAGCTGAGCCTCCTCTTATTGCAGCCTTAAGGGCATCATCATCAGCAAGGTCTGGGTACAATTCGGTAGCTTTTCTGCGAATTGCTGCCGAGACATCTACATCCGGAAAATCCAATGTCTGCGACATAGCCATCTTTAAGAGATCTTGTGCTGGACCTTGCTGGAGGCGCTCATTGTGCAGTTTAGGAAAAATTGCTTCTCCAATGGTGCCCAAAAGTAGGACTTGGTCTGAGACGGCTGCATCACCTTGTCTCCCATGGCACAAGATCCTAGCCCCATTGACAAGACTCGCATTGTTAAATCCGCCAGAATGTGGAGGCAAGTTGATGTTTCCTAAAACAAACTCTCTGAGGAGAGGTTCTGTTTGTACAAACTCACCCCATAATGGCAGTTGGTCCGCAAAACCGCGGATTTTATTTGCGTGCGCAAGAAGAGCTACTATAGGATCTTAGGCTTGCTCCATTGTTAACCAGGCTAGATGTTCAACTAAAGAGAATGATGGAAAAGAGGGATGATTAAGTAAAATAGAACAAAATTTTGAGAATTAAATTTCTAGAAATGAGAAGCTGAAACTGATAACTTGAGAGACGACTAAGAGATATGTTCTAAACCAAGTTAATGATTTATTATTTCTCTTGTGTAGTCCACTCTGATTTATGAGAAGGTAAATGTTCCAGCCTTTTAACAAATGATTAGGTTTTTAAAAATTAGACCTACTAAGGGGCTCAAAAATTTAATTTTCAGCATGAGACCGAAAACGAAAGTACATTAGAGCACAATTTTCCTTCAGAGGCTTCCTCTGTATGGTGCAACACTAGTAATTACCATTCAGGAAGGCAACCTTGGACACGTATTAGGACTCCATCATCAGCACAGCTCAGCATCCTAATTTTCAGTTTTAAAACTCAGAGACATCATGAAAGCTATGCTAAAGTTTGGGCAAGCAGCTGTAGCTGATCATTGAAGGAAGGAAAAGGATCAACATTTTACTTACCTAACTCATCCCTGAAAGATTTTTCCGTCAGTGCTGCGATCAGCTTTCTAGGAGAACAAACTTTATTCAACGACATCACAGAATAAAAATAATAACACTTTCGCAAAATTACTCAAGAGAAATACTGAAAGAGCCAACTCACAGTTTAGTCATGTGCATCAGAAATAAAAACCTAGAAAAAGGGAGCATTTGAGGCGTTATCCGTTGAACCAAGAAATTCACTTTTGAGGATAGGAACAACACGTTTTTGTGCGGATCGACGCACGATGGATCGGATGAAAAGTATAAGATCTAGATTAAGTTGCAGATTTCAAGAGATGTATACATACGAAATGTTATTACTTACCATCGTCATTTTCTTCACTCTTTAATGTGGTCTTACACATGTCTATTTGGGCCCTCGCCACTAATAAGGCAGTCCTACCGGAGACCACTTTCCTTAAAAGTGACATACTTCACACCCAGTTCAACACATAGCACAGGAAACAACTTCTCTTTTTTTTTCAAAAAAAAACACGAATCACGAATCTAAACAGCTAAATCACGCACTGTAGGTGATAATTCAGTTACAGCACTAGCACGGAGTTTGCATCGCGAGAATTCGAGGGACATTCTAATTTGAGGTTATGTTGTTGCAGCTACCACGCTAAAATCCACGGTGACAGTAAAAGTCGCCGAGCTCCGTACTCCGTAGGCGGATGAAAATGACGCGGACGGGAAAGTACGCTTACTATTAGCGCTAGTGTGGCTGACTGTCTTGTACATTGCAAGGCAGAAAGTGACTCACATATAGTGACTCGAGTCACTTTCTTCAGAAGAGTCACTTTGTGCCCTAACCGATACGAAATATATATATATCATCAACACAAACAATAACAATAAGCCCCCGCCACTGAGAGGCAGTACTCATACATAATGAAAGTTTTCAACGATTAGAAAAATATTCCTCAAAGTGAGCAAACTCAGTCCTAGAATTTATGGCATTTTGGTTATTTAAAATACACAACCCCTCTAAATTCAACCTAAGTTGTTCATTCTTCTCTCTCTTCAACACCCTGGTGTTATTGAAATCAAAGGAATGACCCTTTTCTCTCATGTGTTGCTTCATGTGTTCGCGGTGTGTGTATATATATATATATACCGCGTGACAGTGGGTAGGGCATGCTGAGAAAATCACGGCAGGAGATTTTTTTGAACAGCTTTAAGCTTCTTCACCTCGTATTCTTAAAGTATTCTATTCTAAAGATACTTAAATGTACTCACACAAAATGATTCGTTCAGGAAAGCTATGGAGAAATAGATTTTTTCATCAGGAGGAAAAGGCACAGCATTCTCCGCCTCTTCCTCCCCCCACGATTTGCCGTTCTTCCTGCTGTTTTTAACGATTTTCTTCTCATAAGGGCGTCCATGCACATGGAGAGGTATGTCTCCCGATGAGGACGATTTCAATTCGATTGCGAACCTGTAACAAGAGAAGAAAAAAAGTATTCATCAATAATTTAAACTTAAGTACTTAGCTTTAACATTGTAGCGACATTTAAGTAGGTCGGCTTCCGGAGAAGATGCTTCCTGGGCGTTTTCGATTTGGTGCCCGGGTGGGCCAGGGAACGTATTTTAAGCACCGTTCATACTGCTGGCTTATGCTCCGGTAGGCTCTCACCAGAGCCTCGTGGTCCTCGTAAACGTATATGAGGAGGCCGATGATAAAAGAAGTAGTAGAATTAGAACTAGGTCAAAGGCACATATGCTTTACTGCAATAACAAATTCTTAAACTAGTAGCTGCCAATGTTTCAATTCTTTGGGCATAACCTAGCATCACTAATATGTAGGTGACACTTATTTCTAAGCATCACTAGCACTGTATAGAGTATAGGTAGCACTAACAAGTTGGGAGGGTGAAAACATACGTTGACGTCTTATTAAAAATATCGCGCATCCTAATAAAAATATGACTGAGAAGAGCCAAAGGAAAATCTGTGCACAATCTTGCAGCTATGACGCAACCTTTGAAAGAAATATTGACCAAAAGGATATTTTATAAAGTTTTAACTGCTTGGAGACTACTGTATAATTTAAAATTTCCCTAAGCAGATGAAAAAATAAGTAGAAAACTAAGAAAGAAAATAAAAGAAAAAAATTTAAAAAATCCAAAAAGAAAAAAAAAACAAAAACAAGATTTTTAAATTCTGGTGCAGGTTGAAAGGCACAATTCTTTCAGACTAAGTAAAGATGACCAAATAGATTAGATTATCATTGTAATCAATATTTCTGATGATCGCTTTTCACTTTTTTTTGAGCTGATTGTGGATGTAAATGTAGACTGATGAAAAGGGTCTAGCTTTGAGGAGTGGTTCTTGTTCATACATTTCCTTGATTTTTTGTCTTGAAGGGGCAATCCTTATCTTATTACCAAAATATTTAGAAATAATACTTCTTTGTTCATTAGTCCAACGAGGTCTCTTGGGTTTTCGTTCAGCTGCACCTGATTCAGAATCAGACTCCTTATCTGGCTCGGAACCTGATTCAATAATTTGGCCAGAGCGTCTTTTCATTGGTTTTACCACAGATTCATCCTCCAAGTCACTGTGTTGAGAATCAGCAGTATCTAAGGTATCCATTTTGTAGCTTTCCTCTGCTGCAGTTACAGCAGGAGAGGTTTCTTGCAGATCTGAAGTCAACCTCTCAGAAGTGACATCTAAGCGATGTTCATCTACATTTTGATCATTTGTTTCTTCTTCTGGAGTTGAGGAAAAAGAATGTTCTTTAGGATCTGAAATCAAGCTTCTAGGAGAGACATCGGAGACACTTTCATCCTCATTTTGTGTATTATTTCCTTGTGATTATCTAAATTTCATCAAGCGTGCTCCTATTTGAGACCTAAAAATCACGGATATTGGCAGCTTATAGTTTTTCAGATGGACATTCAGTGTATGCCCCATAAAATCGGCTAAGTTGTTTGTGTACGCCGCATTATGGTGATGAAGTTGTGTATCCGTGGCAATATGATGCCGTAAACCGGTGCAAGTCATGTCAGCTGGTTTCTTTAATGGAACTTTTTTGACAAATTCAGATAACACATTGGAACCATCAAAAGCAACCCAGTCATTTCCCTCTGTTTTCTTCGAAAATATAAGATCCTTTTCACCTGAGGGAACTTGTAATGCACTCCTTGAATGAATAAGACACTGAATACCTGCTTCCATATGTTGTGTCAGGAGTATGGGCACCTGTTTGTCGTTTTTGCCCGGTACAAAAAAGACAAGAAGATTTTGACCAGCCTTTTTCTCTTCCATGCTTAAAATTTCATCAGTGGAAGATTGGCCATCATCATTTGTTCTTAAGGAATACTGTTGAAGATTTGATAGACATACCTCCCCTGGCCGCCGACGACAAAAAACTAAGATATCGGCAATGACTACCTTGCAAAGTTTTTCAAATGTCTTTTGGTCAGGTTGATTCAAAATGAAACTTTGCCTCTAAATTGGCAATAATGTTATCAACATCATATTCAGATGCTAAATTAGCTAATCCCCTATCTTGCTTTCTTTGATGGCTTTGATAAGAGAATTCAGGTCCTAAAGCTACAACTTTCAATACATATTCTGGAATAACTTTATCAGATGCATTTAAAACCCAATGTTTCCAAGTTAAGTCAAACTGCTTAGTCTCTGATAATATTCCTGCCTGATCTTTTAACCTTTCTAATTTTTTCTTTGAAGGAACCCTAGGAACCTATCATAAACACTTCTTGGCACAATGACCGACAACGGCCGCCAATGACTGCGGGTAGCCGCAGCGTTAGACTATTGAAGAAGACAATATGTTCGTGATCTTGAACAACAGGCACAAACAATTGAGTCTTCGATACCTGGGTCACATATGTAATATTGTAATAGTAGTCTTTTTACATTCTGTTAAATAAGAATTTTAGATGGATTCAGTTTGCTAACCTCAGACAAACAGGCTCTAGGGGTCCAGGCTCCACTGCTACATTACACGTTAAGTTCTTCAAGTAGGTGGAACTCTTAGGTGCACGATTTGATTCTGATACACTAGTTGAATTCCTAAGCGCAGAGACTACGCCCAACAAACTTTTTTTCAAACTTGTCAAAGGGGTATTATGCAAAAAATTGATGCTGCTGAATCCTTTGAGTGAGAGTCTCCTTCAGGATTTATGAGACTCTGGTTGTCTTGTTGATTATTCGGACCTTCTGCCATTTCACAGTTGTAGTGAACAGAAACTTGGAGGTACCGGCCGCGAGAGAAGGGGGGTTTGAGCGAGTGCTATGCTGGGGCTTGGCAATTTTCGAGGGGGGAACTCGAGTTAGATCTGAGTCCGAGGACGAAAAGTCATCTTCGAGGGTAAAAGATACAATGTCCATGTCAAAATGAGAAGCAGATTGCTTATTTTTTCTTTTTTTAACCATCGTGAGAGATCACGAGAGTAAACGAGGAGAGGGTAAAATTTTTACGGACTTTTTACGACCACGCGGTGACGATCGACGTGGGTCCCCTCGTCTCGGCCGCGAGAAGACGGGAGGGGAGGGGGTTGCGCACCGGGGTGAGCCGAGCACTATCACTGCACTCCCGCACTGTAATTATCGGATATTTCCAATTGAAGTATTTAATCGGGGGAAGGATTTTACAGATTATAAATAACACTAGCACATTGGTAAGGTCAAACCACGCACTTTGATGTAACTCCCGAATTGATAGTCGCACCGAGAGCGCGGTTACCGCAGATTTAAACGGAGCGCCACGAAACACGTCGTTCCGTGACGAACCAGAGCGGCCAACTCCGACGTTATCAAGCTTCTTTTGACGCTTGCTTTCCAGGCCCGGTGTTGAGGTTATGTTGGCATTTTATGCTTTCACCAAACAACACCAATTACACCGGTTACTTAAAGAGGATGCCAAACTGTGCATTTTCGAAAAAAACCAGTTTCGTAGGTGCCAAACTTACCAAGTCATGACTATAAATCGGAAATAAATCAAAATTGTTCCTATTCACCCGCCTGTCCCCATTCACCCCATATTACGGTACTCCGATGCTACAAACTTTTCTTCTCATACTTCTCCCTCACGGTTGGAGCTTGGTGTAAAATAAGAGATACGCTGAAGAGCAGCCTTGATTGCTACTCCAATCATAGGGTCTTATGCTCTCATCGTCCGCTTCAACGTACTGTCCACCGGACTGAATTACAGTTGTGTAGTGTCCAGACTCGATACTCGAACCATGGTGACGGACATTTGCGTGTAATTCGTACCGATCTGACCCGAGGGTAAGATTTTTCGTCGCAAGCTCTGTCACTTGGAATCGATCATTTTTCACGAAAATACCTTCCT
The DNA here is from genome assembly GCF_001854935.1 of Bemisia tabaci. NCBI lineage: Eukaryota > Metazoa > Arthropoda > Insecta > Hemiptera > Aleyrodidae > Bemisia > Bemisia tabaci. The sequence goes on from NW_017547093.1 coordinate 2,491,569, forward strand.
GAATTTCAGTTGTGCGTAGAATTTGAATGGCCAACACATTGCCGGGGTTTCGTACGACTGTGCGTCTAATACATTTGCCTGAGCATCTTTGGCCATCCGCTAATATACTCTCACAGCGGGTGTCATCGTTCGGAGACCAAGCGCTCAGCTCTGACTCTAAACTCTTTTAAGAGTAAATTCTAAAGGCAGCGGCAAATGGAAAGTCCTCCCCACAACCTTGGAGGTCAAGTGGGTCGACGGTATTTTCCAGTTCATTACCGTCCCCGCTTTGACCACAACTTGGAAGGCTTTAACAAGTTGAATGAACATTTTCTCGAAGCTGTTCAAACATTCAATTTCTGGTGGAATCGGAGAAGCTTCCATTTGATTAATGGATGTAGTTGGAGGTATGGTGTTGTTTGTTATTTTCAAGTGACAGTAGTCACAGATCCAATCTCAACACGAGGACGGATCCCAGGAGTATTGACAGAGCAGCTACAGCGAACATGATGGTGACGTTTTGGATAAGAGCCGTAGACGGATCAAATTCTACTGGTGAAGAGTGTCCAAACGCAAGAATCTCCTAATCAACCACCCCCTTCCCGTCGCTTACTCACACTGCTCTATGTATGGATTAATCGCTGCAATAATCTTCGCCCCGGCGAGCGCTGTAGTCGCACGGGGGCGACTTTTCCGGGGGGGGGGGGGG
>NW_017547094.1:0-56871 GCF_001854935.1 Bemisia tabaci
GCCTCGAAAAGTGACTTCAACGGCGATCCAGTACTTTGCGACTCTATTGTACTCTATGGGCGTGCCACGCCAGGCACACGAACCCTCCTTACAACGAGGCATCCATCAAGCGAGGCCCAACACTCAACACTCAACAGCGATCCTCAATCGGGCCGTAAAGCGTAAACTGCGGCGCGACATCGTTAAGCGCCAACTCCCGAACGTGCACCAATTTTTACAGCCCCTCAAGTCCGCTTAACGCCCCTTAATATCGAATAAAAAACCGCGCGAATACCGACCGGTCCCTTAATTGCATTTTTCTCTCCTCCGTTTTTTCGGCGACGGCCAAGGGGCTCCATGCCTTGTCTGCAGGGACAAATAGGTACTTTGATGGGCGGGGAATGGATATATAATGGAGGTATTATTTTTCCTTGAGGTTAGGGGATGAAATAGTTTTCGAGCCAAGTTGCACCGTTTTCGATGGGCTGGAATGTATGATTGAATCGAGGTATAGAGCAACCCATCGTAGAGGGGTTTCGAATGAATATTTGGTTGAAGGGAATCGGACTACGTTTTGCGATGAGGAATCTTCCTGGCTCCTTTTTCAAACAACATACATCCCTTGAGTTTCACTATGCAGATAAATGATCTTAGGGCTAAGCAAGAAAGATCTGTTATCTGTTGCAAAATCTAGTCAACCCGACACTCACAAACACTACCTGATGCAGTGATGCACGGCCTATTGGCACTGGTTAGTGCTAAAATAAAGAAAACACTGGCCCCATAAATCCATCTACACTCCTTAGGCTTGTAAAGATTTCATTTTAACCCTTGAAGAATTTTGATCACAGCCTAAACTTTCATATACCTACAATCAACATTTTCAATATTACTACAAAATCGAATGAATCTGATGAAAATTAAAAAATACACACCTCGCATTGCTGCAAAATTTCGGACTTCTTGAAATCATTTAAGGACTTTATTAGAGACAATTTAAGGAGGTTTTTCTTGAATCTTCTTCGATTTCCGAAGAATATTTTAACAAATTTCAAATAAGGGTATGGATTTGTTTTCCTTCAAAAATAAAGCAGCTAAGTAAGTTTTGAAACATGCAATGATCGAGGTACTACGTAACGTGCGATTGGACTGTCATTGACTGAGGGTTTTATTTTCTTTGTCGAGCGTTCAAGTCTCCTCCTAAAATATACCTGAACGGATAGCGAATACGATTACGCAACACTCTCAGACAAATGGACTTTTTACCAGAATGTATTCTTCCTTGAAAAATCTTCATTTTTTTGGAAATGGAACAACGATTTTTTGCTTATTTTAAAAACGACATATGTGTTAGTTTCCCTTACGGATAGGAGATTTTATGGCTGATTGTGAGCCAGAAATAATGTAGTGGTTTCCTACTGCAACATAAACGTCATCTTAAAAAGCTACTTATCTACTACAGGCCCATCTAGTAACCTTTTTTACATTATAAAAGTTAAATAAATGCAGGTAGAGTGATTTTTCTTCAAAGATACTCGCCATAAGATGTCTGTATTTCTGACTGAGAACCAACCCGTGCTTTAGGTGGCTGACCACGCTTAGAATCAAACCCTCCCATAATCCACGAAAAAAACCGGCAACAAAGGGACTCGGTCCCGGAGTAATTACAAAACCCCCAAAATTTACTACTCACTTTTATTTTCACAAATGACAGCTCAGCATCCCGAGCCCCTCGGAAACCCTTTCGGGCCCTCCGCAGACTCATTAAAAACCCTTTCATCCCGAATTCTTTGTCTGACTCTTGGCAGACGATATTTGCGCGTTTCTGTCTCGATCCAGGCGCCAGGGGGAATTAAAAGTCAAATTTTGACCGGCACCCGACGTTTGGGGAAAATTGGAATTCCGGCATCTTCGAAAAATAAAATATTCAGGGTTCAGTTCGTCTGGACACGAGGATAAAATACATCTTAAAGAAGTGCGCAACCCGTTTAAGACGTCGCGTCGTGTCTAGAATTCTTGATTTTTGAACCCCTTGATATTATATAATTTCCAGTGGTGAAAGAGAAGATCATCTTTTAGGCTTGATGTACATTTTTATTGTATAAGGGTGCCCTACTTGATGACATTAACCCATTACTTCACGAAAAAATTAATACTGATTTTATGACGGATAAAAAATCAGGGGAAAAATTAATTGAATAAAACTTAATTTTGACGTAAGTCGTGATAGTCTACGCTCACAAGACTTTAAAATTTCGTGTTGTCATAAGAAACGATGGAAATATAGGTGGGTATTACCTGGTACTATTGGTACTCTTACTTTTCAGAAACAGAATATTTAGGTATGGAGTTTAGAAGATCAATTAACTGTACTAAATTTTGCAAAAAGGAAACACTATCTCTGGTCCATTTCAGAGCGTATAAGCTTGTCTTAGTAAAAGCTAAAAATTTTCGGTTTTCAACAAAAATTTCCTCAAGTTTCTTCAAACGTTTCGTTCCCCGACGAATCCCAGATGCTGCCTAGATTCTAATTTAGATCATTGAAAACCGGGCAGGGAATCACCTGCCTCGAATCGAGTTATTGTGCCTATTCGAGTTTATTCAACTTGCAAACGGTTTAATTCGTCTATTATGAGGCCGATTTATAAGTTATTACTATCCTATATATTAAAATGCAAAGTCCCGAATCTTGGGGCATTAAAGCGGAGCGTAAAAACGGCGTCCTAAACACTCCCATTCGTCTGGAAGTACGTATATTATCCTTTATTTCATGGTTGGGAGCATGGGCCCGATCGCTTAAACAAACAAGGCGACAAGAAAAAACAAATGCTATAAACTGGGCCAGCGGCTTCGGAACGGACCGAACGCCGATAATCTCGATCGAACGGGAACGGCGGAAAAAAAAACCGAACCGAACTCGGCGCCGGTGCAACCGAATCGAACAATCGCAGAAAAAGTAGGCGACATACATTCCGAAACGAAAAGCGATAAAATAATAAGGCGAGTCGGCGGCCCACCGAAAGACTTTCGGGCTGAAGCTTCGATGAGCGGCTCTTGCCCAATCGGCAATTAAGTTATTACCGCGGCCAGATTGAATTGGGCAATCGGTGAGGAATGTAGGGTCAATTTGTGTGTATGAAGATTGGTTAATAAGCGGTTCTGCGGAGTTGCGGAGTGATTATTTGTTAGTTTAAGAATTGACGGGGGAAATAGGGCTCCTGGCCCGACAGATTTTAAGACGTATTGAGGGGAGATAAACTATAATCTTGGGTAGTATATACTTCCGGAATACTCTGATATTTCGTAAATAAATCGAGAATTTATCAATTAATTGATTTTAACCGTCGTATCAGACTATAATGCGTCATAGGAAGGTACTATCAATGCTGCTTGTACATTCATCCACAAATTTGGAAGAAAATAGACTTTTCGTTCCTCCATTGCATTTTAAAAATATAAATTGCTCAGTATGACAATAGAATATATATCTAATGATCAAGCTTTGCGTTGTGCTGAAAATTAATCATACACACATAAAAAACAGAAAAAAGAAGAGAAAAACAGAAACACTGCAAGCTCTTCATAAAATAGGCGCGTCAAGCTAATAATAAAATATACAAAGTATTAAATTACACATCGTTGGTATATAATTTTCTGTTTTCAGTAAAAACTGTAAAAATGAAAACCTGAATTTGATTCTAATGAGATTTATCTGTTGGGTGGGTCCCCTATTTGCCCAAGCCATAGTCATTTTGGCTAAAAAGAATTAGTAGGAAAACAAGAGTAAAGTTACTTGTCCCTGTGAGGGAAAACAATTTAAGAGACTAGAACCGACATCCGTCGATTGGTGTTTATTAACTTTTAAAGCATAATTAAAATACTTGGGTTTTGAGACGCATATTTTCGGTCCATTTCGATAGACTAGACTCCAGAATCGTCAAGAAAAACGTAGAAGAAGGGAACGAAACAACGTTTCAAAATTCCTGAAATCTAGTGCCGTGGAGTTGATGCGCCAGGCACCCCACCTTATAACCTCCCACTTCGCAAACACACCGACTCCGTTCTTGAAACGTCGTATCTCTGACTAGAAATTATGTACAAATCTGCGGTTTCAGCCTCGACCCGGGCCGAAAGCACACAGCCCCCGAACGACTCCCGAAATCGGATCGCGAATTCGCCGAGGCCGTAACTCAAAATCCGAGATCCGGTCCCGGGTATATTGCATTTTCGCCGGGGCGAGACGCCCCCGGGGCAGGCGGAGCGGAGGGCGGGGGCGGCGAAGGGGGTGAATAAATAAAAGGATATGGAAGAGTGGAAGCACCGTGAAAATGAAGTAAACAAATGATCGGAGCCAGGGAATTATTGAGGCAAAAGAAACAGTGCACAATATATACCCTCTTCAGACGCCAAGACGGATTTGATTCCGATGCAATGCCCGTCGCGTTGCCACGCCGGTTGATGATTTTTTTTTTTTTTTTTTTTTTTTTTTTTTTTGGAAGGAAGTGATGTACCTAAAAGTAACTAGAGATTGGAAATTTAGAGGAAGTAAAAATATGAAAGATGGTTTTGGACAATGAGTTTGTGCATTTGATTTTACTTTTAGTTCAATAAGCATCTCCGTGTAGATATAGGTTCTTATTTGAATATTTGTTTCTCTTCACTACTAATCTTTGCCTCGAAGTCGGATAACTATACCACAATTTCAAAAATTTAAATTACAGAAAAATATAAAGTTGAAATCAAATTTGGTGTACATACGTAGCAGGACCGTTTCAAGAGCTTTTAATCGACACCATAACGATTCAGATCTAATAAGCAGTTCCGAAAATATAGGCAGTTGAGGGGGTTAACTTCAGTTATTGTACTTGAACCTTACAGCTCATTGAAAGTTCACGAAGTGGACAAAAACTTTGAAACGTATAATTTTTCAAATCAGATTAGTGGGTAGAGTAAGTGACCAAATTTCGCAAATTTTGGTTTGATTTGGCATTTAATGACTCATTCAAAAGAAATGACACCTGTAGGTTTTTTTTTTTTTTTTTTTTTTTTTTTTTTTTTTTTTTTTTTTTAAGGTTTCTTTTGAAAAATACAAGCGTTAATATCTATTACGAATAGCAACAACCTTTCTTTTATTGACGCGTCTAACTCTGAAAGGCCCAAAAGTCGAATCGGCAACACTTTGAGCGGCTCGCGTGCTCAAGTGAGGCTTTCGTCGGTTTATCCGGACAGAGGGAGCATTTAACACTTGATACGTAATCCGCGGGGACAGACGGCCGGACGCCGGGTGGGGGGCGGGGGGCGGGGGTGAGTGGGGGCCGATGCACCGCTGCAGATGCGAAAACCCCGGAGACTGCTCGGCTGTTTAGCTTCCACTCGAAAAATTCAGAGCCACCGTGGAAAACCCGAATTTATTGCTTTTCCAGAGTCCCGACTCTCGAACGCGGTGCCGCCCCTTCAATTTTCGGCCATGCATCCCTCTCGTCGCGTCGCCCCTTTAATTTTCCTGATGCAACGCGCGCCACGCGCTCTCTTAAGTGCTGTCGTGATGAGACTGCGACTGGATTGCATTTTGCAATAAGGAGCTTCTATTTCTGGCTTGTCCGTGGATGCACGTATCTAAACACGGGAACAAATCGTCGCCCTTCTACTTAAGAGAGTAACACAATATCCAGGAGAGCTCTGCTTTTAATTATAGATACATGCGTCCTGATGCGGTTCATGTGGAAATATTGATACGCCCTTACGCTAGAGAAAAGACACGATGGAATGTATGTCGTTGCTAGAAATGTATGTGCATCATAGAAATAGTAGCACCTCAATGCAAAATGCATGGAGTTTTACTATGCATTTTGCATGTTAATTGGATAGTAAACTAACTTTGCAAAGTCAGTTTACGGTCGCATTAACACGGGGACAATTCTCGCAAGCTGGTAGCACTGATTTTTCTGAATTTAATAGAATAGCTATAAATAATAGAATTGAATTTGGGGGGCCATCTATTTTTATACTACAATTTGTAGGGGCGAAACCCAGGCCTTTGTATGAACAGTGCGTTTGAGAAGATGTGAAATTTTTCGAAACATATCATACAGATTATGTACAGGGAAAAAGAGCTGCTTAGAAATTGCAAGAAAAAGCATGCTGATTAAAGTCCCCACAGAGACGATGCGTGATTGACCGAGTTGCCTTCGTGTGACACGCGAAAACTACGTCGAGAATAAGGACTTAAGAGGAAGAAACTGCATCAATACGAAACGTGATTAAGACGGTAAGAAAAATGCCAGGAAAATATTCACGAAAAAAAAATCTAAGGAATCCAACCGGTCCATTAAAAAAAGAAAAAGAAACGAAATCAAAGGATAAAAAAAAACCTCGCCCGACGTCCGAGCCTTTAAAAAAGCCTCATGCGCGAAAATGCCTTCTTCGCGCTCGGCGAGAAGCGTGCAAAAATTTTGCCGAAAAAAAGAGCGAGCGAACAAAAAAAAATGGCAAATTCTGAGCGCCATTCCAGCAGCGCGGCGCGGGGTCTCCCGAGATTTTACGCGCCGACTTTATAAACATTTCAAGCGAATCCGCTGCGGAGCCTCGCGGAGCCGGCGGAGGAGTAAACAATTTACTTAAAATTTACGGTATTTTAGCGGAATTGCTCGGAAACTACCGAAAGGAAGCGGCCGAGGAGCGCAAACGACCTTTCGTCGGCCGACTTCGTGAGCGCGCGCTCAACGGCCGATCATCACGATTGCCCGCTCATGTTTTGGCACTTACTGCTGGCCTAAGTGAAAACACCGTGTGAGCCATCACTCCTTGCCGAAGTTCCTCTCGGGAAATATTTATTTTCGAAGGAAGCCATGAATATTTTCCATTGAAATTTTCAGAAGTTTTAGAGTAAATCACGATCGAAATCCTCAAAAAATCGGAAGAAGAAATAGTGGCAGATTTTCCTGAAAAACTTGCGTTTTATAGAAGGAAATTTGGCGACGCCTGATGGCTCATACGTCGTTCTTCCGTAGGATGGAAATACGCTCTCCCGTTTTTTACTCGCTCCGGCTTTGAGGACGATCATGGGGAGGCTTTGTAGTTTGTCCCGGCTCCAATTTTTTTCGCATTTCAGCACACTTGGGCTCAACTAGTATGGGAGCAAGATGTAGGAGGTGTTGACGCTCTGACGCTGCTACGTTTTCTCCGTAGAAAATAATTCGTTTCCAAAACGAAAGAGCGTATACATATCTCCATTCCAAGGTTGCAAAATTAACTCAAGCAACTCCAAAAGATATACCTAACATGATTCAAAGTGCACAATTTCTCTGACTTTGCATTTTTTTAAAGTAAAAACAGGTGAAATATAAGTACCCATTGTGGTTTCATTCCTCAAACCGGCCGTTAGCCACTATATCCTGAATTCCGGGCGAAAGTTAGGAGAACTCAAAGAAAGAGGAAAACCAACTTTTATGAACTAATTAATAACCAATCAATACACCTTGAAATTAAAGGAATTTCGAAAAGGGTTTTGAGAGCACCGCGACGGAAGAACATGGTTAATTAAAAAGGACTGATGAACGTTAGTCCGTAGAGACTTTCTACCTCTGACGAGTGGACTGTATTGATCTTGGAAAGTTATACTAGTAATTAGGAAGCATGATTAAGAATTAAAGATTAAGCCAAGACCGTTTAAACCTAGATGTAATTTCTTGGAATAGAAGTTGGCAACATTAAACAGACAGGCTTAAAGCACACAACTTGAAATAGTGTTTAAGAGCATTTGTTGCTCGCAACGTCATGAACATTCTGAAAAGCTCGAAGGGAATTTTTTTGGCTAAAACACTGTATGTATAAGGAAAATATAATCTATATTACATTTGCTTGCGCCATTTTAGGCATTCACCCATCTTCAGAGTACAATTACATGCACATAATTACATACACACCAACTATGAAACGATAGCATTACATGATTTAAGTAACAAGCTATGAATTATATAGCCTGGTTATATTTTCCCTAAAAATACTTACAGCGTTTTGGCCAAAATATTCCCTTTGAGCTATATCATGGCGATGATGAATGCAAAAACTTTCAATTGATCTGAAAAGCATATAAGGGTGATATGACACAATTCCCTCGACATTTAAAAATTCCCTAGACCATTTCCCAGTATTTTTTCGGATTTCTCCCACTGCGTTAACCCTGTCAATTTTAAACCTAGAGACAGTCGATTTCGAGTTTTAATTTCTTCCCTCACGAGTAAAACATTCACCCTCCTCGCTGAAAACAAGGAGGGGCGGAGATTGCAAATTCCGCGCCAAAAAATGACCATAATAACTCCTCGATCCTTGGTCTCTCCTCTCGTTAAGTCCACACACACACATACACACCCTGGTACGATCACCGATTGAATTACCAATTCCGCTGCAACGCCGTGAGTCAGAAACGTGACTCACTTCGGCCCGGCGCACCGAGGCTCGGGGGCGGGGGTCCTGGCGATGGAAATTGCACTTAAACGAGGCTTCTAATTAGCAATATTGAGCCAATACGGCATGCAGAGCGCGGAATAAAGTCCAAGTCTCCAACTGTAAACTTTCGTGTCGTTGGCACCCAAAACGCAGGAGCCGAATTACGAGACAAGACCTAATTAGCCGAGACGCCGTAAATTCAATTTAAGTCTACACATCCGGCGAACCCCCGCCCCCCGCAAGGCGCTTCCACTTACGGGCCGGATAATTATCGCGAGCTGCGCCGTTCAGAGATCAGCCGATCGGCCGTGATAATAATGGTGCGGATTTTCAAATGCCTCCGGCGGCTTTTCCGCGGGAAAATATCAAAACATCCGCGCTCCACCTTCGACTTTTCATTAGAAATACCTGCGGAGTAAGAAAGGTGAACGTCATTTTGTGAGCGTCAACCTGGGGAGTAGAGCACAAAATAACCTAATCGCGCGGTTAATTCATATTTTTTGGTCAGTTTTTCTTTGCGTTATATTGACCAAATCTTCGGGTTGATTGTGCGATCTCGTTGAAAATCAGGCGCAAATAGCTAGGATCGAACCCAGATCACGCTGGTTGTAGTCGTTCGAAAGTTGCAACCTCCGAGTGATATCGAAACGACTTTCTTCATTCCCAAATACGAGGTCTGTTAGATTAGAAACCGGATTTTGGTCATAACTAGCCCACAATGCGTCCAAATTACGTTTTCTTGAGCTTTTCTGATAGCTGAAAATATACTTAAGAACGCTACGTTCACAAATTTGAAAAATCCTTATTAGCTTCGTTGGTATGTGGCTTGAAGTAAGGCAACCTCAAGGGTGTTTTGCGATTTTTATGTTTGACCGAACTTGTCTCTCTTTTTTCGGTCTTGCACTACATTTTTCAACCCACGACGATGATTGGAGTTTCGTCTCCACATCGTAGCCGTACACTAAGTATTGTCACCGAAAATTATCCTATCCAAAAATGTAGGATCATTGTTAGAACGTCCAAGCAGCTAAAGGGAAATTGACTTTTGGTTGGATTTTCGTTCAACGGACAACAATCAAGGGGCAAGTGTACCTGAAACTCGATGCGTGTCTACATATTCTATCAAAATTGTATGTATAGAGCCTTCAGAAATATTACTCTGTTCAACAAGCTCGAAACGACCATTTTCGAGCACTTTTGCCCGCAACTCTTCAACGTGACAAATGTCAGTTGCCCTTGAGGGTCGATTCCCATGCTCCTCATCTTTGACAAACTCCTGACCAGTTTTGAATCGTTTGACCCATTCAAGACAGTGGGAACATCTCATACAATGATCATGGTAAACTTTACTTAGCATATACCAAAAGTTTCGGTACAAGGTATACCGAGTTCAAAACAAAATTTAATGTTGAATCCTTGCTCTATCAGTGATCGCATGATGAAAATCGCAAAACGCACCTGACTTACTCGTATTCAAGATGACACAGAATAAACACTGATCAAAATAAACAAAATCTGTGAACGTAGGGTTCTTATGTATATTTCCAGCTATCAGGAAAGCTCAAGAAAACCTAATTCGGACGCATTGTGGGCTAGTTATGACCAAAATCCGGTTTCTAATCTAACAGACCTCGTATGTCAAAGTAACCCACAGTTACGGTAGTTTCAACAGAAAATCTTGTCTTTTTGTTTTGATTTTGTCTATTTGGTTGATCTGGTTGAGAGTAGAGTAGTTCAAAGTAACCATAAACACGGGAAGGAGGGTTATCGATAAGGGCTGTTTTTTACCCACCTTGAATTTCCTCAACTATGAGATTTTTTGCTAATTGAAGGTCAACATATCATGGAACTGGAAAGCATCATGTTTAGGTAGTTTTCTAGTCTAATACTGATCTAAACATGAGTCTGAAGGCCGATTTTGGTGAAAAGTGCGAGTTATGCAGGTTTGCCGTCGAATGCCGAAAAACCCCCATTCAACGCAAAATTCAGCCTTCAGACCGATGTTCGGCCAGTAGACCCAATATGAAACCAAAAATGACCAAATCATGATGCATTCCGTGGAATAAAAACCTAAAACGCCCAAAAAAGCGTACAGCTGAGGAAAACCAACTACTTAATGGACCCAAAAACGGTCTATATATAGGTACCCCTCTTGTTCGACTGTACGAGCCCACAGTCTCGGAACGCACTCCATCTCAGGAGTTGTCAGTGGATTCGCGATGGAGGCTGGAGCTCGCGGAGAAATGATTAGCTGACGAGATCCCATCTCACCGATCACCGTTCATCGTTGACGTCGATGACGAATGACGCGGGGAGGGGGGAGGGGGGGCGGACGCGGATCTGCCGGGGACTTTTATTGATGGCTGTCGGGCCCTGTCGGGGAGCAGGCAGAGATCCACGCCGCCGATCAGCGCGACCCGTTCCGGACGCCATGATAATTTTATTCAAATATTTTGAGACGGCGTCGCTCGTCCCCGGTGTGATTCGGATTCGAGGGGGGAGGGGGGGATTTTCGGCCCCCCTTCCTTCCCGCGAGGACGCCGTGTTTTCGCCCCGAATGCGCTTCGCGCAGGGTTGCAAGATGATACTTTGAGTGAGGTATATGCATGAATTGGAATTTCGGTGAAATTATATTTTTCATGTTAAGTACATTTTATATTATTATTATGTGAAGTATGCATTTCAAAAATATGAAAGTTGTTTTTAGGGGTTGAGTATACAGCCAGCACCAAAGGTACTAATCGCCTCAGAAGTCAACACTTTTTATACACCACGAATGTGAAAAATCAAATCTACTTGTATGTTTTCCTGTGATAATTGGAGTACTCAATTTCTCCTTGAGAGCAAAAATCAAGTAAAGACGAAAAATAGAGTTTAGAAACGATCCGAATCCACACCGATCTGAATCTCATTTTCGTTTCTTCTTTCAAGAGGCTATGATTCTTCAAGACCGAACTTGAATGCGAAAAATTTCACGATATTTCAGAAAAGACATTGAAAAATACATATCAAATTTGAGAAAACGAAAAAAAATATGGTTTTTGCTTTTAGCAGGTAGTGTTCCTTAGTACGCGGTGCATACGCAGCTCATTAAAATGTGTTTCATATCTTTCATATTTTTCAGAATTTAGGTACTTAAATACATTTTGTGAAATATTTCACGGAGATTTTCAATCTTTCGCAATATTTACTCGATCTCAATTTCTTCGCCTTAATAATGTTTAAATATGATGGAAGATCTCATAATCGAATGTGCACTGGGGGAAAAAAAACCACATTGGATCTAGAGTCCAGTCTCTTGAAAACATTGACAAGAAAAAGGACTCTTGATTCAATCAGAATTAAGCTTAAATCAAAAGGAAATCCGCTTAAATTAAGAGGCTTGGTTCTTGATTTAAGCTTAAATCTGGCTGAATCAAGAGTATTTTCTCTTGTCGATGTTTTTAAGAGTCTGGACTCTAGATCCAATGTGTTTTTTTTCCAAAGTGTTTTCATTTGTAAAGACATCTGAAACGAGTCCTCGCTTATGGGTCCCTATACGATCCGACGAAGAGCGCGGAGCGCATAATAATCCCTCTTTTTTTCGCAAACATGGGTGACCCTGATTATCGGTCTCAACGGAGCCCTCCGTTCTTCGTTACATCGGGGCGCGTCTGCGTTCGTCTGCGAGCACGAGCACCCGGCCGTCATTTGGAGCGCACGCTTCTCTTTCGGCTAATGGCTTCGCATTTGACATTCACCGCTTAATCGACCCCGCTTTCTTCTCGTTAGAACTTCGCATGAGGAATTACCCGCGAAGAAAGAGAAAAAAGAAGGAAGAGGATAAAAAATCCAATGCGGGGTCGTAAGCTTGCCAATCGTGCGAGGTGAATGGTGAGCCGTCGCCGGCAAAAAAATGAGAAAGTATGTGAGGGTGCCGTCCGGATAATGAAAATTTAACGTTGATACCAATATACGTTCACATTAATTTTTTTCATTTTCCAGCATCGACATATTTATTTGTAACATTGCATGTGAAGAGGGAAAATAAAGAGGAAGCTTCAAAAAATGTCTCTCGTTGCAAAAGTAGGAAAACAGATTGCTCTTGTCCAAGTATGCGATTAGGAACAAAACTTTTGCCGCATGGGCACACAAGAGACACGTCTGTAAAATAATGACTCCACATTTAGCATACACTTTTCAGGGTTTATCTTGAGAGGATTCTCTAGACTTGCCGTAAAAAAAAGTACTAAGCATAGGTAAGTAGGAGTGTTGCTAAAAATGTGTGACCTATTCGTAGGTAAATAGGTAATTAAATTATCAAATATATAGCTACACAAGAAAATTTTATTGTATTGAGTTTGAAGAACATTATTAAAAAAATTATGAAAAATATTGAGATACCTATTTACATAATGTCTCGTTTAGATTTCGAAGGAAATTCAAATGATGCGCATAAGAGAGCTGAAAATTAGATCTCAGACCAAAATTAACAATTATTTCATTTATTCTGGGGCCCGAATCGGCATGTTTCAAAGAGGCATTTTAAGGTTTGACCGAACTACCACTATCAGGACTCGAGATGAGTAAACCTTGGAAATACAAAAAATGACCGAACGTGATTTTAAGGAATTGTGCAGTTTGTGGAAGAATCAAAATTAAATTTTGAGCATTACTAATCTTTCGATCAATTAAAATATTTATATTTCGCGGAAATCCGATAGGTAGATTATGGAAAATCACCACAGTTGGATTTCACCCATTTTTGGACCTAAATCTGGGTAAGTAAAATACATAGTAGCAATGGAAGAAAGGACTGAAAGATATTTTAATGCGGTGTGCAGGAAGGCCGAAATTTATTTTTCTGACCACACTTACAACTGACGATTTGCCCTGTATTTTTCGAAAAAAATTCACTGTTTAATTAATTTCATTTATTTGAAGCGAAAACCTGACCAGCAGATCCGTGACAATTAGCACGGCTCGCTCGGACTCAATTTTTCGAATCCGAATTTATTTAGAAAGGCTTCAGATTTAACTTGATTTAGGTAGGGCATAATCATAATTTTCTGTGACAGCTCTTGCAACCGATAGTGGTTAGTGTAATCAGAAGTATAAGTCAAATCAATTTCGTCGATATGATCGATCACGTAAAATGTGTCGTAAAATTTTCTCCAGAGGCAAGTTAGAATGAAAATTCACATTGCGGTTATTTGATTGTTCAATAAAATTATGTGAAACTAACGTATGAGCAGCAAACAAGGAGAAATCATTTATTATTAGGTACTGATAATTCCCTGAATTTTAGCATGGCTTCAGAGGTAGGCAAGTCAATGTATCGTACCTGAAGCAATCAATTGAGTTTCATTCAATAAGTCATGACATTTTTCAACAATGAAAGCTGCCGCTAAACGTATTACTTTATGGATTCCTTTCATTAGCAAATAGTATTCAACAGTGAATGGGTTCTCTAGTAGGTAAAATAATTATTAAAACGATGGTATCCTATACGGCACGAGAAACAAATTGCATATAGTAGTAATTAAAAAATGGCATAGCTTTAAAATTGCCCTGCGATCCAAGATTTGCCTCGCGTTTGCTGCGATATTAGAGCATCGCGAGATCGGGCATTTCATGCAGCCTTGTTTACCCCAGGACCCAGGATTTAACAAGAATAACATAGAATTTAGATGGTCGCAGATTAAGTACCTACTGAAAAAACCTCAGAAAAGTTTCGAGCCTTTGCGAATGGGATAAAATAATGTTCGTATTGCAAATAAGTACCAATCTGCGTAAATACCTAAAATCCCTATTCTAAAGCGAGTAATCTTTTGCATTCGACTGAACTTGAAACCAATCTACCTAATAGTGAATCCAAATTACATTGACCAATTACTCATTTAGTTAAATATTAAGTGTGGAACAATCAAAGGAAAAATAAGGAGAGGGAAAATCAGAAAATCTGCATCAAGCGAGAGATGATTATGTTACGGAAGAAAATACAAACGAAGTTTAGGCTTCTCGATCGAACTGATCGAGAACTCACCTATTAATAATCCAAAGAGGCACGAAACGAAGGCAGCAGACACTTTTAGATCCATGGTCACAGGCACACGGCGTCAAACACTGATAATCCAGAACCAAATCAATTTTCACCACATAAGATAATCCTCGTCGATATTTCGCACTCGGCGATCAGAAATCACACCACCGCACTGGATCCCAAACACGCACATTCCGCAAACACATCCATGTCGCAAGTTGTCAATTTCACTGTATTCCAGAGCTTTCACGTATCGCGAATCGCGGAGCACGGACACATGGCGAAACACAAAAGAGAAAAAACACACTTGGCACAGTCACTGAAATCCAAAATCCTGCCGCGAGTACCGGAACTATGCACGTGTTTGTACGGGAAACGGAGCGCAGAGCGGCGTGCGTTCTGCGTCGCTGTTCGAACGAAACTAAACAAATCCCGCGGCGAGGAGGGCTCGCGAGAGCTGTTGCACTCCGCGGCGCGCGCATGCGCAGCTGGAGAACGAGTCTGGCCCGCTCGCGCTGGACCTCCTCTGGACTCCGGTTCCCCTTGCCGCCGCGCTCCCGCGGGGTCCACGAGTTGTCGGCCGCATAACCGCCAGTTTACACTTCGGCTACGTATGTTTATGCCTCGCTATTGTTTCCAGCCTCCAGGTAAGGCGACACCCTCTCCAGATTGTGGTCCCAATTCGAATTTACGGGGGAGGGAGGCCGTCCGTCGCTCCGTCAGGTGCTTCGCTGACTGTGTCACCCCTTTGCACCCTGCGCTGCCCAATTATGACCCCTGGGGGAAAGGGGGGGAGGTCATAAAATGACCTGTTGATTGGTTGTCGCGCCCTCGTTGCGTACCTGTTACACCTTATTTTAATTGGGTGCGCGGTTTACGAGTGACTCGAATAGTTTTCTAGCTTCCTTCGGTGCTGGTGGAAGTATGCAGGGAGTTATTTTTTTTTTACGGGTTGAGGCAGTGTAGTGGTGTGGCTGACACGGCAAGGGGGATGGGGATGGAGGTTTTATGGCTCGCCCTTGGGCAAGCAAAAAATGAAAAAGTTCTTTCGAGTGATCGTTCTTCCCCTTGGTTTTGGGGCGTGTGTTCTCCGAAGAAATTTCCTCTTTTTCAAAAATGAAGCTCCTGAATGGAGAGACAAAGTGGAGGGTATTTTTAAACAAGTTAGAAGCAATGCAGGTTATATGGAATACACTACGCAAATAGTAACCAAGAGTATTCCCAATGTTGTTAAAATTGCGCAATTTACAATCTTTGCAATAAAATTACTGAAATTTTGCAAAAAAAATTTCAAAAGTAATTTTTGTCTTGGATTCATAGTTGAATGGTAGTAAAGATAAGACTTGTTTAGATAATGAGTTTATACTTGCAAGGTAAAAATGGTCGCACAATCTTAGCGACATTGGAATGCTCTTGATTCCTGTTTGCAAAATCCAATCTATGGACATTCAGTCGCTGTAGCTAAACAGAGTGATCGTGGTCAAAATGCTATTATTACTGCTCTCAAGCCGCTCACATTGCCCTAAGAGATATTGAAGGCGAACTGATCGGAACGAACGAGAAGCAATGTGAGTGAAGTATTAAGCCGCTGCAGCTATGGACAAACCGAGTAGTCGTGGCCAAAATGCGGTGAGCAACTATTGCTGCTCCCAAGCCGCTCATATTGCCTATCGAGTTATTGAAGGCGAACTGATCGGAACGAGTGAGAAACAATCACTGGAACAAAGGCCTCTTGGATGTAGAGTTCAGACTCTTAAAATATTGGACAAGAAAAAATACTCTCGATTCAACTAGCCTTTGGCTTGAATCCAAAGAAAATCCGCCTAAAAGCCTCGGCTCTCGATTTAAGCAAAAATCCGATTGAATAAAGAGTTTTTTTTCTTGTTGAATTTTTTTAGAGTCTCGAATCTAGAATCAAGATCAAAGATACTATTTAGTGATGCAGCTACCAACAGTGCCGAAGAATTTCATCAATGTTTCCTCAAATACGCGCTTTCCTTCATTAGCTTTATAATCTTTCAAAAGTTATTTATTTCTCTCTTTCTTTTGTGCTCTTTGCACTAAAACATACAGAATGAACCTTCTTAGCTGTAGTGAGGTCATTTTATTTAATATTCCCTCCACCTTCAGTAAGCTTTTCCGACTTGGTACATTACACACGTAAAAGTAAAAAATTATCTAGGATCTTTCTTCCCTCCCAGATCGGACCGTGTATGGAAAAAAAGTCTACATTGGAACATATGACAGTTACAGGGAAGAACGAGGGAAAGGATACAGAATACAAACATGCATGAAATACTGATTGGTTTCAGGAAAGCCATTTGAATACCCCGATACCATGAAGTAGACCGTATAAGAGCATGCACCACGCACACATATCGAAAGTGCACACACTGAATTCGCGCCACAACTTTCTTCGGCCGTGCTCGCCGTGCGCAGATATTAGAATCCCACAATCCCCTCATAATGCGTCCTTACAATGATTTATTCTGCTCGAAAATCGTAAAACGTAGCTCCTGAGATGCTCGCGAAATGGCCGCCTCAAGATTCAGAGACGCGCATGTTTTCCGCTGAATATGTAATCAATGCTTCGGAAAAGCGGGACATTAACGAACGATATTGATGTACTGCCTTGCTAGGTAAAAACGCCGTATAAACATTCGAACGTTGCCAAATTTCCTCTCAGAAAATAGTAATTTTTGAAAAAAGTTGGGAATATTTGGCCGTAAAATTTTCAGACTTTTTAGATCAAACTACAAACGAAATCCTCTGAAAAATGGGGAGCGAATTATTCTTAAAGTTTCCGAAAAATTCATGATTTTAGGAAATAAAATTTGGCAACGTCTGATGTCTCATACGTCGTTCTTCCTTAACACGGCAGTGTAGGCATCCCTCCGTGCGCGTAGAGAGTTTTGCAACTTCATTCAAATGGATTCGCTGAAACCCGTTCGAACGTCACCGATTCCCGGAGTTGACATAAGGGCGACGCGTTCGTAAATCACGTACTGTTTGTTTTCCCTCTCACTTTATGATGATTGGAGTTTTTGGCTCTTTGAAAAATTCACCCAACGTTCGAGAAAACTCCTTCTCGTAAGTGTTTCATGTATGGCTCATTGTGCCATTATACAAGTGAATGTTTAAACTAGAAAAAGACCTCACGTTTTCTCTTCAATATTATTCATAGAAAACAATTTCTACAACGGAGAGTTCGGAAATCATCTCTTAAAAGAGTTACTCGCGAGTAGTTTTGCAAAACACTGCGTACGTTTCTTCAGAATACCTTGCTCATTATATGTAAGCAACTTAGCTACTTGGGAGCTGGGACAGTTGTATCATGTGCTTCTCTCTCTTGTTGAATGCGAATCCTTCAACGTGGAAACGCCTTCATCATACTAGGTATGCAATCTGAGCTACTTAGGAGTTAGAATAGTTGTATGGTACAATTTTCTCTCCTACGAAGTAGCGGGAGCTATACATTGAAAGTGCAAGTTTTATTGAAGGGTTCAGAGCAAGAATAAGTAATTTGGGGAGGGGGATAAGGGGGGGATGAAGCACTCATCTTCTTAAAATATTGCTTGTTTCAAGGATTACTCGTAAAAAAATCGAATCATGGAACTTCAGGATTTAGTTCTCAAAACACCAGCTTATGCTTATTCTCTGCCGTACACTTTCGCGCCTTCGTTGCGCAGGGTATAATACAAAATACCCTTCATCACGGGGAAAAATAATAAGGAATTATCCCCTACAATTGTGATACTACCCCGATTTGTTGGATCATATGGAAATTTCCAATTCATTAAGGTAGTAGCACAACTCAAGTTGGGGTAGTGCCGCAACAATTGGATTAACCTAATTTTTTGGAGTACTACCACAATTATACCCACACCCTACCTTTTTTCTCGTGATGTACCAATTATTAGATTTTTGAAAATGTATGTCATCGTTATATTAAGGCTCTTCATCTTATTTTCAGACACTTTTTTCGACGCATCGTACACGGCGGAGTGAGCCATTGAAAACGTCGAGCACGAATTTGTTTTAAACATGCAAATTTTAATAGTTATTACGTTCCAGCAAAAATTGTGAGGGGTGTTTCTGCAATTAAGTTTGACCGAAAAAAAGCGCTGGATCCACTTTGAAGCTTCTGCGTTGTATGATGATGAAGATACAAGATTCCTCCCATTGACTACACCGAAAAAAATAATATGCTGTTTTAGCATCTAGGATGTCAAAAATGTGTCTGGTGATCCCAAGATGCTGCCTTTACTGCCCCCGCAGTTAATTTTACATCCTATGAATGCGAATTTAACTGCGGGGGCAGTAAAGGCAGCATCTTGGGATCACCAGACACATTTTTGACATCCTAGATGCCAAAACAGCATATTATTTTTTTCGGTGTATAGCTCCACTTTGCAAAGTTAGACCACTGGTTTCAGCACGCAAACATACGGCGAGAGTTGTATGAAATCAGGAACATCATTCAGGGCTTGTTTTTGTCCCGGGCGGTTTTTCAGGGTGAAGGGAGCGCGTGTTTTTGTGCGAGCGTCATAAGTGAAAGCGCTCGGGGGCTTTTTTTGCGGGGCGTACGATGGAGCCTCTCTTGGCTCCTCAAAGCTCGATATTGTGTTTTTGTCATGTCATATCGCGATGAGCGGAGAGGAGGGCGGCAGTCATCCTTCATCCCTTCCGGCAACGCCAGTAAAAACAAATTTCCGCTGCGGTCTCGGTAAATTTGCCACACGATTCTAGTTTTTTGCTCCGCCCCGCCTCCGCCCGGGCGTGCTTCGCAATTGATTCCGAAATGAAATTGGCGTCAATTCTGGCTTTACATCCAGTCAGGTTTATTGTTTTTTGTTTTTAAAAGGAAAAATAGCGAGCTGATGACGGAAAGGCTCCCTGCAAGTAATTAGTTGTTTTCCAGGCGAAGGGACTTAACTCCATTTTAGCGTTGTAAAATTTCCACTTTCAAATTGTACGTCGACGGTGAAACTACCAAACCACGCATCTCGTTTGCTGGGTTTAAAAATCTTCGCTCCTATTTCATATTTTTACGGAAGAACATGTCTACACTTTTTCATTGATTTTTTTCGGAATTTGCCTCCCACGGAGAAGAAAAATCACCTGAGTTTTCAAAATTTGACGTTCAGTAGCTATCCATTTGAAAATTAAAGTATGACAAGAAGTCTGCAATATCGCAAACCGTGGTTTGGGAGTTTTACCTTCGACATTTACAGAGGAGCTAGTGGGCTTTACTGTCAGAATATTTCACTGTTCTTTCTTTTAATCAGTCGCAAAAATCGGTAAGAAGGCAGGTTGTTGCACAGACATATACTTGTAAAGAAATTGAATTGTCTGAATTAATTTTGCAACCTTGGAATGGAGTCACATTCCTAAGGCTGGTAGACAAAAATTAAGCGCATATCAACAAGAAAGTCAATCAATGTGAAGAGATTTGAAAAAACACTTGAGTGTATGTGCAGTCACGGATATGGAGCTGCGCAATTTCTCTTCAAAACGCTTCTGATTTTTGTGTGTTATCAGAAAAATATCAGAGAAAATTTTCATTTGCAGGAACGCCCAACATACACCCGGTAAAATAACTATTTCCGAATAGAAATTTTGCAGCGTTGAAATGCAGTTACGTTCTTTTGTCCACGAAACGACGTTCGGTTGTGCGCCGGACCCCTTTTCAGTCAGCGAACTTCACAGGGGTTGCACCACGCCGCTTTTCGCCAAAATCAACTCGGAAATCTTGAAACGCCTAAGCCGAGGCATATTTGTATGTTTTTGCAGTTCCGTCGTTGCATTCCATCGGCCGGATGAAAACGAAAATGAAATTGAAACTCAAGTCACCGCTCCAGCGGAAAATAAAAAAATCCGCAGCAGATTGAATCCGAACGAGGGAGCACAAAGGACTTTGTCATAAATATTAATCGCTCGAAGCGTTGCACCACTTTATTTGAATAACTGAACGCCCCCCCCCCATCCCCACCCCCTCGGCACCTGCAAGCTGTCCGGTGGGGAGCTACCTGAATTGAGCCGCGAATTTGAGGAGTCCTCGCGGCGCGGCGTGTTTGACGAGGCTCGTTGCGCTGTTTCATGAAGCCGCGGTTTCACAGGCGGGACGTGGAGGGAAGTTGCCCGCGCGAAAGGGTGCAATGATTTCAAACCTGATCGTTGACACTGATCTGTCTGCCAAAGAGAGCAGCATCGCCCAAATTTTCAGAATCGAGCTCAATTAAAAAATCGACCGATCCACAATTTAAAAGAATGGAGAAGTTGCACGCGAATTTTATACGGTTCCATCTGAGAGTGCTTCGAGAGCTAATTTCGCAGTATGTTTTATAATTTTTTTTTCGAAAATGGGAAATAGTTTAAAAATAGATTTAAAGTAAAAAAATATCAATAACTTTTCTCAGTAATGTATGTTCTATTGGAAGAAGCTAAGTGACGTACGCATGTTCATATAGCCTTTTTCTTAAGCTGCTTATTTAAATTGATAAACAGAACGATAAACGAAGAAGAAAAAAAGATAATAGGGCGATCTTATTGGTTAAAACAGGTGATTGGTGTAGACCGAGGGGGAAAATGATGGGCTTATAATGGCCTCTCGTGGGTTGCCGTTAGTTAGACTAGTGCAACCACCCCCTCCCACCGATAGAATCGCTCCGTTTTCTCATTGGCTCCTTTGTCTATAAGCTTTTTCAATAGCAATAATCAGCCTGTAGAATAAGGGGTGGACCATCGCAACGGAGCAACGAGTCGGTTGCTGCTACCGATCAGTTGATTTTGCGTCCTGCACTCCGTCGCGGTCTGCTGGTGGAAGCGAGACTTTCGGAGGAGAATAATCCGAGGGTAATCCTTTGGGAAGACGTTTTAAACAGGGTTTTTCAACACGTAGGTACACGCCGCACGGGGCACGGCGGACGGGTGGGGGTGCGACGACGACATAAGCGGCTTACGATAATTATTTCAAACTTGCCGCTTTTCACTTACGAGCGTCTATTGCGGGACTCCCACCGCACCGCTGCGTTGCGTTGCGCCGCCTCTCAAGTGTTGAGGGAAGAATTATCCGTAAGTGCATTCGCTACCGTTCACGCGTGAAAGTTTTACCAGATAACGAGGCTAAAATTTACCTCCGATGTTCAGGTGATTCCGCGAGAGTAATTTATCGTAAAATTAAATTTTGAAAGTTTCAGAAAAATAAATAAATTTAAATGCATGTGAGGTTCCTCCGTCAGTAACGTAAGGCTTGTGGCGTTTTCCTACTACAAGCGTTGATCTCCTTTAAGGAGATGAGGGATTACTATCGCGGAAAAGCAACTTTCATTCGCAAGTACATATTTTCATTATGTATCGCATGGACTACATTTTGCTTTTGAACTATTACTTCGATACCTCATTTGCCATTAGTTTTCTAACACAGAAAGGTGTTTTAGTGAGCCAGAAATTGTACTTCCTCATGAAATACAGATGTAATTCATGCGCTGGCTACTTTTTGCAAAATGCGATCTCAATAACATTCTAGATTACTATTATTGCTAAACATTTTGGAGTGAAATTCTGTGCCGGAGTCTATGCAACATTTGTAACACCCAAGAGCCCAGAGTGATATGAGCGCGGAGTAGAATCTATTCGCCTAAAGGAATTACTTACACTATTACGGGGTGGAATCTACTCTTTTTGCAGAGAGTCATACGCTTTTATGATGCTATGTTCACTTTGCATTCATATTACTCGGGGGTTTTTGGGAGCTTTATATGGACCGCGCTAAGGAGAAAGGAATCAAGCCACATCAGCTATCGCCAAAGTTGATTGGACAATTTAATTTTTACTTGAAAACGGTTGTGCGGACTTTAGTGCAAATACCAGTAAATTTTCTGCACAATACGAAGCAAATTCCTTAACTTTTTTAAAGGGATTCACGCAAATGTTCCCCTGCAAAAACTTAAATCGCCCAATTGAATTTGGCAATAGCTGATGTGGCTTGGTTCATTTCTGTCGCGGTTCATATATACTCCACCTCACTAACTAATAAGCTTCTTGTTGTCTCATTAATTTAGTATTTTCGCTAGGATCTTCGATCTACCAATTAGTCTTAAGTTATTCTATAAATTGTTAAACTGATATTTCTTAATACTGTATAGTATATGCGAAATGCAAATAAAAGATAAAAAAAAGAAATAATAAAAAAAAATAAAATAAAAAAATGAAAAAAAAATAAAAAAAATACCCTACAACCGAATTTCAGTCCTCGATTTTCAACAGTGCGCTACAGCATGGATTCTTGAAACAGATAAAAAAATCAAAAGCGAATCGCATCAAAACGGAGAATACGTTTTTAATCCGGAGATTTTTTTTTTTATCGATTTACTCCTGCGACTCTTTTTCAATTAATCGGTGGGACAGTCCCAGACTGAGGCAAACCGGGTGGAGCAGCATATAGATGGTCATCATTAGGACGAGACGCGCTCCTCCGTCATGCAAAGGAGAGGCGAAATCCTGGCGGCGGGGTTGCCGCTTTGGGCGCCCACCGCGGGTCCGGCATCACCCCGTGCTAGGGGATGAAGACAACCCGAGCAACACTGCTCGGAGAACTTGTCCTTTCAACGGCCTGTCCAGGAGCACCGGCCCAGCCACCCGGCGACCTGCTCCACGGTTAAGCACACAATCCAAGTTGCCGATCTGTGCAAATTTCAATGCACCCGATTGTGTGTAAACACCGGGTAAAGGTACACTGGAAAAAAAAACACATTGGATCTAGAGTCCAGACTCTTAAAAACATCGACAAGAAAAAATACTCTTGATTCAATCAGATTACAGCTTAAATCAAGAACCAAGCCTCTTGATTTGAGCGGATTTCCTTTGGATTTAAGTTTAGATCTGATT
The DNA here is from genome assembly GCF_001854935.1 of Bemisia tabaci. Lineage (NCBI taxonomy): Eukaryota > Metazoa > Arthropoda > Insecta > Hemiptera > Aleyrodidae > Bemisia > Bemisia tabaci. The sequence goes on from NW_017547094.1 coordinate 23,339, forward strand.
GAATCAAGAGTCCCTTGTCTTTTCAATGTTTTCAGGAGTCTGGACTCTAGATTCAATGTGTGGTTTTTTTTTTCCAGTGTAGAGTCTAAATGCCAAGTTAAGAGTGTAGGGTGTGGAGTTGATCGACGTGAAGCGATCGAAAAATAAAAACGTGAATCGATCGATGAATTAATATAAAACCAGAGTCGAATCGATAGATCGACAGACCGAAATCGAATCGAATCGAACAATCGATCGAATTTTGTCGATCGAATCGGTGGCGATCGGTTCAAGTTTTCGTTTTCCGATCGATTCATGTCGATCGAATTCATATCCTCTTAAAATAATGGTGAAAATAAGGCTGATAATCATTGTGTCATCTAACGTTACCCTGTAAATTTAATGCAATTCGTCTTGTTTAAATTTTAAACCATGTAGGTAGGTAAATATAAGGAAATACTTGTAGTAGTCCTTTAGACTGTAATACTTTTAGATAATATAACGATATTTTAATAAAATTCCTGAAAGAAAGGCTAAGAAACAAGGGGGAAAACTTAAATTAAGAATAAGATCGCTAAAATTTCTCTCGTTGGTATCAGATATCTGCAAGGAGCACAAGGATCATATTGGGAGAAATTGACTAACTCAATATTTTCCCCAACTTTGTAAGGGAGATTTCCCCGAGACAAATCCCGTGAAAACGTCCCGGGGAGACAAGGCCTAATAAACCCCTCGCATGACATCTGTCGACTCAAGTTTTTTCCCTAAAAGGAGCCTACGAACTAAAAAAAATCATGATTTTTCATCGGCGAATCGGCATCAGGGGCTGGACCAATCTCTGCGACAAGTCCTGTTCCACGTCTTAAAACCGAGGATTTTAATCAGGCTGCCGTGGCTGGTGCTCAGAGCAGAGAGATAAAAATAAAAATAAAGAACAACGTGTAAGCAGTGGCCCAGGTGAATAAATTACTCCAACTCCTGTGTCCTGCGTCCACAAGCGCGTCGGTGGACCCGAAGAAAGCCCCCCCCCCTCCCTCAAATAGGCTGCAGCACAGGTAGGTTGAAGATAATCCTTTTTGGGTCCACACAGCTGCCACGGTGGAGCACTCGACCGAAAATGAAAATAAAACGAAACACCGCAGCTGTCGTTTCGGGAAACGCGATGCAGATACGCTCTTTGTTCGATCGGAAGGTGCGCGGTGGCGAAATCAGAAATCGATTTCAACCCTTTGAGGATCGCCGTTGGAGACGGGCGGAAAGGCTACGCGGGAGGTTGAGAGCCTGATTTTCTGCTCCGTCGAAGTCGCGAAGTCTCTTGCGGCTCGATTGTTGAATCGTTATCGATAGATCCTGATCGACAAATCCCTATCTTAGCAATGCATTCTATCGATCAAGGTCATTCGATATCGATAGATACCGATCTTAGCAATACTTTCAATCGATTTCGATAAATCCCTAGCTTAGCAATGCTTTTTATCGATCATGGCCATTCGATATCGATTCAAAGATCGAGCCGCTGGACCGCGAGGAAAGGTGGCACACTTCCGATCAACTCGAGATGAGATGAAAACTGTGCGGACATCTGCAAAAAGAACCCAATGTGAAGTTTGAATTTCGGTGCAGATAAGAAGTGATACCATCTGTGATCCGTACAAATTCAATTTTATCCTTTAATTCAAATTTTCTTATGATTTTTTTTACAGAGAAAGGGACTGCAGACGGAGCACTGCAGGATGGAGCCATTTGGGAAGGGGGCTGTTCTTGGGTTCTCTCGAAATATATTCTGTAAATTCTGTAAGAAGAACCCGCTATGAAGTTTGAATTTTGGTGCAGATAAGAAGTAATATCAACCACCTGTGATCTTTACAAATTCAATTCTATCCTTTAATTCAAATTTTCTTATAATTTTTTTACAGAGAAAGGGGATGCCGAAGGAGCACTGAAGGGTGGAGCCATTTAGGGAGAGGGCTGCATTTAGATGTTCTCAAAGTGTATTTTGCAAAATTCGAGGGTTCAAAGAATGCAGGTCGGAGAAAAAAGAATTTTTACTCCTCTATGGTACAGCTTTTTTTTATTTATATGCAATAGACCATCTAATGGCACAAGAATGAACCAGCTCGCTTTTAAGTATTCCTTGGGATCCTAGAATTTTTTTTTCAACGCTACGGCTTACATTTTGATTTTTAAAACCAACCTGACAAAATCCTTAAAAATTTGCCTCTGAGGACAAATATGAAGAGTGAAATTTAATTGGTTTTCTCGTGATTGAACACTTTGTTAGAGATAAAAAAAAACCGAAGAACCTTCAATGAGGTTCCTGCGCTCTTGCTTTAGTAGCAGTATTATCAAGCTATATACCTACACAGAGAAGAAACAAAAAAACAAACAAAAGAGAAAGAAAAAAAGGGAGGAGGTAAAACAAAGTAAGGCCTTTATGATCCGGATTTGCGCCAGCAATTCGACAACTTAAAAGGAGTTCATGAGAACTCGATCGGTTTTTTCAGTTGTTCGATGAAAGTTTCCGCTAAAGTTATCATGGGTTTCCACCGTTCCCAGAATCTGAGCATTCCACCTAAATTATTAATTCCAAGTTGAAGTTTCTCTGTTGTTCTCTTTGAGTTCTGTAGTCTTTTAGCTTTGAATTCATTTGGGAAAAATTCGGAGTTGGTGATTAGTTCATCGGTAACGGAACCGATGCTTTTGATGGAGAGAGTTACTGTTTGACTCAAGTTATCGTTATTGCTAGTTAATTATCGCAGATTATTGAGAACTAATGACATGAGCTAATGTAGGACTTTTGGTCAAAATGTTCCGGGAGAGAAGAAATAACAAGTAACTTGATCGAAAGGATTAAAAATCAATGCTCATTTTCTATATTATAAGTCAAATAGGACTTTTCGCTCTTGAAAAAAATTCCTTTATCAACCTAAACAAAATCAGTCATTGAAAATTACGTATGGGCCAGGGAAAAACTAAAATTGACGACGGGTTTTCAGTTGATGCACAGTCCTTGAGAATTTTGTCGAATATGAATAATATTCGAGCGCCAACATTCGCCCGTTAAACATCCTCGCATTCAGAAATTGAAAACACCTTCAATTATCTGTGCATGCAGCGCGGACATCCCTCGGGTATGAATAGTTATATCCAAACGTGGTGATTAAGAAACGAAAACGCCTCAATCATTTGTGTATGCAATATGAACATCCAAAAAGTGCGAATAGTTGCATCCAGGCGTTGGGATTTGAAAGCCGTTCGCATTCCATTTTTCCCGGTGTAGTAAAGGGCAACTAATTATAACTTTTATACGTGACGATGTTGCATTCGCAAGTTGAAACCGCACAGTGGCAGAGCAGATTGTAAATTTAATAAAATCGAAATTATATTAGGAAAGTAAATACATGAAATAGAGGGCAGTATTTGCTTAACTTATCTGGTTTTTATAGACATTTCCCATTTTCCCTTATTTGAAATTTCTAATGAAGCATAATATGTGCCTAACTCCTACATTCATAAGCTTCTCTCTGCCCGCATGAAAAAATTGAATACGTTAAATCAAAATCTACATTATCATAGATACATAAACGCAACACTAAAAGAAAAGCTCTGATTTTGTTTAAGTTAAATCCATTCCTAGTGACCAGGGTTTGTGAGTACTTTTTTCTTTTTGCACTCATCTCGCGTAGAGCGTCTACTCTGCTCCTGTTGGACATGACATATAGGTCACCCTATTTTTCTCTCTCTCTCCCCAAGGACTGGAGAGCAGGAACAGTCACAAGCTGAGCTTGAAATTAGAAAAGGAGAGAGCCGGGAGCAGAATATACGAATTACGAAGAGACGCTAAGTGTGAAATTTAAAAACTGAGGTACACAGGGTGTTGCCAACTTTCGCTAATTCTTGGTTCCGCACTCAGAATGGGCCTGTTGCAAACTTCAACTGGAGCTTAGGTTGCAAAATTGACTCAAACAATTATTTTTTTTCTTCTTTTTTTAAAAGAAAGAATAAACCTGTGTGCAATGTGATCTGTGCATGAGATCAGAGGAAACCCAGTGATATTTTCGGATAGAAATGCCAAAGATTCTCCTGGAATGCAGTTTGCGAGAGGAAATTTGGCAACATTAAAAGGCAGTTACGTTCTATCGTAAAGGAAACGACGAAATTTGGGACAAAATTTGAGCTAGGACACTCCTAAACTGCTAGCACGGAGTTGCATCGTAGTAAAATATACCTAATTCCTGGGAAGGAGACGGTATGGCAGAAAACCTGCCAAGAGACCCTGCATAGGTAAGCTTTTACTTTCGGGACTCCAACATTCAACTGTTGACCTACCTGCATGGTGGATGCTGAACAACGAGTTGGGTATTTTGTTTTGCAAACATAATGAAGTTTGGTAAACTTGTTTGGCTCATTATGTCACCCGAGGCTATTCATCCACCTGGTAGGTATGATGACTGTTCCTCCCTTATAATTGGATTGCATTTTGCAAAAAGGAACCAGAAGAATTGCGATGATGCTAAGATTGTGCATTTTCATCCTTTGCAATACAATTACTGAAACCATGAAAGAAAGTGAAATTTGTATTGTAATTTTGTCTTAAATTTACAGTTTTCAGCGAGTAAAATAGAAACTGTTAATGGATAATCAAGTTTTTCCTCCATGAAAAAAGAAGTTCCACAATCTTAGCAACATTGCAATGCTCCTGGTTCCTTTTTGCAAAATGCAATCCAATTGTCCATAAGAAAGTGTTGAATCTCCGAAAGTTATAGAGTCACCCGTCGCCCAGAGGCCAGTGGAGGGTCTCTTGTTTCTGGCAGAAAAGGCCAAAAAAAAAATAAAAATAAAAAAAAATTGAGAGCCCTCATAACCTACTTTCCTGGTCGGAGCTTGATTTTAGTTGAGGAAATTAAGCTTAGATTTGGCATCATGGTGGGTAATTGCGACGACGAAGATAGCCATGACACCGCAGCTGAAACGGGGAGCGGAGTTGAATATGCAGGCGTCAGAATAATGTCCGCAAGGTGTCGTGCAACTTTGAGCCGGGTTGGCGAACGACAATTTTTTCACTCCCCGGAACTTGTCAGAATATTAAATTTGTTGAAATTTCTGGGACACCCCCTCCGCCGCCCGTCAGCTTGTTGCCCCCGGCCGGTCGGGACTTAGCTCTAATATATTGCTCTTGAATAATAAATCGGGGGTAAATGAAGATTTGCATGAAAAATGGTCCGAGCGGGACGGAAGGGGCGAGGCGGAAGCGCCTTGAGCGTATGCAACCCATTTGTTTGCCCGGCACCGCGGTTCGTCCGCCTCGTAGGTGCTGCGAAGGGGTTGTGTCACGGCTGATTCATCACGCGCGATGGGCACTTTATGATGAAGTCTGGCCAGTCTCTGATACTCACTGATGCCGTCTTCCCCTCCTCAGTGACGCGGTGTTGCCGAATTGGATGGCAAAATGTCATGAAAAATGAAATTTTGAAATTTCATGTGATATTTCATTAAATTTTAGAAATGGAGATGTTGCATGTGTGAGGGATTTGCGATTTGACCATTGATTCTTATGTAAAAGTTCGCGAAAAACACGATGGTGCCACTGGTTTTCTCTGAAATCATCTACCAAGCTCAAAAAAAGCTCTCAAAGTGAGGCCAAAATGGAGGGAATATCTCACCCTACCCTGAGAGTCCACCTCTACATCAAAACAAACTCTCCATGCAAAGATAGGCTCTCCAAGGTTGTCGTGTTTTCAGTCTTGGAGTCCCCAAATAAAGTGACAACCCTGCTAATGTATTTGCTCCCTATCTTTGCATGGAGAGTTTGTTTTGATGTAGAGGTGGACTCTCGGGGTAGGGCGGGATATCCCCTACATTTTGGCCTCACTTTGAGAGCTTTTTTTGAGCTTGGGAGATGATTTCAGAGAAAACCAGTGGCACCATCGTGTTTTTCGCGAACTTTTACATAAGAATCAACGGTCAAATCGCAAATCCCTCACACATGCAACATCTCCATTTATGAAACATATTGAAAAATATCGGTTTGTTATCATGTTTCACCTAATGTATAATTGTTGACTTCCTTCTATTTTTGTGTGTTCGAGTGCGGGTTGCATACTCTAGCCCCTGAAAATATGAAATATTTCACATCCTCGTGAAATTTCATGAGATATTTCACCGAAATCTTTCATTTCTTTCTTACGTGTCATGCCACCGTGTTGCCGAAAATCAAATAAAATAAAATGGGATGAAATTTGTGTCTGACCCTAAAAACAATTTTCCGCAATATAACGCATTTTTGGAATTTTCATAGTTTTGTCGTTTTCGAACTGAAGGATTCAATTCTATCGGGTTCAGCAGAAATGACCTGAGAGAGGATAGAATAAAAAAGAATCGAAAATTTATGGGTTCATAGTTGTACTTCTTGATAGACCTCAATGTCAAAGAGAAAATTTAATTTCTCTTTTTCTGTTAAGAAAGGGTTTTTTTAACTTTGAATTTTTGACTGTAGAAAATGTATACGACAAGTTAAACCAAAAAGTAATTTTCACATGTTTTCGCAAAAATTTGGGCGTGTCTGTGAGTTAAGATCCCTCCACACCACGAGTTTTGCTTTAAAAATCGAACTTCTTATATTCATTGTAAAAAAAAACCCTCCGCAGTCTGGTCTCATCTAGAAAACTGCAGTTGCCCTCACGGAAAAAACAACTCGATGGCCACTAAATGTGATCTTCGTGAAATCTAAAGGCCAGTTCCAAATTCTCGACGGTGTTAACAATGTGTCTAATTCATACTGATTGACTTGGCCCTTTTTCGGTCCCATCATGGAAATTCCTATCATAGCATACATTTGACAACTTTGGATTTGCCAGGTTATGAGTATCTCTTGTCAACTGGGCCGAAAAGTTCAGCGACTAACTTCTCTTCAGCCTCCGAAATTTTGATTACCTAGCCCAGATTTCTCCCTGCTAAACCTTACCCTAACACTGTCCCATCCCCAAACACGTCACACATTTCCCTCGTATAATACATCATGCACATGCGATTAATTTTGTACGAACAGCTTGTCCGATTAACAGAGAATCTTGCACAAAGCGCCGAAACAGATATTTTTGGAATATTATCGCACAATTTTGATTCACTGTAGTGACTATCACTATGATCACTACTGTGAGCAAATCTAGAAGAGGCTCAGTTGTAAACGAGGAAATACGATCAATTTATCTAAAGTTGGCGATGAATTCATGTGGTTCAAAAACCATGGCTAAAACTACTCAATCAGAAGTGATCCATAGGAGCTCTTTACTGACAGTAGCTATAACCAATACTAATTATTTTTTCAACAGTGGGTGATCATTTCACTAAATTAGTGATAAAATTAACAACGTAGAGGTAAAATTACCAGTTATACTGGTTATGATTACCATTGATGAAGAGTGCATACGGAACACAAAGCATATGGTAATTTTAACCAGTTCTTTCTCAGAGCAAAAATTCAAGTGCGGCCAGACTGCTCTGCAGGCAGAGCGTCAGCAGAAGAGATTTGACTAGTAGAGATCCATCATAATATTGGTAGGATTCTTTACCTAATCATACTTCTTATTTTAAACAAAGGGACCAGAGACAGCTTACATCGACAAATTTTTGCAAAAGTTCGTAGCAGACTCAGTTTCAAAATGACTTATCATTATTGGATTACATCTAGCAAAAAGGAACTACAGAGTGTACTACAGAGTGTACTACAGAGTCTACTTACAGGTGTACTATTACAGTGTTGTAAAAAAGTTGCTTCTTCATAATTATCCAAAAAAAAAAAAAATCTCCCGGAATAGCAAACAGCTTTGACTTCCCACCAAAAAATTGTCAATTTTAAGGGAAAATAATTTTGTAAATGATAATACTTTACGTATATTAAGTATTTTTAAAAAAGAAGGAGAGGGTGCATGTTATTGAAAACATTGTAATCGCGCTGCTTCCTTTTTGCTAAATGGATTGCATTTTGCAAAAAGGAACCAAGAGTATTTTAATGTAGCTATGATGGCGCAACTTTCACTGAAAAAAAAAAAGAATCTTAAATTTGCCACCAAGACGTATTTCTTCTTAAATGAAGAATTTTGACGGTTAATATAAGCTACTTTTTTGCTTAACCCAAGCATTATTTTTCTTAAATCAAGAAAAAGTCAGCTTAAAGCAAGATAAAAAAAATTCTTGGCGGCAAATTCAAGCATTATCATGCTTGATCCAAGCTACTTTTTTTTCAGAGTACATTCTTCGGAATGAAATTACTGAACGCATTAAATTTACAAAGGTAATTTTAGTCTTAAATCTATATTTTATTGGGAGTTAAGATACAACTTGTTTCGACGAGTATTTCGAGTTAAAAAAATTGCACAATTTTAGCGACATTGAAAGTCCCTTGTTTCCTTTTTGCAAAATTCTATCCAAATGTGATCCTTTCGAAATTATGTTTCGTCTAGTCATCTTCTGATTTTTTCAACAGAAAAAAGTTAAAGTTACGAAAAGATCAACTGACGCAGCCGGTAAAAAAAGGAAATGCTTCTGTACGGTATCAAAGCGCACCAGAGGCGAGGAAGGCGGAAAATTAAAGCTCATCTGAGCTTTTATGAAATGACGCTAATTTCATAAGGCTCCAGAGGGCTTAGCTAACACAATTCAGAGTCTTTGATTAGCCTCATGTTTCTGACTCATCGTCAGTTTTATTACTTCTTCTCTAATTAATCCTCTCTTCTCTCCCGAATCTGCGAGGATAATTAGTTGGGGTTGGGGATCGTGCGGGAGGGGGCGGTTTTACTACCCTTGCCTGTCCTCACGCAGCTCAATGTACTTTAGAATTCTGTAACTTCAATTATGAATTCGTTACTCGTGACTTACGGTGGCGGCGGCTCGTCCGCGGAAGCAAGAATACTGCCGTGCTAAGGAAGAACGCCGTATGAAAATTCGAGAGTCGCCAAAGTCCCTACGATAAAAGTTTCATTTCTTGGGAAAGTTATTAATATTTTCTCTTGAAATTTTCAGGACTTTTCGGAGGAATTTCGCGCAAAATTATCTGAAAATTTTGAAGAAAAATATTCATAAGTTTACCAGGAAATTCGTGTTTTATCAAAGGCAATCAAAGGCAACGCCTGAAGGTTCATACGATGTTCTTCCTTAGCAGGGTAGAATAGCGGTGTCTCCGTAGTCCTTCTTCTCGAAGGATCTGAAAAATAATTAAAGAGTCGAAGAGACAGTGACGATTTTGCAAGTCGGCATTATTATGTTTTCCTCCGTTTAAAACCATTAAAAATATCGATTTTTTGAATATCAAGTAATTTCGAATAATCGAAAAAGATCGATTATAGGCGAGGCAAGCTACCTCACCAAGAATCGATTGTTTTACATACATTTAATGCCTGGACGAAAATGCACAATTTCAACCGAAAATTCGTGCTCTGTTGGAGGGAATTTGACAATGTTGCGGATATCCATATTACAATTTCCTTCGGAATGACAGTAGTTAAAAGCATACTGGATAAATGGGGGGTAGAGGGTGGGGAGGGGAAGGGTGGCATGGAAAGGTGGACGAAGCGCGATCCGATTCGTTACAGGACGATGACAAATATGAGGTTTTTGACAGTTTTCAAAAGTCAAAGGAGGGGACAATGCCCGCAAGGGCGATCGTCGTCGATAAATTGACACTTTATTCAAAGATCCGTCACACTCCAGATTTTGAAGAGGTCGACCCGACTCAATGCGTGGTATTTTATTTTGGAGGAGGAGGGTGAGATCGAGGCATTTTCATACCACCCTCCCATTCGGCACTCAACCCGTGGTCTACTTTTGGCTATCCTTGATCATCATGACTGAATATCATTTTTTGGAACACGTCCACTCAGAGATGAATATTTTTAAATCCTAGCACCTAGTTACAGCTCTATAACTCATCATTAGGGTTAATATCAATCAATCAAGTTGCTGAAATCACACAACGTGGTAATTTTTAATGTTAATTCAAGTTGATAATGGGTCCGCCGGCTGATTGTTGAAATTGATAGACAAAGCTATAGGCAAAGAAAACGTAAGGAGAATGGAGCAACCCTATTTGTTAAAATGGGTGGTTCCTATTGACTGTAGGAGAAAATGATGGACTACATGTAGGGTTTCTATAGTGGGTTGCCGGGTTACCTACTTCTTTGTCCATTGCAACCACCCTCTTCCACCAATAGGATCCCTCCACATCCCTTTTGTCCTCTTTGTCCATAGCTTTGTCTATACATATTTCAATAATCGGTCTGCTGTTGTACGCACGTAAAGTAGCCGAGTAAAGAGAATCTGCGCAAGTTACATTGCACGAAAATCACATAATGGCACATCACAGAAGTGTAGAATCCACTGTTTACCGTTTTTCTCCATTTGAATGTGTTGTAAATAATCGATTCCAGGCGAGACAGACTGCTTTGATAGACATCGATTGTTTTGCAAGCCTTTAAATGGACGAAACTCAGCGTTACTTTGTAAGATTCACCTTATCCTGACCGTTACGTAGCAAAGATCACTGCACTCAACTCCGCTATCAGACTGACCGACTGATATCAACCCTCTACCGTGAGTTCAAGGTGGAAATTGATAATTTTTTTTTAAAGTTTAAGTTGATAATTTTTAATTTCAGATACAACTTCCGAAGACTAATGTTGATGCACTGTTGGGTTGCTCTGGTAGAAATACGCAAAACCAACCTAGTTGATGAGTTCGTAACATTCTTCGTGAGAACAGAGATACAAAAGCACGGCTAAAGGCTCGATAGTCTCAGTTTCGCATTGTGATTCAGCCTCTGTGCCTGATCGGATCCCTGTCTGTTCATTCTTGCCCATCTTTTGCGACATGAAATTCCATTCTACGTTTGTCTCATGTTTGATGGTAGCTATTATCGGCATGCTCACCTTCGTAACACAAGCTGTAGGATATGAACTCCCAAAATCCAAATTCGTTCAACAGACTTCGGAGGCGACGATCCAGATACCGGTACCGGTGATACCGGTGGCGCCGGTGGAGCAGACGTTCCAGATACAGGGGCAAAAGCCAATGTAACAAGTGCAACACATTCAACCGGTCCTAAGTACTTCAAATTCGGCTTGAAATATTGAGTCACGAACATCTGTGGTAGATGGAAACACAGTAAGTTGTTTTATTTAGCATTTCCATATCTAAACTATTCACAGGGTGTGCATTGCCCCCCCCCCTTTTTTTTTCTTTCAAAATCTACACCAGAGTCTTCAAAATTCTGAAAAATGTTTAAAATTATCTTGTGAATCAACAGAGTTTGTTCCATTTTTTATTTCATATTATTATTATTATTTAAACGTTTTTACCTGTCACATGAAAATACAAACAATTTCATTACATTTAAGAATAAAAAGTATTAGAAATACAACAGCATGATGGACTCATTCAAAATTTTCGATTACAATTTCTAAGCAAGAAATTAGTATTTTCCGTGGATACTTGTGGATGTAAACTTTTCTTTCGAACATTAAAATTTTAATTTTAGTAGTACGCTGAACTACGTGTAAGTTTGTGAAATGATTCTCTCACGGTTTTCTGAATTGTTCTTGATAAATTTATAAGCACCTTACATCAGAAGGGGATGGATTTTGTTTATGAAATCAGCAAATCTGATTTTAGTTATAAGATTATTTGTGTTCGACTAATAATACATTTTGTTTTATGTTTCTTTACTTCGTTTACTTATTTTACTATATTTTTCTTCATAGGCGAGATGGCGAGAGGTTTTGAGCGCCGGAAATATTAAACCCTTTTCTCCCTTTGAGTTGATTTTAGAATTCTTAGTAAGTCCAATCAGTTATACCCGAACTTTTGATGAGAGAGCAAGTCTGGTGATTCTGTAAAATCCACTTAGTGTAGTGGTTCACAGCTTAGCCATTCTTTGAGGAAACCACGTTTGAGGTTTCAAATGCTGATGAGATCTCAGTTCGAAACGGGACGATATGAAGGTCATATGAAAGTTTTTCCTCCAAAAAAGCTAGTGTACTTCTGTAATCTCTCCAATGAAAATTAATAGCCTGTCTGTTTGTTGGGTTCCGTTCACTACTTTAATATACGCAATTGCACAATCTGGACAGCACCGCACAAAACTTACACCTCGTTCTTGCGAAAAATGTTTGAGCTGACCTCATTATTTTAGTCTTTCGTAACATAATTTGCAAGACATTTTTAGAGGGTGATATAGTAACAAATTACCACAAACGAATCAGAGTTTACAAGAGTGTCAGAAAACACGTTCCTCCGTTATTTATTTTTTCAATTTAAAAAGCTCCTTTTAAAATTTTCGATCGGTCAATTTTCTAAAATTGAGAGACAACACTGGAAAAAAGAAGCATTGGATCTAGAGTCCAGACTCTTGAAAACATTGACAAGAAAAAATACTCTTGATTCAATCGGATTTTTGCTGGAATAAAAACGAAATCCGCTTAAATTGAGAGGCTTAGTTCTTGATTTAAGCTAGATTCTGATCGAATCAAGAGTACTTTTTCTTGTCGATGTTTTTAAGAGTTTGGACTCTAGATCCAATGTGGTTTTTTTCCAGTGAAAATAACGCTCGGAACATTCAATTTCAGAGGGCCGCAGACTGCGAAGTGCAAAATCTCCGATTGTATTGAAAATGTGAATGAGCACCCCCTCCTCTCAAGCTCGGCTGGAGCCTTGCTGTGTATAAAACCGCCTATTACTCCGGGATTTCCACGAGACGAACGCGGTTTTGGCCATGCTCAGCGGGGTATACAGCGCAGCGGGACGGAGGCCAGGGGGTCAGCGGGTGAGCGAACGTGCCGTAACGAGAGGAAATGGAATCATGATTATTATTTTATTAATGCGAGTACGATCGCTAATTGCCCATATCCGCACCCCCTTCCTCCTCTCCGCGCCGTGTCGGGCTCGTTGCTTTAATCAAAACTATCCTTGTTTTAAATCGAGCCATCCAGCCGCATTATAAGGGGGGATGCCGGGGGGGGGAGGGTCATTTTCCGCGCCTACCCCCGAAAAAAAAGGGATATTACTGCTTTCCATTTCGGCTTAAGCGTGGCCGACCACGTGGTTTTAGTCCATGGATGTCAAGTTGAGGGTAATGGCGAATATTAATTATATGCAAAAAAAAGGACTATCTAACATGCGTAGATACATTTCGACGGTGAAAGTCGGCAATCACATAATTCGTTTGCGGTGTCTGAAAATCTCCGCCTCTACGTCATTTTTTTAAAGGAGAACAAATTGATATTATTTCTTGAAGTTTTTGCAGAATTTTCCTCGTATTGAGAAGAAAAATCATGACAGTTTTAAAGAATTGTTTTAAAGAATTGCCCTTGAGTAGTTTTCCATTTAAAAAATAAAGTATGACAGGAAGTCTGCGACGTCGCAAACCGAGTTATGTGATTGCCGACTTTCACCGTCGATTTGTTCTGCTTGATGCGGCTCTTAGAGGCCGTCCTCAAATTAGGTAGTATACGCTAGGGGGAGAAAGGGGGTCGAGGAGCGTTAAGTCATTTTGTTTTTACGTGGTTAACGATAGGGGCCTACGATATAAAAGCTTTACAAGGGGGAAGGGGGTCACCAATGCCGGAGAAGTGCATTACGTATTTCAGGGACGACCCCTTAGCGAGAGTTGAAAAACGCATAGGACTAAGGAAGTTGAGGCTCGCGGGTATTCATTAGCTCAAAGGGAACTAACAAAATGGTAACGTCATAAAGTAAACCAGCAGGGATACGTTAGAACCAGATCAGAGTCATCATGAATCATCAGGGATAGAACGAAGTGATTCAGAGGAAGGATGAGCAATATTAATGAAGTCTTTTTGACCATGGGCGATCACAAATGTGTGCTTACTGCCGATTCGCTGACAGTTTTTGCCCAGTTGGTGCTCTCTTGCGTCCGTCGTTTTCCCTTTAAAAAATCTTGCGTCTTAATTTGGGCAAAATCATCTATTTTTTTTTTTTTAAATCAACATACGTGGAAGAAACGCATAATTTTAAGGATTTGGTGCATGCAGATAAACAATTTTGGTTCACCAAATGGAACACCCTAGTTTTTGGCCTAGAAAACTGAAGTTTTTAGTCGTAAGAAAGAAACTTCAGGTCAGGTAAGTAAAGTTTTTTTTGGTTACGTTGAGAGTCTTTTCCTTTGCCGAAGATTTAGGTTATATGGAGCACAGTCTTTCTATGACCGAAAACTTTAGTATTACCTCAACCAAACGACTTTGTGTTCAATACGTCGATTTTTTTTTTCCTCCCAGTAATAACCGTAACTCGGCAGCACAGCGCAAAGGAACATCATCGACAAGAATTAAAAACATGGGGAGATAATGCATAAAGAATAAAAACGGAAACGATAAAAAAAAATCAGGTTAAATCGAAGCAATTTGAATGCTAGGGTTGAGTCGAAGCGGCATCTGTGACTAGATGGGATCAAACTGTACTACCCTATTGATGAGAACGCCGCATGAGCTTTCGGGCGTCGTCATATTTCCTTGGAAAAAACCACGAAATTTTCTGGTGAACTTACAAATACCCACCTATCAATTATTCAGAGAATTTTATTCGCAGTTTGGTTTTTGGGACCTGAAAATCTCATTAAAACATATTCATGGCTTCTTTTTGAAAATACAAATTTTTCTTCGGAATATTTGGCAACATTTGAGTTTTTATACGCCGTTTATACTTAGGCAGGGTGTCTGTGAACGTTATATGCGAGAGGGCTCGGGCGGCCAGGCAGGCGGCTTTGGAGTTTTAATTAGTAAGCCGGATTAACCGATATCCATCGATATCTAATTATACCCGAATTGGAAAACGAAAAAACTCATAGACTGCTCTTTTCTCCGCTATACTTCTATCTAAACGATACTGCAGTTGGAGTAAAAATAGAAACCTATTTTTACTCCAACTGCAGTCGAAACCATATCGCTCCTGTTCACACATTATGATTCGATCGGTCGGCTATCGTGGGATCGACCAACTGAGATAGGAAAAGAAATTATTAATCAAAACAAAAATACGATTCATCACAATTGTAGAACTTGGTGTAACTCGGGGGGAAGAGGATGAAAAATTTCAAAATTCAACTTATAAGTGAGAAACCAGTAATTTCTGTGTGCCTATGCAAACTTCCAGGTGTCAAAAAACCTAGGTCTACTAAGATAGAGTTTGCATATTGATTAAATAAAACACTTTTTCATATAAGATCCATATCCACTCCTCTGCAGGTATGTGGCTATACAAACGTTAGCAAATCTTTGCAGAAAAATATTTCTTTAGTGAAAAAGTCGTGAGTATTCTTATTTAAAATTTTCAGACACTTCAGAATAAACCGTGAATAATAATATCTATGGATTGATATTTCCTCACTAATTTCCCGAAAATGTAAGTAGCCACGTATATATAGGAATTAATTAATTATTTGTTTCTAGCACGGAATATTTTCGGGCTATACATACTATATCTAAAATGTCTGATATAGGAATTAATGGTGAGCCTTTGAGGCCCCTTCCTTAGGAAAACCGTATTTTCAATAATGTTAAATCAATTGATTTATTTTTTCGTGTTAGAAATCTCCATGTAAACACACTAACTTGTCTTGATTTCATCTAACCCTTATTCTTTCCGATCCCTCGCCATGTTTCGTTTTTCCTTAAATTCTCCTGCCAATTAACAATTAACGAGGCAACGACACGGAATATTCGGAAACTGAATCTCAAAATTCACGAAAAGCATAATGTCGTGCTGAGAAAAAACGCCGTATGAACCTTCTGGCTTTGCCAAATTTCCTTTGATAAGACACGAATTTCCTGGAAAACATATGAATATATTTTTCTTCCAATTTATCAGGTAATTTTGTTCGCAATTTAACCTAAAGTTCTTGAAATTTTCAAGGAAAAATATTCATAACTCGCCTCAATGAGAAACATTTTAAAGAGGGGAATTTGACAATTCTCGGATGTTCATACGGCGTTCTTCCTCAGCACGGCTATGTAAATCTAGAGCCGAAGAACGGGCAAGGGTTCATCCAATCAACACGAAGCGAACACGACAAGCGGTCGGTGATCAAATTATACGAAAAAATCGCACAACAAACTCAACATGGAATAATTGTCAATCCCGCAGATAAATCAATCCTCGCCTCGACATTTCGCCACACGCGAGTTTTTCGGTCCTCGCTGATTTTTTTACAGAATCCATATCGACTCTTCCATGCTAATTAAAAACGGCATATGGACATTTGAACGTTGCCATGTTCCGCCAGATAAAATATTCATTTCGCAGAAAGTGATTAAAAACTCATCACTCGGTAGTCCTTGATTTCTTCTTTCCACAGGGAAAAAAGGAGGTGCGTTTGCATCTCGGGCATCTTGGATATTTTGAATGGCGTAGGTCGGTATACGGACGGTTTTATCATCGATTCTCTTGGAAATAGTGTACTTTATGAAGAAAATTCATTCCATATAAAGTGTTTGAAATTATATCAAGAGTTGATTTAAGCAAAAAAAATCGGACGTTATGGTCCATTTTTCATACTTCGCATTCCGGATTTTGCTCGAGTACCTGTACCGACCTACGTGACGGGGTAAACAAGCCTCAATATGCAAATACCTACTTTTCAGTGTATTTTCCGAAGAAAATACACTATGGCATTCTCCCATGATGTCGAACCCAGACCTGAGACATTGTGAAGAGCACCGATCACGGGTCGTATTTCAATTTGCACTGATTCCTACCTTCGTCAGTTGCATGATCATTTTCTTGCTTTAATTCTCATAATTTAGCCATTATTTTTAGCTTCAGAGAATGGGGCTCTAATTGTAAGTGGCCTAAAATGTCCTGGTTGTGCGGCTTTTACCATTTTCCGACCTTCTTATGTCAATTTTGGGAGGTTTTCCCTAATAATTATGTTGAAAGGCTGAGCACATTTCTACTTAACATTTTTGAACACAGAGCGAAATGTGAATAAAACTCGATAAAAAATTAAAAGATGTACATGAATAGGATGGACTTAACGCAAGTCGGCATAAGTGAATTTCACGTTGCCTGATTTTCCTTTGTAAAATATTTTTTTTACAGGCAAACTTAGCAACACAAAGGCTTGAAACTCCGTGTAAATTTTGGCTAAGGTATTTTTTCAAAATTTCAAAGCGAAATGCTGCTTCGTTTCCTCGTAAAAAATGAAAACACGAGAGGCAATTATGCAACGTCTGATGTAGTTAGATTCTTTCTGATTCCTACCATCTGAAAAAAACGCAAATTTGCATTATTTCCAGCAGAATTTTGGCAACGTCTAAATGTCTTTACGGTGTTTTTCCTTAGCTAGGGCTCTCTCCTCCTCGCCCTCTCCTTCTAAATCGTTGATCGATTCTCCAAAACTTGACTATAACAAATTTCGAATCGATGACGAGTCACTTGATTACTATGTAATATTCCGGTCGGTAACATATTTCAATGCGTAGAATATTTAAAACGGAGAGCAAGTTGTATTGGTAGCATCTCAAATTTTTCACGCATCCGAAACTTGACCGGATTAGGAAGGACTGAGGAGAAAATATTTAAGAACGAGATGGGATGCAGGTAAGAAGTACGGTTGAGGTGTATTTGCTTAGCTGATGGATCGCGTCCCGACTGTCAACGTTGCCTTATTACCTTGATGATATTTTGATCGATCGAGATATTATTTGGATCTTTGGACGAATGTTGAAAGGAACTATGTGCGCATGTACAGCGTTTGCGTTCTTTAGTTCGATTAAATTTACTTGTAAATATATGTAGTCTTCCTAAGCATATATATCGAGAGCCAAAGTGCAAAACCACGAATCTTCATTGCGAAATTTCATGTTTCAAAATTTCCGCTCCATTTGAATTTTTTCGAAGAGGCACAAGCCAACTTTATAACTTGAAATTCATACCGAATAGCATTTTCCTTAGAACGGTATACTACACCGTACACCGAGTATATTTCTTTATGGGTGGCAACAATCATAATTTCTACACGGAGAAAAAAACTTCGTGCGTGGGACCCGAAGTTGAGGTCATATGGATCTCTGAAGTTTTCGGATCAAGTATCTAAAAACTTGAGGTCCAGCTGTCGCAGTTCGGGTCAGACATCTGAAGCACTTCGATATATACCGAAGAATTCGGGTTACACATCTGAAGTACTCTGGTGCATACAGAAGGGTCTCGATGTCTGACCCGAACTTCGGCAGCTCGACCTCAAGTTTTCGGATGCGTGATCTGAAAACTTCAGAGATCCATAGAACCTCAACTTCGGGTTCCATGCACGAAGTTTTTGTCTCCGTGTAATTACCTGAGCCATCTTGGGCTGCACGAAGCAATAAAGATTCAAAAAACACCAGGCGTTATGTGGAGATGGAAACGACAGATAATAAGGTTTTTCTATTTGCTTTCATCACCGTGAACTTTACTTTAAGTAAACAGCCATTTTTACCCATAGAATCTACCCATTTTTGAAACCAATCGTGTGCTACATTTGGAAAACATTTGCAACTTTGACCTCGGCAATAAAAGAAGCAGGTGATAAGCGTCAAAGGTTGGCAACAACCACCTTCCATCTAGGGTCAGTAGCATTTTCCTGGACCCTGCGGATCCTCGGTGGAGGATTTCTATTCCGCCGTGCTAAGGAAGAACGCCGTATGAGCCTTTAGGCGTTGCCAGATTTCCTTTGGTACATCAGGAATTTTCGGGAAAATATGCAAGAAAATTTCTTCCAATTTTTCAGATGATTTTGTTTGCAACCTAATTTCACCTAAAGTCCTGACAATTTTAAGGAAAAATATTTGTGGCTTTCCTCAAAATTAGACATTTTATAGAGGGAAATTTGGCAACCCTCGAATGCGCATACGGCGTTTTTCCTTCGCACGGTAGTATTCTCCCCTGCTTGAGCGGCAACAGAGCATGCGCGAATCCAATCAGGAATAGCCAAGACGCGCGCTAGCTTATGGAGCCCGACCATCATGAGCACCGCCATGGATGACCAATAAAGGGGGAGCCGCCCCCCTCCCTCTTCGCTGGGCCCATTTCGGCGTGACAAATCGATCGGCGACCGAATAATAATGGAATGCCGATCCCTGGACTCCTTCACCCATCAGGATTTTCAGCTCCATCCGGGCATGGGCATCGTGCATTGAGGCATCATCCCAATGTCACCTCCCACCCCCACCACCCTCATCCTCATACTTATCGCTAGGACGTGGCGCACTGTCTTGAGAGGTACCTTCAGTTAGTTCAAATCAGTTACGATCCGGCAGGTTTGTATCTCTGCGCTTGGCAGTGGTGATTCCGCAAGTTGGCAACACTGTATTTCCTCCATTTAAATCCATAGGAAATATCGATTTTAGGCGAGGTAAGATGTATCACCAAGAATCGATTGTTTCACATACATTTAAATGGAGGGAAAACAGGGTTGCCACTGGTGCTTAAGATGAGCGCAATAAGTGGAAAAAATGATTATCTGTGGAAAAACTGAGAAATTATTACAATAATGTTTCAGATGACGAGATAAGTCCGTCCTCGTTGGACCGACTTCGCTTTTATGCCGCAAAAGGAGGTGCTCGAGATTTTTTTGGGGAAAATATTGGGCTCTAATGAGTATCAGTACAAGGCTGAGAAAATAAGGAATTACATTTCCGGCTCTTATTGAAAACAACATAAGTGCCTTTAGTATTCCAATGCAGATAGGTCATTTTATGCAAGAGCGAGAAATAGATGTTCTGCATTGCAAAATGTAGTCCATTTAATGTGTACGCGAGAAAAATCCTCTAATCTTGCGGAGACTTTGTTAAATTCTTAATTGGCGATTGGCATGAAGTTATAGGAGCACCGCTGAAGAGCTTTTTACGATGATACTCATGCGTGAGTCAGAGAGGAGTTCAATGATCCGATCTTCGGCGTCGGCGAGGAAGACATTGTAGCGGGTGCACCCAGCACCCATTCGCATGTCGCCGTTCACTGTTCTCCGTGCGAATTTGCATGCCACAAAGACCACGCGCCGAAGCCGCCGCACAGAGATGCATCCTCCAATAGTGTGGACTTCACCATCTCATGATATTATGCAACTATTTTTTGGGATACTGATTTTTTTTCTTTTTAATTTCCGCAATAGCATACGAGGGGCTGTTCATAACTTACGTCTCGCACGGAGAGAAAGGGTCGCCTCAGTCTTAAACCGCAGTCAGATCCATCGTACCGACACTGCGCATGAGGTCACGCAAAAATTGGGCAGAAACTAAATAATTTTGAAAATGTGTTCATTGTTTTGATTAAGGAACTGGAGTTTAATTAAGCTAATTTAAATTCGTATGAATCCCTCTTAAATTTTGCCGCACTGCCATAAATCGAGGAAGGATATTCGGTATCGGAGTCTATAAAGCGCCCAAAAACCCAAAGAGTGATATAAATGCGAAGTGAAATTAGCACCATGATAAAATCGTATGGCACCTCGCAAAAAAGTAGATTCCTCTCCGTAATAGTTTAGGTCACTCCATTGATAGAATAAATTCCGCTCCGCATATGTATCAATTGGGGTTTTTGGGTGTTAAATAGATTTCGGCGCATGAAGAATTTCACTCCAAAATGTTAAACAGTGTGCTAAGGAAGAATGTCATCTGCATGAGTGTCAAACTGTCCAGTCGTTCCCGCCTCTCCTTTGATAAAATGCAAATTCTCCGGGAAACCTGTCAAATTTCTTTCCCGGATTTTCCAAGAAATTCACTTACGAGTTGATACAAAAAACCTGAAACATTCGAAGAAAAATATTCACAACATTCCTAAGAAATAAATGTCTTTAAGGAGGAATCAAGTAAACTCTTAAAAGTTCTGGCGTTCATCTCAACGCAGCTGAGCCTCTCCGACACGTCTGTAGATCAAACTGCTGCATTTAGTTATTTTTCCAAACCCCTCGAAGTAGATAAGTCCTATTTGCTTAATTCCATCCAAGTGTCAACAAGTTAACGATAACCCGACGCCCTTCCAAATGACAGATTTCATTTTACAATCATGCATAGGGCCCCTCGCCGAGGAGTGCTTTTAGGGTTGGCCCAGAGAGCGCCGCGTCTAGAGGCAGGGGGTGGGGAGGCGAAGTGGAGGGGGGGAGTCGAGGGGGAGAGCAAAGATCCGTGGGTGATATCGATATGTCTCGAGCGACGACGACAAGGCGTGATGCCTTAATAACCGACTTCATTATGCATCTACCATGTTTGATATGCTTTGATTGATGAAGACGTTCGCGTGGGCGGGAAACGANGGGGGGGGGGGGTGCAGGAAGGAGTCGGAGCCGCTGCATCGGGCCCGGAACGGAGACGCACAGTCGAAAGATAAAGGGGCGCAGTCGCGTTTCCGCCCGATGAGTTGCGAGTTCGTGCGATGGACCACCTGAATTTAAGCTTTGAAGCTTTTAAAGTTGAATTAAATCCCGCGTTGGGAATGATTAGAGTATCTATATCGAGGGCTAACGAACAAAATCGCCTAACTGACAATTTTGGCAAAAATGAGTTAGCAACTTTGAAGTATTCTACAGTATAAAAAACGCAAGCGGATGGTTTAGTTTTTTTCCAGTTCTGTAGGGGAGAACTTCAATGGCGCTGTAATGTATGAAAAAATTGCAAATTTAACCTCAAAATCACAAAATTTGCGAAGTTTCCTCCTCGCTCTGCAAAATTGTCGGTTTGCAGTTAGGCGATATTGCTAGTTAGCCATCGATATGGATTACGTGGCTTTCAGACGCCGATAGGAGAACTTCGAAGCTACAACAACGCAAAAATGCAACTATTCGTACTCGATGGATGTCCGCATTGCATATACAAGAAATTGAAGGCGCACCGGCTTTCGTACTTTCAGCATTTATGCGCACGCCAAAATGTACTCCAAGTGCCCTCGGGTCTTAAATTGTAAGGCAAAGTTACTCTAACTCCATTGAAGTCAATTACAAATGGACCACGTTAAACAGAGGAACCAAGCCACATCAGCAATTGCCAAATTGAATTAGGCAGTTTAATTTTTTACATGAAAACGGCTGCGCAGATTTACGTGCAAATTTTAGTGGATTTTCTCCATAAAACGAAGCAAATTCCTTGGAATTTTCAAAGGAATCCCTACAAACGTTCCCTCGTAAAAAATTAAATTGCCCAGTTAAATGGCAACAGCTGATGTGACTTGGTTCGTTTCTGTTAAGCTCGGTCCAAATAATCGATACCAGGAGCAGGAGCCTGCCTCGATGAATATCGATTGTTTCCCATACATTTAAATAGGCGATACTTACTCAGTGTTGCCAACTTGCATTGCCGCAGGATGTCCTCCCGCGAGGACAGGATGGACAGGTGTTCCGTCGCGTCGCCCGGACAGGTTGCTCGGACTGTAACTTCTCAAACGACCCAGACACGAATCAAACCATTTCGATGACACACATACGTTGAAATAAACCGTTTATTTTGTTTCCCTCCAAATTTATGCTCGACTAAAAACGGAGGGAGCCGGCCGTGGGGCCCCCATCAAACTCGAATAAACGATATTTCCATTCAAAAACCCGCGAGTGTCGTCGGACGGCGCTGACGAAAAACAAAGACCACCTAGAAAAACCGTTGACAATAAAACGACTGCACCGTCTTCGACCTCCGCTTGAAACCAGTTCTTAATCCACCGTCTAGCTTGTTTCCCGTCATAAATACTAGATAAAGGTGAAAGATAGGTCCATGCACTTTCCTCCCCCCTTCCTGTTTGTTCATTCATTTTTATTCTACCTATTTGTTTTGATTTTTTATGTTTTCGACCATCTGTCCATGGTCGGTGTCATCTCTCGATGACTGGCGTCATTTTTCATGGAATTATTTTTAGGCAAAGAGAGATTTCTGATTGAATAATAAAGACCTTTAATTGAACACACTCGCCGCATATATAATAAAAAAAGATATACAGGAAATTAGTTCATTTTAAGTTTAAACTTTTTTGGAACGACTAGGATTTTAGGGTATACGGTGCACAAAATCAAAGTTTCTTGTGATTCAAATATCGATGGCCAAAGTGCGAAATCGCGTATCATTGTTCTCTCCTTTTGGACATCTAACGTAATTTATCGACAATTTTCTCTCTATGAGCAGAATTTTCTGTATAATATTAAGTTGATTATTGCTTCTTTAAAATAATAAAATAGGAGCGGAAATTTTGCAACATCGCGATGGAGATACGAGGTGCCAGATCCAGCAAAGAAACGCTCGAGATTGGTACGTCAAATTCAGCCTAAACCCTGGTCGAACGAGCAAAAATTGTGTGTTAAAATGAAAATTTTACAAAGCAAGCAAAATATTCCTGGGAGAAAGGGGAACAAAACTCCAAAAATACCCAAAATATGACAAATACTGCAAAAAAGGTTGATTTAAAATAGGGGAGGGGGGCAAGACCCCCCGGTCCTCCCCAAATATCACCTCAGTTTGACAAGTACCCCAACCCTCGCCCCGATTTGCGTTTTCAAGTGCCCCCTCCCGGGCACTCCAACGCAATATCCGAAGTCGCGAAGGGGTAAACACACCCGAGAGCCCCCTCGGCGCCCTCTCGCGGGCGTTAATATGTACACATGAATAAATTAGCGCCCTGCGAAGAGAGGTGGAAAACTAACGGACACTCAGCCGGGGGATGGGGCGGGGGCGAAAAATTGAAGACAGAGGAAACTGCGCCCAGGGCAGGGGGCCGGGGGAAGGAGATGAGGAAAGTGACAGCGATAAAAATTAACCGGCTGCGTCGCAAATGGAGTTTCCATGTCCGGGCCGGAGAGGGAGCTGCAGTAAGTTATTCGCGGGGTCCCGGAGCACTCGACAGGAACAACTCGCGAATCGTCCCCAGCCGGGGGTGGGCGCGCGAGCGAGGGGCGGGGGCGGGTCCCGGATCAGGGTGCAGGAAATTCGAAATGTTTTTATCGATCTATTGTTTAAACAGAGCGCCGAGCAGCCGTGACAACGCGGCCGTCGTCGAGAAAAACCGCCTACCCGCGCGCAGTCTCGATTGCAGTTACGCGGTTATATCCGCATCGTACCGCACAAAACAAAAACCACCTAACTGCAGATGGTATTGGTATGGAATTACGTGGTTCTATACGGCCCGAGGGACCAAGTGGTGCAAACTCAGTACCGCACATCTACACTGGATTTCAGTCGCTGTTACGTGGTTTAATCAAGCCTGAGGGATCGAAAACAATACGCTGATTTAAACCGTGTATCTGCGTTGGACTTCTGTTGGCGTTAAGCGGTTTCATCCGGTGCGCGAGGGACCGAGAGTATGCTCTTCCGTGCTGAGATAAAACCGCGCATCTATACTCGGAGTTCCTTATGGAGTTGGGTGGTTTTTGGTCGAGCACTTGATGGTGGAGAGTTGGCCGGTTCCGGCTCGGAGTGGGACATTTGCATAGAGATTGAAATGTAAGAGCGTGCATAGCAGCGCTTACTCAGGCAGGAGTGCTGCCTGCTGCCGCTGCTGCAATCTTCGGTCGACTCTGTTGTCGCGTCGGCAATGCTGCCGCGATGAGGAAAAACGCCGTATGAGCCTTCAGACGTTGCCAAATTTCCTCCGGCAAATCATGAATATCCGGGAAAATTTGTGGATACTTTTCTTCCGATTTTTTCAGAGAATTTTGTTTGTAATTTGATCTGAAAAGTCTGAAAATTTGGAGGAAAAATATTCACAACTTTCTTCGAAAATAATTATTTTCAGAGAGGAAATTTGGCAACGTTTGAATGCTCATACGGCGTTTTTCCTTAGCACGGCAGAATGCCTGGGCCCCTCATCAATATTCCCGACACCCAACGCGCCCCTGCAGGAGTTTAGGGTTGCTTTTGACGGTCTGTCTTCCATGGACTCATCATTTCATCAAGCGCCCGGCAAAACATATTTTGCAGTGGTGTCATTTTGGCTGAAACTTAGGTAGGGGCGGCATTCGTCTGAAGGGTGCTTCGCTTAGGATGACGTCAGAAACAATGCCGTGTTAAGGAAGACTCTAACTTTAGTGTTTAATATATCAAACACTACCTTCTTAGGTCTATTCCTTGGGTCTAATTCTTCTCTGTGGGGAGAATTGACTTGGTAATGCAGGTGGAAGCTCTTGACCTCGCGATTGATCACGTGTAAAAATGAATCCCGCAGTTCGAAAACGACCAATTCGGGAAAATGAAATATCTTAGGAGTCGTTGAAAACCACGCAACAGTCTGATAAAGAGTGTTTCTACGCAAGAAATGAACATCGTAAAGAACCCAAGTTGGGTCGCTTTCGAACTGCGAATTTCAATTGTGGGATTTATGAGAATATTTTAAAAATGGGAGGGTCGCGAAAAGAGGTTTTGAAGATGACACAATTTTAAAAATTCAGACGAAAAATCGTTCGGCGACCGAAATTTCCTGTTTTTTCGCTAGCCTTGTTCCCAATTTCCCCCTTTTCTCCCGTGTATTTCATATCGCATAAATATGTATACAAATGCATTCATAAATCATCAAATCCATCGTTTCGTTGCCCGATGACCAATGCAGCTCGCCCACCTCACACAGGACCCAATCCAAGTGGGCGGATTTTTCCGAACGACTCGCAGACCGCGCCGCACAGTGGATCGAGTCTCTAAGAGAGGTCGAACAAAATTTTGAAACTTTAAACGCTTATAACTCCGTGTATACAAAACTTTGAGGTTCTAAAAGTAGTTTCATTGGTTTTCGCGTGAAATTTTCACTTTAAAGCACCCCTTGAAATGTAAATTGTAACAAAATAAACACCAAAATTTGTGATTTCACTGGAAAAAAACACATTGGATCTAGAGTCCAGACTCTTGAAAACTTTGGCAAGAAAAAATACTCTTGATTCAATCAGATTTTTGCTTAAATCAAAAAGATACCCGCTCAAATTAAGAGACTTGGTTCTTCATTTAAGCGAAAATCCGATTGAATCAAGAGTATTTATTCTTGTCGATGTTTTTAAGAGTCTGGACTCTAGATCCAATGTGTTTTTTTTCCAGTGTTTAACAGAAAAGTTCATTTCCGACTCCTCTGATTGATACGATCCACAGTGCGGCGCTGTTAATTCGGCCCGAATCTGGATCAGGAAGCATGAATTTTTAATAATTCCATCAGGAATCAAGCTTTGGGCTCCGATTATTTATTACCTGGGATCGGTCATAACAGCCAATCTGGCTTCGGCAACGAGGAGCCAAGCACCACTCCACAAAAATCGCGTAAGTCCATTAATTGTCCCGTGGATGTACGCGGTTCTCGCTCGGCGTGGCTGCGCTATGCCGCCGGCATTTTAACGCTCCGTCGGGCAAAACATTAAGAAATCATATCACATTATTGCGTGCTTCCTTTATTCCCTCGAATAGAGTTATTTACTGTTCCCTCAGCATCTGCCGTGCTCATCTTTTGCCGAAGGCTCTCTCCTTTAATCCGGGATCTATTAATTAAGACGTATTTTGTCAAGTTCATTAACGTCGTTCTTCAGCAGCATGTTGGAGAGTAAATTAATAATTTTTGGTGGATCGACTTTTGAATCGTTCTCTAAAGTTCGGAAGAACTACCCTAAAAACCTATCAATACTTCTTTTTTCTTCTTTGTCTATAGATTTGTCTATACATTTCAATAATCAGCTCGCTGAGAAATTTAATAATCGAATGATTGCTAATTGATAGATTGAGAAATTCTGGATTCTAGGACATTCTCTTTAGAATTTCCGAGAGGACGTCAGGTATTTGTGTACAAAATTTGACGGAGAAAAATTTTAAAAAAGCTTTAAAATACATCCCAGTAAATACCGCAAACGATTTGCGGTAGTCACTCTGAACGTTCTTTGGAGTCACTCCAATGTATGGCTTCGTTAAAGTTTGTGTAAAAATATTCGACGCACCACAGTCTGTAATGATGTTTGAAATTCTCGAAAAATGTCTTAAAATTCAGAAATTATCGATTAATCGATTGACTCTTGAATCATTCTCTGAAGTGCAGAAGAACCACCTTAAAAACCAATCAACGCTCCTTTTGCCTTCTTTGTCGATCGATTTGTTCATACATTTAAATAAATAGCCCACTGAGAAATTTAACAGTCGGGGGAAACGCTATTTGGACTACATTTTGCGATTGGGGGCTGCAATGTCCGGCTTATCTTTATGAAACACCCATTTGCACGTAAAAAGTAGTGGCACGTTCGTTGTTCCTGAACTGAGCCAGAAATTCCAATCCCTAATTATTGCAAAATGCAGTCTATCAGTCAATATTTTCCTTATACTGACAAGGGATTAATTTTGAGGGTTGGAAAATTGTATGGTATTCGGCCAGAGTAAGGAAGGGAAGAAGTAAAGGGGGAAAAAATAGAGGAAAAATGGCTTCATCAATACCTGCTGAAGCAAGTTATGATTTAAAAATTTACAAGATGATATCACGTAATTGGTTTCTTGATATGCAGGGGGGCCATGAGAGGGGGCCCCAGCGTGGAGTCGGCGACTTCCTCGATGGCTCCCATAACGTCGTCCCCCTGACGCAAAGGCGTACCTCGATTTTAACGTGAGCCCTGTTTTACATGTACATATATGCGTTCTGGGGCTCATGCAGAAATCGAGATGAGCTCTTACGTCAGGGGAGTGACGATAAGAGCTCGGCGAGGACCGGGGAGGAGGCATGATCACCTGTGAAGCTACGTGACTGACCGAAGCCGCCCGATTGGCGACAGAGTTTCATTTGAGCCAAGAATGCAAATTGAACATCATTCAATTTTTCATCGCATCCATGGGAAACGCCGCTGTTTTTACGCGGCTCCCATGCCCAGAAGCGCGCGGCGGGGCGGGCGGGGTCAGCACGTGGTCAATGTTTGAGGAACGATCAGTCTTCGCCATCATGTTGCCATATGTGACCGCTGACCGGCCATCGGAAAAGAAACCTGTGTTTGCGATGGTAAAATTTTCAGTAGAGCGATTTTTGACCATCCGGGGTGAAAATTTGGAGTTTGATACTTCGGCGGGAAATTCTTTTTGAGTCAAATTAGGGAGTTGAGGTCAGTAATGCGTGGAAAAACGTGATGTACAGTCATTTTTAAATTTTTGTGCGCTATAGTGTCTTATTTAAGTCTTAGCTCAAAACTAGTTCTGTTCAAATTTGTTGGAATTTTACTCGGCTAAAACTCTGATTTTGAATAATTTCTCGTCTCCGCGGAAATTGAGCTTTCACATACTCGGAATGGCGCGTTTTTTTTAATGCTTCAGGATATTGTGGGAAACGTCAAATTCGGAATCAGCGATGAAAAATGAATGGGAGTTAGCTTCAACCTCCTCTGACCTCTTTTTTGCATTCATAAACTACTATTGGTGCTGGATTACTCGCGCGCCACAGAATTAGTTGTGAACTTTTAGGTTCATTTTTGTGTCGATGAAGTTACATCATATTCTTGCATTGTTGTGTTCTGAACATAACAGATTAGAATTTTAAATGAAACTAATTTTTTTTTTAAAAAAAATGTAAATCTCGAATGACCTCATCATTTAGTTGTTTGCCACCTCATAAGTTCAATATTCCCGACAAAAATTATCCATTGACAACAATGTCATCTCCTCGTCGTGTCTGCGTGACGGTAGGAACTTTGCATGTGACAGGGGAGGGAGGGGGACGAAGGGGTGCCTACCGAAGTGCCGATGTCTCCCATGACATGGTAATCGATTCCCACAATGAGCTGCTTCCGATCATCTCAAGTGATTCGACGATTCGACACGCTGTCCGCCGCTCCCAAAATCGGATTCGTGCTTCCAGCTCCAGCAGCCCAGATTCCTGCCCTCTTAAAAAAGAACCGCTTACCTTTAGTGGAAATCCTGTGTTGATCCGCTGTTTCTACTTAGCACGGCGAGTTCTCTGGCTGTAATTTGAGGTCCAACCTGGACAAGAACCAATAAGTGGAACTCATAAACAAAATCATAAATTCCGCCGGATGTTTGTTCAGATGAGCGCAGACATTCGCGAATCAAGGGGTAATTTAATGTTGAGAATATGAAATCAATTCTTAAAATTTGCATTTTATTTTCGGTCATAGGTGTGAATTGGAGGGATCTGAGATCCCTCACTCCTTTGAGTCGAAACTTTCCCCCTACAATAAAGGAATTTTTCGAGATTTTAACCTGAATTTTGCACCAATCGAAATTCTTGGCATTAAATACCCTAAAAATGCTTTGATAAGCATTATTCATGAGTCTTATGACTTCTTAGTTAGTTAATATTCTCTTGTAATGGAGATCTAGTCAGGCATATGAGCAGAATTTTTGGGAGAAAATGGAGAGCTCTCTTCTAATAAGTGACCAAATTGCTATTGCTTTTTGCAAAAAGAAACCAAGAGCATTCCAATATCATTAACGATAAGACTGTGCAACTTTTTTCTGAACTTGCAAATACAAACTGATCATCTGAGTAAGGTTTATCTTTACTCCCAATAAACTATGAATTCAAGACGAAATTTACCTTTGCACAGTTAATTTTTTGCCTGATTTCAGGACTTTTTATTTTGCAAAAAATTGTAAGTTCCCAATCCTAGCAACATTGAGATGCTTTTGGTTCCCTCTTGGAAAGTTCGATCCAATTACTCGTACAAGTTCTACGTAGATATTTTCTTTTTTTATGACAGCTCGAAATAATTTTTAAACGTTTCCCGAATTACAAAATACGATCCAATTGGCTCACGTACTATACTTAGCATACCAAAATAATAAGTAAAAACCGTTTGAAATTTAGTTCCACGAAACATTCATCTCGATAATATGGATCGACGGATTTAAATCGGATGGAACTATCTTTATTGTAACGTGGGCCTTTCCATGCACGTCTTTCGTGAACTTTAAGGCCCAGGTCACAACGGTGATAGTTCCTTTCGATTCAAATATACGTCCATATCTCCGTGATGAAACTCGAGTTTCGGTATTCATTTAAAGTTTGATTTGATGTGCTTCACGCATTGATGATTCATCCACAGGAGAGAGTCGGAGCCAACGAAGTTAAGCAAAGCCGGATAACTTGGGCGCCGAGCTTTGTAGCGATATTGTTGGGTTATTAGCCGCCATGAAGTGGGGATCAAAACAATTTTCGTGGACGGGTTCGAGTCATAATCATCGGAGAGCGGCGGAAAATGGGGGTTGACGGGATATCGCCGGGGGCACCCGAAACAGGGATGAAACGTGAAGAGCCCTGCTCCGAAACCGACGTGCTCAGGAGAAACGGCATATGGGCATTCGAATGCTGTCGGATTTCCCTTGATAAAACATTAATGTTTTGGAGAGTTATGAATTTGCAAAGATGCGGAGGAAGTATTTTTAAAATTGCCTGACAATTTTAAAAAAATTGAAGTTTATCTCACTGTGATAAAATTTTACATTACTAATGATGTCTAAAATTATTATTTCTCGCTTTGCTTTGTCATTTACAAAATTTATGTACACATACATACAAGATGCGGATTTAATAAATTATGTTCTTACAATTTTGAGATTAAAGTTATGAAACTTTGCAGGAGCGAATGATGCAACCCGCACATAATATAAATTAAGAAATTTTAAAACATTTAAATAAAGGTATCTCTCCTTCCAATTTACTGATTAACCTGCGACTTTTTACTATTCCATGATTCCAAGTAAACTTTGGAGTGTGTACAAGCGGGACTGTTGGAAATTACGCGTACATTTCAAAAGTTGAATTCAATTTTTGGACATTTACAGGAATAAATAAAATAAAATTCCATGTGATTTCTCTGCACTCTCGTAAGTAAATTTGTTGCAAATTTCTTACGAAAACGTCTGAAAATTTTCTTCAAAAAAAGATGAGCGAAAATTTTGAAACGACGCGTTTGAGACGCACGTTTTTGCGCTTTTTCTTGTCAATATTTCCCTCGAAATATTCTGAGAATCAAATGAATAAAATTCTCTGAAAATTTATAGAAAAATCTTCACAGGCTTCCTGAAAAATTCGTATTTAGCAGACTTAATGCGGCAACGTGAGAGGATTCATACGGGATTGTTCCTTAACGTGGCAGAAGACACCCTCGGGCTCGCGAAGGGGTGAGGCAGGGCTCAAAGGGAAACTCCGAGGGCGGTCCTCCTTGGTCTTGCAGCGAGCAAATGAACTGGAGAATTATTAGATTTCGGCGAAGAATAGATGCTGGAACTTAATTTGCCCCGTATTATTGCTCCGACTGCGGTGTTTTGACATTTCGCCACCCTCCGCCCGCTTACCCGCCCCACCCCCGCCCCCACCATTGTTTATTTATTCATGCGTTTTTTACCCACAATGCACCGCGGCGGCACGTGGACTTATTTACTCTCTGCGTCCGGTTTCTCAGGGATTCGGGCCGGGGGATGTCCCTACACTTGTGAATGGAGCCCTTTAATCCCGGGTATTATTTCGGGGTGTGGTAAATGTGCCTCCCGTGGGTATTGCATTTGTGTCGTGTACAACCGCATGTTCCATTCTGCCGCGCTGAGGAAAAACGTCGTGTAAGCATTCCGACGTTGCTAAAATTCCCCCAATAAAATACTATTTTTTTTACAAAGTCTGTACATTTTTTAAATTAAAATATTTAAATACTTTATGATAAATTCTGAGCGAGATTCTGTAAAAAATTATAGGAAAACTATTCATAAGTTTCCTGAAAAATTTGTGTCGTATCAATGGAGATTTGTCAACATTGGAGGGCTCATACGCGGCGTTCTTACTTAGCACAGTAGAGTAGCTTGCGAAACGAATGAGACGCTTGGCTTCGAGTTGAGCCATGAATACTTTTAAGAAAAGAGAGCGTATTCATTTTTTATTGAACCACGAATTTCATAGAAATACATGCATCTCAGGCTTCATCAAAATTTCTCTTTGGGGTCTTAACAATTTGTAGATGCAAATCATTGTAATACCCTGAAAGGGTCTATTTCCGAAGATGTACCATTGAGTTTCATTTGAAATTTAAAAAAATTGTCTTTTATATGGTGCAATGTTAAGGATCTCCTTAAACTTCCTAATCAGCGGTGCAGAGAGCTTTGCAATACATCGATTGATCTGTCATTTAAACCTATAGAAAAGGATTGATAAAGAGAGTGTTTGAAATGAGCACTTTAACGATCGATTCCTTACCATAGTTTCAAATGGGAAGTATCGAAAATCGATCATTCAAACCTCGCCACTGCTCCTATAAACCATATCGACGGCGCGGCGTAAGTCCGCAATCACATACAGGGCCGGACTGGCCATAGGGGCGGGGCGGCGATCTTCCCCTAACAATTTGCCGCAGAGGCCCTGGAGAGGCCCCCGCGGCGATTTTTTCGATTCGTCGTTTTTTTGTTCCCGGTAATGTTGTAATTTTCCAATCCTTTACAGTCACTACCATGCCTCAAAATCCTTGAAAATTTGTCTATAAGAGACATAAAAGGTCGCCTAAAGTTTATAATACAGAATATACAGGGAAATCTAGTGGGCTCCTGGGGCCCCAGAAATGATGAAGGGGCCCGGGCCTCCGAAGAATCCTGAGAATGGGTTATTTTGAAGTTCAAGCACTCTTGAATTTGACTCCAAAAATGCTTAAAATTGCGCTTAAAAAAGTGTGAAATTTTTAAAATTTTCCGTGGGAGGGGCCCCCGAACGACGCAGGAGGGGCCCCCAAATCTAGGTCGCCTCCTAACTTTTCGACTGCCAGTCCGCCCCTGATCACATATCTCGTTTGCAGTGTCTGAAAATCTCCGCCTCTATGTTATTTTTCCAAAGGAGAACGAATTGACATCATTCCTTGAAGTTTTTGCAGAATTTTCTTCGCATAGAGAAGAAAATTCACGGCAGTTTTGAAAGAATTGCCGTTGAGTAGTCTTCCGTTTAAAAAATAACCTATGATAGGAAGTCTGCGACGTCGCAAACTGAGTTATGTGATTGCCGATTTACACCGTCGATATGGGGCTCCCTAGGGAAAAGAGCTGATTAAGAAATGATTATAAATACGACTGTTATTCTTTCGGAAACTTAAAGAGTTTCCCATGGAAATCTCGGCGTGGGAGTTTCTGACGCAACTCGAAAAATATCGCTCTATAAAAAATTTCGCTTCCGCGGACTGGAATCCCTTTTCCCGTGGACGATAACAAATTCAAAAGAGAGCTGAAAAGCTGAGCGGGCGCCGAGCCGGACTGGGTGCCGGGCCGATATCTCCTGGTTGGCTGTTTGCTCTGGCTCTCTTTTTTCGCCCGCATCCGTCCGCGTCCGCGTCCGCGTCGTCCAAGGGACTAATTATGTTATTACATCGACAATTCGATATAATTACGAGCCTTGCATGCTAACGCGAGGAAAGCGGGCTCGCTCCGAGAAAGACGCCAAGAAGCTCAAAGAGCGCCTGGAGAGCTGACGCGCATGGGGGGCGGTGAAGGGGTGAGGGGGGTGAAGGAGGGACGCACGGCAGGGTAGCTGTAATTTCTGTTGCACCTGAAGTGAGCGAGCGGCCAGATTGCCGAGCAGTGTTTTTTTTTTTTTTTTTTTTTTTTTTTTTTTTTTTTTTTTTT
>NW_017547094.1:56903-72628 GCF_001854935.1 Bemisia tabaci
AGCTATAGGGAGAAATATAGAAACATCAAAATATTGTTCATAGGGTCCAAAAGGGCAGCCAACCCTTTAACAAGAAAAATAATGTAAAAGTGCCGATGCCAATCTTCAGATTCAAATTTCAAGCCAAGATGTCCGAGAATGTACATAAATTAACGTGTTTTCGCAAGAATAATTATATTTTTGCAGAAACTAAGTGAAGTACATGCTTTAAAATTAAAAACGATGGTTCGCAACAATTGTGATAATGAATTATTCTAGATAATTTGACGTCACAGGTTGGCTTGTCCTTTTGGACCTTGAGAGCTCCATGACCTAACCTCCAAAATTCCTAACGTATCCATACTCTTCCCTTTGAACACCCTGTTTATCGATCCTTTTCCATAAGTTTAAATGGTAGATTAATCGATACATCGCAAAGCACGCCATGCCATGCCACTGGTTCTTTCATTGATCCACCTAACTTCAGAAAACTCAAACCCCTCTTAAGAGCACCAAAAAGAAGAGAGAGGAATTTTTTCCCGGTGTGATATCGGGGGGAAAATACGAGTGTTTACCTCGGCATCGGCAATGGTGGCTGGGATGCGCGGATGGACGGAGGCTGGGCGATGTAGCTGCAAGAAGTGGAAGTAAGAGTGGTTTGCGTGGCGGTAATTGTAATTTGCTTCTTTTCTGATCGCGCCATCCCTCCTCCCTCCCTCCCGTTCTGGAGCCAATCGACAGGCCCCCCCCCTCCACCCCCGGCCGCGGGTAATCCACTCGGGCAACTTAACTAAATCGCAGTTTTGAACTGTTGGAGCGTCGTTGATCGATCTATCCAGCCGGCTTGAATTTCAGCCTCTTCATTAAATCTCCGATCGGCGGGGAAAGCTGCGGCCACGGTTGCGGGGTAGCAAGGCGTGGAAGAAGGGGGCGGGGGCTTGTTCTACTCCGTCTGGAAAAACTGGGCGTCCAAGCCCAAGCAATGCGCTCACTTAACTTTCGATGATGCTACAGGCGGAGGTTGTTGTCTTCTCTCATAGGCGGATCCAGACACTACAGATGGAGGGGTCGGTGGAAGGAGAGGGTTCTCCTCTCGAATTTTTTTTAAAATTTAAAGCATCAAATATGAGGGTCTTGGAGAACAAGGCGCGTAAGTGCAGTTTCTGCTACGTCTTTGAAGTTTTCGAAGTTTCCTTATGACGGAAAAAAGTTCAATCTGACTTTTCGATCCCAGGACCTATTTATAGTCCCAGAGAGTTTTTTTCAATCAATTGTGGGACTTTTTTGTATGTATAATTTTTGAAATTATTTTTCCAAGTAGGCATGTTCTCCTCTCCCCTAGCAAATTTTGCTTCATCTCATAAAAAAAGAAAAGAGGGATCAAGTAAAAAATAAAGACAATTTTAAGCAACTTGCATTTAAACTATGTCTTTTTTGTTACTTTAGCTACAAAATATTAGAACATTTCCAGGAAAAGGGACTTCAGTACCTGAAAAAACGGAGACATTGATACCACTGCTCAGAGGAGTGTTAAACGAACATTTTGGTACAGAAGGCCCGTCAAATATGTCCATAGGGGACAACAGTACGAAGAGGAAAACAGACAGATAAACTGTAATAGCTCTAAGAATAGAGGGATGAATTCTCGTTGGCAAATAAAATAATTGATTTTGAGTGCAGTCAATAAATATAACTTATACTCTATCTACATGCTAGTAGAAACACTAAAAATTGTGTTCCTACATGTGTGCTGTCTTTTCATACTTTTTATTATTTCCCTAATTATTGTTCTACCCTAAGCTTACAATTCCGAAGACTTATTCGATGTAAGAGATCAATTCTATGAAGGCTTCTTTGCGCAGAGAAACTTTTCTTCCGAGCATGCATCCAGTACTTCGGATAAAAGTTTCTGTTTAAAAAATGGAACTATTTCAATCAACATGAACTATCTTTATTTTTACTTGGATCCTGAGAGCTTGAAACTTATGAGGATACACGGACACCAGAACTTAAGTCACAATGAAGATACTTCTTTTTGATTTAACTACGTCAAATTATGATCCGAGATTAGTAGTTCTTTTTTATTTACTCCCCGAACTCCTATCTCTGATATGTCCCCCCCTTCCCAAATGGTTGCCCCTCTTTCGTGATTGCTCTGATTTTCCAAATACCTCCTCTTCAGCCGCTCTATTCAAGGAAAAATAGAGATAGGGGCTGAGTCCCAACTTGATTTTTTCCAATGAATTGTGGCAGTATTCCAAAAAAGTTACTATCCCAAATATTGCGGTACTATACCCAAACTCGAATTGCAGTACTACCAAAAGTAGTCGAAAATGTCCATATCATCCAACAAATAGGGGTAGTATCACAATATGTCGTTTGTCCCACAAAAGAACGTAACTCAATTTCAATGTTGCCGAATTCTCCTCGGGAAATGTCTTTTTACCAAGAAAATCTTGGATATTTTTAAACGAAAATTTCACTAATTTTTCCTCTTATCTCATGGAAATATCAGAAAATTTTTAAGCAAAAACTGTGCAGGTACATTCTCGTAGAAAATGGAATTGTTTGAGTCAATTTTGCAACCCTGAAATGGTGTTATGTTCATTCGTCCTGGAAACGACGAATTTTGAGGGATAACCCCTAACACTTTTTCCCGTGTATATTTCCACCGCAGGGTCGATCACACAAACAGAAATTGGACCCTATTTTCCAATAAGGAACCACTATTTCCGGCTGATTTTAGCAACAAAATATAATGCTATTGGTTTCCCTATACGCAAATGGGTGTTTTTACAGAAAAGCCAGAGATAGTGGTTTTTTACACTGAAAAAAAAGTAGCGTGGATCAAGCATGATAATTCTTGAATTTACCGCCAAGAATTTTCTTTATCTTGCTTTAAGCTGACTTTTTCTTGATACAAGAGAAATAATATTCGGGTTAAGCAAAAAAGTAGCTTATATTAACCAGAAAAATTCTTGATTTAAGGAGAAATACTTATTGGCGGCAAATTTAAGATTCTTTTTTTTCTTCAGTGTATTACAAAATGTAATCCAATTATTCTTTTGGCAAAGTAAAATTCGTCTCGACGTACTGGACCTCGTCAATATCGTCGAGGTCATCCATAAGTTGCGTAATTTTATCAACGAGTTCTTTATCAGTGATCTCCAGTACGTTCTTAGGGATGAACGAGAGGCGGGCCAACTCCGGGTCCCCCAGCTTCTTAATGAGGGCGTCCCTGACAATCCCGAACTGCTTGACGTCGCAGGTGATCTCCGCGATTCCTTCGTCGGCGTCCTCCTCGACATCGATGACGTCCAGGTCGGTGGCCAACTCGTAGATATCGTCGAATTTGGTTGCGTTTGTCCTGTAGACAATGAGACCCACTTGGTCGAAGAGATGTTTCACGCTGCCCGCCTCACTGAGTTGTCCGCCGCGGCGATTGAAGACTTTCCGTATAAAAGCCACAACTCGATTCTTGTTTTCCGTTTGCACCTAGAAACCAAAAATTAAGGAAACAAAAATAATCATGCCAGGGGGTCGACTGAGGGATCTAATGAATACATTTTTCCGGACAAACTTTAACAGGGTTTCTACTAAAATTTCATTTTGGATCATCCTGATATTTGGCGGATGACAGACTGCCTAAGAAGGCACTAAATTAAATTGGATTCCTCCTGGAAGGTCGTATAGTAGACGCCCAGCAAAATCGGGGATAGGTGGCATTCAGATCTTCAGTATCATTCGTTAATCGCTACTATTGTGCGCTACTATTTTCAAATGTTTAAAATTTGACGTGATGGCCCACTAGACAAGGTACGAAGTTAAGCATACGAAAATTCGATACGAAGAAAAAGCTACGAAATTTCTCATCATCCGCTTTTCTGACAAATATTCTACAATTTTGGTTTGAGGTTATGTTCTATTATTTTGGACCAAACGGTAAACCGAATACGATCCATATTTCTTGGATTGTAAAAAGCTGTTATAAACGGATTTAAAACTGCAAAGAGTGAAATGATACCTTGATCATTAACGCGGTGCCGCCAGGGCCGTACGCTTCGTAGTGGACCTCCTCGTAATTTTCCATAGCAGCGTTACCCAAGGCTTTTTTGATGGCGGCATCTATCTTCTCTTTCGGCATGTTTACTTTCCTCGCCTCCAGAATGGCGTGTCTCAGACGAGGGTTCGAATTCGGGTCCGGGGCACCCATTTTCGCCGCTACCGTGATTTCCCGGATACTTTTGGAGAAGAACTTCGATTTCTTCTTGTCCTGTCGCCCTTTCCGATGTTGGATGTTCCCGAAATGCGAGTGGCCTGACATTGTTAAACCATGCTGTGCAAAATAAATGCAAAGTGTATAAGATTCGTGTCCACTGTCGTTCCTTAAACAGTGTCTTTTTTATGAGAACCTACGCTGCCGTAATAAGGAAGAACGACGTATGAGCCTTCAGATGTTGCCGAATTTCCTTCAATAAAAAGCGAATTTATTGAGAAAATGGTGAATATTTTTCTTCACATCTCACAGAAAGTTTGGCTCACAATTTGATCTAATATGCCTGAAAATTTCATGGAGAAATATGAATAACTTTCCTCAAGAATAGTGTTTTATTCGAGGAGATTTGGCAACTCTCGAATGTTTATACGGCGTTCTTCCTTAGCACTGAAGTACGGGTCCCTCATGGATTGTCATTACTTACTCCCTTTGATCATTACATCCACCCACTTCCACCAAAAAGATTTTCTCTTAATCTTGTTTGCCCATCAACTTCAATAATCAGTCTGTAACTGAAGAGTGGAAATTAAAAACCTAATAGGCGCCATCAGGTAAATGTTGCTGGGATAGTGCATGGGTGCTCCAAGTTAGATGACCTAAATGCCTCCACATCATGGACGTTTTAATTGGAAACTGTGCCTAAATTTTGGTATTCATTTCATTACTAGAATTGTAATAATAAACATACATATGAGAGTGAGATTTTCACAGTGATAGAAAGAGGTTCTGTATCTCCACTATTCAAACAGACCCTTTGGTTCCACCAAAACTTAGTAGTTCGGGTCGAGCAAGATGATATTTAGTGACAAAATCGTGACACAAGTTTTGATCCCTTATATCTGCACTGACATGGAAAATAGTCGTCTGCCACGTGATGGCACACGCTAGAACGCAACGAGGCAGATGACCATTTTCCATGTCAGTGCATGTAGGGCTATCGATTTAAGTGGTCCGAACTTGTGTCACAAGTTAGTCACTAAAAACTGTCTGGCTCTCAGACTTTGGATGGAGCCATTACCTTATTGACCGAATTCCAATAATGATGAAGCTGATTTCTTGATTGCTTACGTTCTATTTGTTAGATTAACTAATCATCAGTCCTATGCGTGTGATATGAGTTCTCCATGCTCTATGCTATGATGTGCTTCCCTCCAAGTTCGCTCTCTTTTTTATGTCTATCTATGGCTTCTGCCAGACCGGAACTGCGCAGTGTAATATAAATGGAGGGACTGCGAAAGTGCACACCTCCGGTTTTGGCGTTTTTGATTTAGCTGTGTGAGGAGTTTCTTTTCTACTATCAAAATATTTGATTCGGAAAAATCGGGAAGTTACACAAAAATGTAAATCAATTACCGCGCGTTTGTCGAGCCGGCGTCTGTGTGATTCTATGGACTACATAAAAAATCATTGTTCCTAAAGAGATCAAACACGTGGGCTACTCGTCTGTAGTTGCCTGTACCGCCTCTGTTACACTACGTGCGCTATGTGGATGCTCCTCGACCTATTTACCGGAATGAAACCCTTATAAGTGGAGCAGTATTTTTAAGAAAAAGGGGAAAACGAGTGCAAATTTTCTAAGACCGAATTAGAGGTCCGTGGTTTGGTTTTTAGCCATCTTTTTTTGTGATTCAGCAACGACACCGGCTCGGTGACCGGTGCTGAAACACACAACTAAGCAAATTGCGAATATTCCGGTGCAGGCAAGAAAAGTCAGGGCGCCTTCAAGTGTTGTTTATGCAATACGCATAGCCACGGAACACGATTAGTTGCATTCAGGCGCTGTGAAAAACTTTACCTCTCTCTGCGCATTTGTCGGCTATAAAACTGAGAGAAACGGTGAAAAATTCTATTGCGAATGCAAAATTACCAAACCACGTACCTTGATTTGCGACGTTGCAAATCTCCTGTCACATTTAACTTTCCAAAAAAAGGTCTGATTGTCATTTTTGCGCTGTATTGATTGCATTTCTCCGATTTTTTCGAAAGTATTCTCTGAAGATTCTCATTCCTGAAAAATTGTGCTTTCTGAGATATACACTTTTGCAGTTTTACTGTCGGTACATCAATATACTATGCGCAATTCATATTTATTCTTTTTGATTAGCGCCTATGCCAACTTAACAGCGAAATGGGATCTCCAACACAATTACCTTCGGCAAAACGAGTCGGTCCTCTGAAAAAGTGCCAGCGGGTATTCTGGGTATGTCTTGGTTCTCGAAAATTGGGGACTGCTCCCCCGGGTACGCCTGAATCGATACCTGGATAATTTTTAG
Organism: Bemisia tabaci; assembly: GCF_001854935.1. NCBI lineage: Eukaryota > Metazoa > Arthropoda > Insecta > Hemiptera > Aleyrodidae > Bemisia > Bemisia tabaci. The sequence goes on from NW_017547094.1 coordinate 63,432, forward strand.
AGCACCCTTGGGCAGTTTCTGTTCCGGTAAGGGCGGATGCTNTGTTAAAATGAAAATTTTACAAAGCAAGCAAAATATTCCTGGGAGAAAGGGGAACAAAACTCCAAAAATACCCAAAATATGACAAATACTGCAAAAAAGGTTGATTTAAAATAGGGGAGGGGGGCAAGACCCCCCGGTCCTCCCCAAATATCACCTCAGTTTGACAAGTACCCCAACCCTCGCCCCGATTTGCGTTTTCAAGTGCCCCCTCCCGGGCACTCCAACGCAATATCCGAAGTCGCGAAGGGGTAAACACACCCGAGAGCCCCCTCGGCGCCCTCTCGCGGGCGTTAATATGTACACATGAATAAATTAGCGCCCTGCGAAGAGAGGTGGAAAACTAACGGACACTCAGCCGGGGGATGGGGCGGGGGCGAAAAATTGAAGACAGAGGAAACTGCGCCCAGGGCAGGGGGCCGGGGGAAGGAGATGAGGAAAGTGACAGCGATAAAAATTAACCGGCTGCGTCGCAAATGGAGTTTCCATGTCCGGGCCGGAGAGGGAGCTGCAGTAAGTTATTCGCGGGGTCCCGGAGCACTCGACAGGAACAACTCGCGAATCGTCCCCAGCCGGGGGTGGGCGCGCGAGCGAGGGGCGGGGGCGGGTCCCGGATCAGGGTGCAGGAAATTCGAAATGTTTTTATCGATCTATTGTTTAAACAGAGCGCCGAGCAGCCGTGACAACGCGGCCGTCGTCGAGAAAAACCGCCTACCCGCGCGCAGTCTCGATTGCAGTTACGCGGTTATATCCGCATCGTACCGCACAAAACAAAAACCACCTAACTGCAGATGGTATTGGTATGGAATTACGTGGTTCTATACGGCCCGAGGGACCAAGTGGTGCAAACTCAGTACCGCACATCTACACTGGATTTCAGTCGCTGTTACGTGGTTTAATCAAGCCTGAGGGATCGAAAACAATACGCTGATTTAAACCGTGTATCTGCGTTGGACTTCTGTTGGCGTTAAGCGGTTTCATCCGGTGCGCGAGGGACCGAGAGTATGCTCTTCCGTGCTGAGATAAAACCGCGCATCTATACTCGGAGTTCCTTATGGAGTTGGGTGGTTTTTGGTCGAGCACTTGATGGTGGAGAGTTGGCCGGTTCCGGCTCGGAGTGGGACATTTGCATAGAGATTGAAATGTAAGAGCGTGCATAGCAGCGCTTACTCAGGCAGGAGTGCTGCCTGCTGCCGCTGCTGCAATCTTCGGTCGACTCTGTTGTCGCGTCGGCAATGCTGCCGCGATGAGGAAAAACGCCGTATGAGCCTTCAGACGTTGCCAAATTTCCTCCGGCAAATCATGAATATCCGGGAAAATTTGTGGATACTTTTCTTCCGATTTTTTCAGAGAATTTTGTTTGTAATTTGATCTGAAAAGTCTGAAAATTTGGAGGAAAAATATTCACAACTTTCTTCGAAAATAATTATTTTCAGAGAGGAAATTTGGCAACGTTTGAATGCTCATACGGCGTTTTTCCTTAGCACGGCAGAATGCCTGGGCCCCTCATCAATATTCCCGACACCCAACGCGCCCCTGCAGGAGTTTAGGGTTGCTTTTGACGGTCTGTCTTCCATGGACTCATCATTTCATCAAGCGCCCGGCAAAACATATTTTGCAGTGGTGTCATTTTGGCTGAAACTTAGGTAGGGGCGGCATTCGTCTGAAGGGTGCTTCGCTTAGGATGACGTCAGAAACAATGCCGTGTTAAGGAAGACTCTAACTTTAGTGTTTAATATATCAAACACTACCTTCTTAGGTCTATTCCTTGGGTCTAATTCTTCTCTGTGGGGAGAATTGACTTGGTAATGCAGGTGGAAGCTCTTGACCTCGCGATTGATCACGTGTAAAAATGAATCCCGCAGTTCGAAAACGACCAATTCGGGAAAATGAAATATCTTAGGAGTCGTTGAAAACCACGCAACAGTCTGATAAAGAGTGTTTCTACGCAAGAAATGAACATCGTAAAGAACCCAAGTTGGGTCGCTTTCGAACTGCGAATTTCAATTGTGGGATTTATGAGAATATTTTAAAAATGGGAGGGTCGCGAAAAGAGGTTTTGAAGATGACACAATTTTAAAAATTCAGACGAAAAATCGTTCGGCGACCGAAATTTCCTGTTTTTTCGCTAGCCTTGTTCCCAATTTCCCCCTTTTCTCCCGTGTATTTCATATCGCATAAATATGTATACAAATGCATTCATAAATCATCAAATCCATCGTTTCGTTGCCCGATGACCAATGCAGCTCGCCCACCTCACACAGGACCCAATCCAAGTGGGCGGATTTTTCCGAACGACTCGCAGACCGCGCCGCACAGTGGATCGAGTCTCTAAGAGAGGTCGAACAAAATTTTGAAACTTTAAACGCTTATAACTCCGTGTATACAAAACTTTGAGGTTCTAAAAGTAGTTTCATTGGTTTTCGCGTGAAATTTTCACTTTAAAGCACCCCTTGAAATGTAAATTGTAACAAAATAAACACCAAAATTTGTGATTTCACTGGAAAAAAACACATTGGATCTAGAGTCCAGACTCTTGAAAACTTTGGCAAGAAAAAATACTCTTGATTCAATCAGATTTTTGCTTAAATCAAAAAGATACCCGCTCAAATTAAGAGACTTGGTTCTTCATTTAAGCGAAAATCCGATTGAATCAAGAGTATTTATTCTTGTCGATGTTTTTAAGAGTCTGGACTCTAGATCCAATGTGTTTTTTTTCCAGTGTTTAACAGAAAAGTTCATTTCCGACTCCTCTGATTGATACGATCCACAGTGCGGCGCTGTTAATTCGGCCCGAATCTGGATCAGGAAGCATGAATTTTTAATAATTCCATCAGGAATCAAGCTTTGGGCTCCGATTATTTATTACCTGGGATCGGTCATAACAGCCAATCTGGCTTCGGCAACGAGGAGCCAAGCACCACTCCACAAAAATCGCGTAAGTCCATTAATTGTCCCGTGGATGTACGCGGTTCTCGCTCGGCGTGGCTGCGCTATGCCGCCGGCATTTTAACGCTCCGTCGGGCAAAACATTAAGAAATCATATCACATTATTGCGTGCTTCCTTTATTCCCTCGAATAGAGTTATTTACTGTTCCCTCAGCATCTGCCGTGCTCATCTTTTGCCGAAGGCTCTCTCCTTTAATCCGGGATCTATTAATTAAGACGTATTTTGTCAAGTTCATTAACGTCGTTCTTCAGCAGCATGTTGGAGAGTAAATTAATAATTTTTGATGGATCGACTTTTGAATCGTTCTCTAAAGTTCGGAAGAACTACCCTAAAAACCTATCAATACTTCTTTTTTCTTCTTTGTCTATAGATTTGTCTATACATTTCAATAATCAGCTCGCTGAGAAATTTAATAATCGAATGATTGCTAATTGATAGATTGAGAAATTCTGGATTCTAGGACATTCTCTTTAGAATTTCCGAGAGGACGTCAGGTATTTGTGTACAAAATTTGACGGAGAAAAATTTTAAAAAAGCTTTAAAATACATCCCAGTAAATACCGCAAACGATTTGCGGTAGTCACTCTGAACGTTCTTTGGAGTCACTCCAATGTATGGCTTCGTTAAAGTTTGTGTAAAAATATTCGACGCACCACAGTCTGTAATGATGTTTGAAATTCTCGAAAAATGTCTTAAAATTCAGAAATTATCGATTAATCGATTGACTCTTGAATCATTCTCTGAAGTGCAGAAGAACCACCTTAAAAACCAATCAACGCTCCTTTTGCCTTCTTTGTCGATCGATTTGTTCATACATTTAAATAAATAGCCCACTGAGAAATTTAACAGTCGGGGGAAACGCTATTTGGACTACATTTTGCGATTGGGGGCTGCAATGTCCGGCTTATCTTTATGAAACACCCATTTGCACGTAAAAAGTAGTGGCACGTTCGTTGTTCCTGAACTGAGCCAGAAATTCCAATCCCTAATTATTGCAAAATGCAGTCTATCAGTCAATATTTTCCTTATACTGACAAGGGATTAATTTTGAGGGTTGGAAAATTGTATGGTATTCGGCCAGAGTAAGGAAGGGAAGAAGTAAAGGGGGAAAAAATAGAGGAAAAATGGCTTCATCAATACCTGCTGAAGCAAGTTATGATTTAAAAATTTACAAGATGATATCACGTAATTGGTTTCTTGATATGCAGGGGGGCCATGAGAGGGGGCCCCAGCGTGGAGTCGGCGACTTCCTCGATGGCTCCCATAACGTCGTCCCCCTGACGCAAAGGCGTACCTCGATTTTAACGTGAGCCCTGTTTTACATGTACATATATGCGTTCTGGGGCTCATGCAGAAATCGAGATGAGCTCTTACGTCAGGGGAGTGACGATAAGAGCTCGGCGAGGACCGGGGAGGAGGCATGATCACCTGTGAAGCTACGTGACTGACCGAAGCCGCCCGATTGGCGACAGAGTTTCATTTGAGCCAAGAATGCAAATTGAACATCATTCAATTTTTCATCGCATCCATGGGAAACGCCGCTGTTTTTACGCGGCTCCCATGCCCAGAAGCGCGCGGCGGGGAAGGGGGGCGGGAGGGGTCAGCACGTGGTCAATGTTTGAGGAACGATCAGTCTTCGCCATCATGTTGCCATATGTGACCGCTGACCGGCCATCGGAAAAGACACCTGTGTTTACGATGGTAAAATTTTCAGCACAGCAATTTGTGACCATTCGGGTTGAAAATTCGGAGTTTGATGCTTCCGCGGGAAACTCTCCCTGAGTCAGATTAAGGAGTTGTGGTCAGTAATGCGTGAAAAAAACGTAATTTTTTAAATTTTTGTGCACTATAGAGTCTTAAATTTAAGTCTTAGCTCAAAACTACTTCTATTCAATTTTTTTGGAATTTTACTCGGCTAAAACTCTGATTTTGAATAATTTCTCGTTTCGACGGACATGTAGCTTTCACATAGCCGGAATGGTGCATTTTTTGGCAGTTGTCCGGTTTTGCCAGAAAATGCTTTAGGATTTAGTGAGAAACAAACACAAAACATCAAACACCAAATAATCAAACTCGGAACAATTAAACATCAAATTCGGAACCAGCGACGAAAAATGAATGGGAGTTAGCTTCAACCTCCTCTGACCTCTTTCTTGCATTCATAAACTACTATTGGTGCTGGATTACTCGCGCGCCACAGAATTAGTTGTGAGCTCTTAGGTTCATTTTTGTGTCGATGAAGTTACATCATATTCTTGCATTGTTGTGCTCTGAACATAACAGATTAGAATTTTAAATGAAACTAAATTTTTTTTAAAAAAATGTAAATCTCGAATGACCTCATCATTTAGTTGCTTGCCATCTCATAAGTTTAATATCTCCGACAAAAATTATCCATTGACAACAATGTCATCTCCTCGTCGTGTCTGCGTGACGGTAGGAACTTTGCATGTGACAGGGGAGGGAGGGGGACGAAGGGGTGCCTACCGAAGTGCCGATGTCTCCCATGACATGGTAATCGATTCCCACAATGAGCTGCTTCCGATCATCTCAAGTGATTCGAGGATTCGACACGCTGTCCGCCGCTCCCAAAATCGGATTCGTGCTTCCAGCTCCAGCAGCCCAGATTCCTGCCCTCTTAAAAAAGAACCGCTTAACGTTGGTGGAAATCCTGTGTTGATCCGCTGTTTCTGCTTAGCACGGCGAGTTTCTGGCTGTAATTTGAGGTCCAACCTGGACAAGAACCAATAAGTGGAACTCATAAACAAAATCATAAATTCCACAGGATGTTTGTTCAGATGAGCGCAGACATTCGCGAATCAAGGGGTAATTTAATGTTGAGAATATGAAATCAATTCTTAAAATTTGCATTTTATTTTCGATCATAGGTGTGAATTGGAGGAATCTGAAATCCCTAACTCCTTTGAGTCGAAACTTTTCCCCTACAAAAAAGGAATTTTTCGAGATTTTAACCTGAATTTTGCACCAATCGGAATTCTTGGCATTAAATGCCCTCAAAATGCTTTGATAAGCATTATTCATGAGTCTTATGACTTCATAGTCAGTTAATATTCTCTTGTAATAGAGATCTAGTCAGGCATATGAGCACAATTCTTGGGAGAAAATGGAGAGTTCTCCTCTAATGAGTGACCAAATTGTTATTGCATGCAAAAAGAAACCAAGAGCATTCCAATATCACTAACAATAAGATTGTGCAACTTTTTTCTGAACTTGCAAATACAAACTGATCATCTGAGTAAGGTTTATCTTTACTCCCAATAAACTATGAATTCAAGACGAAATTTACCTTTGCACAGTTAATTTTTTGCCTGATTTCAGGACTCTTTTTTGCTAATAATTGTAAATCCCACAATCCTAGCAACATTGGAATGCTTTTGGTTTCATCTTGGAAAGTTCGATCCAATTAATACTCGTACAAGTTCTACGTAGGTATTTTCTTTTTTATGACAGCTCGAAATAATTTTTAAACGTTTCCCGAATTTACGCCCTTGTACAAAATACGATCCAGTTGGCTCACGTACTATACTTAGCATACCAGAATAAGTCAAAACCGTTTGAAATTTAGTTCCACAAAACATCCATCTCGATAATATGGATCGACGGATTTGAATCGGATGGAACTATCTTTATTGTAACGTGGGCCTTTCCATGCACGTATTTTGTGGACTTTAAGGCCCAGGTCACAACGGTGATAGTTCCTTTCGATTCAAATACGTCCATATTTCCGCTATGAAACTCGAGTTTCGGTATTCATTTAAAGTTTGATTTGATGTGCTTCACGCATTGATGATTCATCCACAGGAGAGAGCTGGAGCCAACGAAGTTAAGCAAAGCCGGATAACTTGAACGCCGAGCTTTGTAGCGATATTGTTGGGTTATTAGCCGCCATGAAGTGGGGATCAAAACAATTTTCGTGGACGGGTTCGAGTCATAATCATCGGAGGGCGGCGGAAAATGGGGGTTGACGGGATATCGCCGGGGGCACCCGAAACAGGGATGAAACGGGAAGAGCCCTGCTCCGAAACCGACGTGCTCAGGAGAAACGGCATATGGGCATTCGAATGCTGTCAAATTTCCCTTGATAAAACATTTATTTTTTGGAGGATTATGAATTTGCAAAGATGTGGAGGAAGTAATTTTAAAATTGTCTGACAATTTTAAAAAAATTGACGTTTATCTCACTGTGATACAATTTTACAATACTGATGATGTCTAAAATCATTATTTCTCGCTTTGCTTTGTCATTCACAAAATTGATGTACACATACATACATGAAGCGGATTCAATAAATTATGTTCTTACAATTTTGAGATTAAAGTTATGAAACTTTGCAGGAGCGAATGATGCAACCCGCACCTGATATAAATTAAGACATTTCAAACAATTTAAATAAAGGTATCTCTCCTTCCAATTTACTGATTAACTTGTGACTTTTTACTATTTCATGATTCCAAGTAAACTTTGGAAGGTGTACAAGCGGGACTTCTGGAAATTACGCGTACATTTCAAAAGTTGAATTCAATTTTTGGACATATACAGGAATAAATATCATAAAATTCCATGTGAATTTTCTGCGCTCTCGTAAGTAAATTTGTTGCAAATTTCTTACGAAAACGACGGAATATTTTCTTCAAAAAAAGATGAGCGAAAATTTTGAAACGACGCGTTTGAGACGCACGTTTTTGCACTTTTTTTGACAATATTTCTGTCGAAATATTCTGAGAATCAATTGAATAAAATTCTCTGAAAATTTATAGAAAAATCTTCACAGGCTTCCTGAAAAATTCGTATTTAGCCAGACTTAATTCGGCAACATGAGAGGATTCATACGGGATTGTTCCTTAACGTGGCAGAAGACACCCTCGGGCTCGCGAAGGGGTGAGGCAGGGCTCAAAGGGAAACTCCGAGGGCGGTCCTTCTTGGTCTTGCAGCGAGCAAATGAACTGGAGAATTATTAGATTTCGGCGAAGAATAGATGCTGGAACTTAATTTGCCCCGTATTATTGCTCCGACTGCGGTGTTTTGACATTTCGCCACCCTCCACCCGCTTACCCGCCCCACCCCCGCCCCCACCATTGTTTATTTATTCATGCGTTTTTTACCCACAATGCACCGCGGCGGCACGTGGACTTATTTACTCTCTGCGTCCGGTTTCTCAGGGATTCGGGCTGGGGGATGCCCCTGCACTTGTGAATGGAGCCCTTTAATCCCGGGTATTATTTCGGGGTGTGGTAAATGTGCCTCCCGTGGGTATTGCATTTGTGTCGTGTACAACCGCATGTTCCATTCTCCCGCGCTGAGGAAAAACGTCGTTTAAGCATTCCGACGTTGCTGAAATTCCCCTAGTAAAATACTATTTTTTTCTACAAAGTCTGCAAATTTTCTAGATTGAAATTTTTAAATACTTTATGATAAATGCTGAACGAAATTCTGTGGAAAATTGTAGGAAAACTATCCATTAATTACCTTACAAAATGTGTATTTTATCAATGGAGATTTGTCAAAATCTGAAGTCTCATACGCCTGTCTTTCTTAGCATAGAAGAGTAGCGTGCGAAACGAATGAGATGCTTGGCTTCGAGTTGAGCCCATGAATACTTTTAAGAAAAGGGAGCGTATTCATTTTTTATTGCACCACGAATTTCATAGAAATACATGCATCTCAGGCTTCATCAAAATTTTTCTTTGGGTTTTTAACAATTTGTAGATGCAAATCATTGTAATACCCTGAAAGGGTCTATTTCCGAAGATGTACAGTTGAATTTTACTTGGAATTTAAAAAAAGTTTTCTTTTATATGGTGCAATGTTAAGGATCTCCTTAAACTTTCTAATCAGTGGGAGTTTTTGACTCAAAAAAATATAGCTCAATTAAAAATTTCGCTTCTGCGGACTGGAATCCCTTTTCCTGTGGACGATTACAAATTCAAAAGAGAGCTGAAAGCTGAGCGGGCGCCGCACTGGACTGGGTGCCGGGCCGATATCTCCTGGTTGGCTGTTTGCTCTGGCTCTCTTTTTTCGCCCGCATCCGTCCGCGTCCGCGTCGTCCAAGGGACTAATTATGTTATTACATCGACAATTCGATATAATTACGAGCCTTGCATGCTAACGCGAGGAAAGCGGGCTCGCTCCGAGAAAGACGCCAAGAAGCTCAAAGAGCGCCCGGGGAGAGCTGACGCGCATGGGGGG
>NW_017547094.1:73235-118921 GCF_001854935.1 Bemisia tabaci
TCGGCATCGGCAATGGTGGCTGGGATGCGCGGATGGACGGAGGCTGGGCGATGTAGCTGCAAGAAGTGGAAGTAAGAGTGGTTTGCGTGGCGGTAATTGTAATTTGCTTCTTTTCTGATCGCGCCATCCCTCCTCCCTCCCTCCCGTTCTGGAGCCAATCGACAGGCCCCCCCCCTCCACCCCCGGCCGCGGGTAATCCACTCGGGCAACTTAACTAAATCGCAGTTTTGAACTGTTGGAGCGTCGTTGATCGATCTATCCAGCCGGCTTGAATTTCAGCCTCTTCATTAAATCTCCGATCGGCGGGGAAAGCTGCGGCTACGGTTGCGGGGTAGCAAGGCGTGGAAGAAGGGGGCGGGGGCTTGTTTCACTCCGTCTGGAAAAACTGGGCGTCCAAGCCCAAGCGATGCGCTCACTTAACTTTCGATGATGCTACAGGCGGAGGTTGTTGTCTTCTCTCATAGGCGGATCCAGACACTACAGATGGAGGGGTTGGTGGAAGGAGAGGGTTCACCTCCCGAATTTTTTTTGAAAATTTAAAGCATCAAATATGAGGGTCTTGGAGGACAAGGCGCGTAAGTGCAGTTTTTGCTATCTTGAGAAATACGTCTTTGAAGTTTTCGAAGTTTCCTTATGACGGAAAAAAAGTTCAAACTTACTTTTTGATGCTTAAAATTGGAATTTGGGAGCGAATTTTTCACAAGATTTGCAATAAGACCAGTTTTACTTGAAATCATTAATGTATCAATTTTTCCAAAAACTGCACGTACGCGCATTGTCCTCCAAGCCTTTCATATGTAGTATGAGTCAATTTTGTCACATATCGAATGAGAAATCTCCCTTCATTCTTCTTTCGTCCGTTTCTTTCTTTCCTCCCTTTTCCTACCTCCTTTTTTTAAAAAGTTATTTGAGGTTTTTAGTCCATTCGAGTATTCTGCAACCTTAAATGAGCATCAGGTTGAAGTTAGCACACACCCACGCTCCAGGTATTCAAATTTTCAGGGATTTATGCCAAAATGAGCCTGTTTCTGCAGATTCACTCGGCAGTTTCTTGAAAATGTGTTGCCACCACTGGGATTCGAACCCAGGACCTATTGTCCTGAAGAGTTTTTTTCAATCGATTGTGGGACTTTTTTGTATGTATAATTTTTGAAATTGTTTTTCCAAGTATGTTCTCCTCTCCCCCAGCAAATTTTGCTTCATCTCATAAAATTAAGCCTCCAGAAAAGAGGAATAAAATAAAAAATAATGACAATTTTAAGCAACTTGCATTCAAACTATGTCTTTTTTTGTTAATTTAGGTACAAAATTTTTAAACATTTCCAGGAATAGAATAGAATAGAATAGAATAGAATAGAATAGAATAGAATAGAATAGTATTTTTATTTTACCCAAAATAACGGGTTTATAATATATTGTAAATCATATCTAACATTTCCAGGAAAAGGGACTGCAGCACCAGAAATCTCAAAACAGAGACATTGGTACCACTGCTCGAAGGAGTGTTAAACAAACATTTTGGTACAGGAGGCTCGTCAAATATGTCCACAGGGGACAAAATTACAAAGTGGGAAAAAAAACAGATAAACTGTAATAATGCTCTAAGAATAGAGGGATGAAGTCTTGTTGGCAAATAAAATAATTTACTTTGAAAGCAATCAATAAATATAACTTATACTCTATCTATATGCTAGAAAAAACACTAAAAATTGTGTTCCTACATGTATGCTGTCTTTTCATAATTTTTAATCTTTTCCTAATTGTTCTACCCTAAGCGTACAATTCCGAAGACTTTTTCGATGTAAGAGATGAAAGTTATCGATTTTATGAAGATTTCAAAGGCTTCTTTGCGCAGAGAAACTTTTCTTGCGAGCATGCATCCAGTACTTCGGATAAAAGTTTCTGTTTACAAAATGGAACTATTTCCATCAACATGAACTATCTTCATTTTGACTTGGATCCTGAGAGCGCGAAACTTACTCGTATGAGGATACATGGACACCAGAACTTAAGTCACAATGAAGATACTTCTTTTTGATTTAACTACGTCAAATTATGATCCGAGATTAGTAGTTCTTTTTTATTTACTCCCCGAACTCCTATCTCTGATATGTCCCCCCCTTCCCAAATGGTTGCCCCTCTTTCGTGATTTGCTCTGATTTTCCAAATACCTCCTCTTCAGCCGCTCTGTACAAGGAAAAATAGAGGTAGGGGCTGAGTCTTAACTTGAATTTTTCCAATGAGTCGTGGTAGTATCCCAAAAACTTGATAAGAGAGCGAGAGACACAATAGCCCGAATGCAGACAACAATAAAAACACACTAAAATACAAAAAACAAATGGGTATTCAAGGCTAGAGGAGACATAAAACAACCAGGACTAACTTGGTTACTATCCCAAATGTTGCGGCACTACTCGAACTAGAATTGCGGTATACTACCAAAATTAATTGAAAATGTCCATATCATCCAACAAATAGGGGTAATACCACAATTCGTCGTTTGCCCCACAAGAGTACGTAACTCTATTTCAATGTTGCCGAATTTTCCCTCGGAAATGTCTTTTATACCAAGACAATCTTGGACATTCTTAACCGAAAAATTTCACTGATTTGTCCTCCGATCTCACGCAAAAATCAGAAAACTTTTGAACAAAATCTTTGTAGGTGCATTCCTGTAGAAAATTGAATCGTTTGAATCAATTTTGCAACCTTGGAATGGAGTTGCGTTCCTTCGTCCTGGAAACGACGAAATTTAAGGGATAACCTCTTACACTTTTTTTCCCGTGTATATTTCTGTCGAAGAGTCCATCACACAAACAGAAATTATTCTTTAGGCAGAGTAAAATTCGTCTCGACGTATTGGACTTCGTCAATATCATCGAGGTCATCCATAAGCTGCGTGATTTTTTCAACGAGTTCTTTATCGGTGATCTCTAGTACGTTCTTAGGGATGAACGAGAGGCGAGCCAACTCCGGATCTCCCAGCTTCTTAATGAGGGCGTCCCTGACAATCCCGAACTGCTTGACGTCGCAGGTGATCTCCGCGATGCCTTCGTCGGCGTCCTCCTCGACATCGATGACGTCCAGGTCGGTGGCCAACTCGTAGATATCGTCGAATTTGGTCGCGTTCGTCCTGTAGACGATGAGACCCACTTGGTCGAAGAGATGTTTCACGCTGCCCGCCTCACTGAGTTGTCCTCCGCGGCGGTTGAAGACTTTCCGTATAAAAGCCACAACCCGATTCTTGTTTTCCGTTTGCACCTAGCAACCAAAAATTAAGAACAAAAATAATCATGCCAGGGGGTCAACTGAGGGATCTAAATTGAGATCAACTGAGTTCGCAGTATTTTCCGTAATTGTTTTCTGATGTGGGAAATTGGAGAAAAATTGATTTAAAAGTGAAAAAATTTGCCGCTTTGTAACGTCATCTGCCGGCATTTTCCATTTAAACACATACATTTTAGTAGATTAGGTTATTTTGTCATATTTTCTCCAATAATTGTCCAATTTAGAAACCAAGAATATCCTCGTACTCAATTTTCTTAGCAGTATCATTTTAAAGGTGAAATTCACAAAATTTAAGACACCTGCAAATTCTATTAACTAATGCTACCGATTAACTAATGTTACTGAGATTTTCAAATCTCAAAATAAAATATTTCCTGGATTGTAAAAAGTTGTTATAAACGGATTTAAAACTGCAAAGAGTGAAATGATACCTTGATCATTAACGCGGTGCCGCCAGGACCGTACGCTTCGTAGTGGACCTCCTCGTAATTTTCCATAGCAGCGTTACCCAAGGCTTTTTTGATGGCGGCATCTATCTTTTCTTTCGGCATGTTTACTTTCCTCGCTTCCAGAATGGCGTGCCTCAGACGCGGATTCGAACTTGGATCTGGCGCACCCATTTTCGCTGCTACCGTGATTTCCCGGATACTTTTGGAGAAGAACTTCGATTTCTTCTTGTCCTGCCGCCCTTTCCGATGTTGGATGTTCCCGAAATGCGAGTGGCCTGACATTGTTAAACCATGCTGTGCAAAATAAATGCAAAGTGTATAAGATCGTGTCCACTGTCGTCCGTTAAACAGTGCCTTTTTTATGAGAACCTACGCTGCCGTAATAAGGAAGAACGACGTATGAGCCTTCAGATGTTACCAAATTTCCTTCAATAAAAAGCGAATTTATTGGGAAAATTGTGAATATTTTTCTTCACATCTCTTAGACAGTTTGGCTTACAATTTGATCTAAAATACCTGAAAATTTCATGGAGAAATATGAATAACTTTCCTCAAGAATAGTGTTTTATTCGAGGAAATTTGGCAACTCTCGAATGTTTATACGGCGTTCTTCCTTAGCACGGAAGTACGGGTCCCTCATGGATTGTCATTACTTACTCCCTTTGTTCATTACATCCACCAACTTCCACCAATAGGATTTTCTCTTAGTCTTCTTCGCCCATCAACTTCAATAATCAGCCTGTAGCTGAAGAGTGGAAATTAAAAACCTAATAGGCGCCATCACTGCCATCAAGTAAGTGTTGCTGGGATAGTGCTCCAAGTTAGATGACCAAAATGTCTCCACTTCATGGACGTTTTAATTGGACATTATGCCTAAATTTTGGTATTAATTTCATTACTAGAATTGTGATAATAGAAATACATATGAGAGTGAGACTTTCACAATGATAGAAAGAGGTTTTGTATCTCCACTCTTCAAACATACCCCTTGGTTCCACCAAAACTTAGTAGTCCAGCTGTCGAGCCAGATGATATTTAGTGACAAAATCGTGACACAAGTTTTGATCACTTATATCAGCACTGACATGGAAAATAGTCGTCTGCCACGTGATGGCACACGCTAGAACGCAACGAGGCAGATGACCATTTTCCATGTCAGTGCATGTAGGGCTATCGAATTAAGTGGTCCGAACTTGTGTCACAAGTTAGTCACTAAAAACTGTCTGGCTCTCAGACTATGGATGGAGCCATTACCTTATTGACCGAATTCCGATTATGATGAAGCTGATTTCTCGATTGCTTACGTTCTATTTGTTAGATTAGCTAATCATCAGATCTATGCGTGTGATATGAGTCCACTATGCTCTATGCTATGATGTGCTTCCCTCCAAGTTTGCTCTCTTTTTTAATGTCTATCTATGGCTTATCCGAGACCGGAGCTGCGCAGTGTAATATAAATGGTGGAACTACGAAAGTGCGCACCTCGATTTTTGGCGGTTTTGATTTAGCTGTATGATAAGTTTCTTGTCTACCATCAAAATATTTGATTCGGAAAAATCGGGCAGTTACACAAAAATGTGAATCAATTACCGCGTATGTCGAGCCGGCGTCTGTGCGATTCTATAGACTACATAAAAAATCAGTGTTCCTTTAGAGATCAAACACGGGGGCTACTCGTCTGTAGTTGCCTGTACCGCCTTTGTTACACTACATGCTGCGCTGTGTGGATGCTCCTCGACATATTTACCGGAATGAAACCCTTAAAAGTAAATCAGTATTTTTTTAAAAAAAAGGGAAACACGAGTGAAAATTTTCAATGACCGAATTAGAGGTCCGTGGTTTGGTTTTCAGCCATCTTTTTTTGTGATTCAGCAACGACACCTCGGGCTCGGTGACCGGTGCTGAAACATACAACTAAGCACATTGCGAATATTCCGGTGCTGGCAAGAAAAGTCAGGGCGCCTTCAAGTGTTGTATATGCAACGCGCATAGCCACGGAACACGATTAGTTGCATTCAGGCACTGTGAACAACTTTACCTCTCTCTGCGCATCTGTATCAAACTGAGTCTCAAAAACTGAGCGAAACGGAGAACAATTCTATTGCGAATGTAAACTTACCAACCCACGTACCTCGATTTGCGACGTTGCCAATCTCCTGCCACATTTTACTTTCCAAAAAAGGTCTGATTGTCATTTGTGCGCTGTTTGGATTTTTTTTCTCCGATTTCCTCGAAAGGATTCTCAGAAGATTTTCATATACATTTCTAAAAAATCGTGCTTTCTGAGATATACACTTTCGCAGTTTTACTGTCGGTACATCAATATACTATGCGCATTTCATGGTTATTCTTTTTGATTAGCGCCTATGCCAACTTAACAGCGAAATGGGAACTTCAACACAATTACCTTTGGCAAAACGAGCCGGCCCTCCGAGAAAGTGCCAGCGGGCATTCTGGGTATGTCTTGGTTCTCGGAAATTGGGGACTGCTCCCCCGGGTACGCCTGAATCGATACCTGGATAATTTTCAGAGCACCCTTGGGCAGTTTCTGTTCCACTAAGGGCGGATGCTTCTCAGCTGAAAGTCGTTTCAATTTTTTGAGAATTTCAGATGAAATCTCCGATGAGTCATCTTCATAATGCGGCAACCAACACTCAACACCGACCGACAGCACCATGACCGCAAGATAAAGAAATAACTTCATCGTGGTTTTAAAATAAGCTAAAAAATGCTTCTAAATTTAACACACAATTTTTGAAAAGAAAACACGATACGCGTAACGCTGACAGCCAACCCTCTGATGCAATCACGGCACTAATTTCATTGTAAATATAAATTTAAAAATGCACTTAAATTTTCAGTTTTTTCAGAGAGAAATGTCCCGGTTGAAACCATGCTCTCACACTAAAAATGGTCAGCTTTTTACTAGACGACTCGGAGACTGATACTAATGACATGTGGGATATCAGCGTTTTAAGTGATAAGCTTTTCGAGCCTTTAATTCGACTTCGTGACCCTGATAACGTGCCGTCTAACTGACATTGTTTCAGTTCCTACGTCATGATAGTTATGCTGACTACGACCAAGTAACCTCGGAGCCCACTTGGGTCTATCTCACTCTTACTTAATCTTCCTGATTTGCTTCTTACCTCCATCTCTCGTCAAAAGCCGCACACCTGTTAAAGTTTTAAGCAATGATTTTTTTTTTTTTTTGGGGGGGGGATTTTGAAAGTTTTGCAATGCGAGCAGTTAGGTCTATTTTTGTACCAAAAGATTATGTTGCTATAACTACTTATTTTGCACTGCCACATAACATCAAGCCTCCACAACTACCGTTCTATTTGATATTTGTCTTGGACTTTCGTGTCCCAAGATACCCTACTTTAAAAACATCTGTAGCAGTGGTACCCATACTTATGGGCTATATAAACATACCGTCCGTTCCGTGCTCAGACACTGAAGGTTCCGGGTGCAGGATTCGTGGCAGCTTCGACTGCTGGGAGTTCAGTAGTCAGAGCAATGGATGCTACACCCAGACCTTTCGGCCTCTTTGCCCGGAGCGGGCGATATATCTACATAGCCCACAAGTGCGGCTTTCACAGCCGGAGTTTTTGGGGTTTTTTTTTACAGTATGAAAACGCCTTCATGCTGCGGGATTTCAATTTTGAGTTTTTATCACAGAAGGCCCATTTTCCCCTTTGAAGATCCGGTTTTCTTTTTTTGAAAATTTGCGTCGCATTGTGGGTTCATCGGTTCTCACCTCCGATTAGCAACCTGCACATCTATATGACTGATTTGAGGGGAGTAATGGTAAAGAGAGAGAGGATGAACACAAAAGAGGAAGAAAGGAAGGCGATGAAGAAGAAAAAGAAGAAGAAGAAGGGGCGGGGGCAGAGTAAGAGGGGGATAAGGAGCGGGGGGTGAGGAAAGGAGGAGGAGGAGAGGGGGAAACCTCTTGTTTTTATAAATTTTAGATTCGCAGTCTGAGCCTGGGGTCGTGTACGGATGGGAAGCTTTTGGCTCGGACTTATGGACTAGCTCTAATGTACCCGGGAGGTCTGGTGGCTATCATCGAATGGGGGCGGCTCCGGCGAGCCCCCACCCCCCTCCCCGTATGACAATGAGGCAGGCAATAATTCTGATTGTAAGTCCATTCTGGTCGCTGTTTCAGCTTCTTGGATCTCGAACTTGACCCCGGCTCTGCAAATAGAGTCATCCATTCCTATCAGACGCCGCTCCCGCCGACTCCCGAGCGGCGCGGGACATCGGTGATGTCTTCTTTTCGACGCACGGTGGCGCCGCGTCGCCGAGTACTAGACAAACGAAACCGATTCCTATTATGTCGGTATTAATACAGTATGAAAACTCTCACGTGACCAATTATTATGGTTGCGGTCGCGAGGGGTACAAAAATAAACCCTCGTAAAAGTATGGTCTTGGGAGGATCCATTGGACGTATTTTTGTCAAACGGAACTAAGCGCCAATTTGAGTTCCTTTTGAGGAATTTAGAATGCCGGATAACGCGTTCTGTCAAACGGAACTAAGCGCCATCGCCATGGAAAAGCATTGCGAGTATAGGAGTATTTGCCTGGTTCCGCCGCCAATCCAAGCCCCCCTCTACCTTCCTCCCCCTATGGCGCTTGGTTCCGTTTCACAGAAATACGTACCATTTCGGATTGGCACACCCAAAGAAAAGATTGACGAAAGTCACATCGACTAAAAAGCGCATTAATCAATAGCTGGCCATCAGTTTGCACATTTATGAAGTTTTTAAATGTGTCGGGGATTTGCAATCTAAGTACTTTTCATTAAAGACAATTTTGAAAAAAACTCTACGGTGCCGATGGTTTTCTCTAAAATCAACTCCCAGGCTCGAAAAAAGCTCTCAAAGTTCAGGCCTTAATGGAGGGGATATCTCACGGTGTGTTAAGAGGCCACCTCCTCAGGTCCTAGAATCAAACTCTTTGCAAAGATAGAGAGCAAATACATCGGCAGGACTGCCTCTTCGTTTAATGACTCCAAAGTTAGAACCACAGTAACTCCTGCAACGGCAATTTGACTTGATACTGAGGTGGCCTCTCAGTATAGCGTGGACTTTCCTCTCCATTTGGGCCTCAACTTTGAGAGCTTTCTGGATTTTTGTGGTTTGTTCTAGAGGTCGCATGTGTTTCTTGCAACATTATAAGATAAGTAGAAGTAACAACACGAATCCCTAAAATATGCTAGAATTCCATTTTCGTGTTTAATGTTGCCAATGTCCGACGTGACTTCCATTCAATCTTTCACTGGGAAGAAAAACACATTGGATCTAGAGTCCAGACTCTTAAAAACATCGACAAGAAAAAATACTCTTGATTCAATCAGATTTATGCTTAAATCAGGAACCAAGCCTCTTAATTTGGGCAGATTTCCTTTTGATTTAAGCTTAAATCCGATTGAATCAAGAGTCAATGTTCAATGTTTTCAGGAGTCTGGACTCTAGATCCAATGTGTTTTTTTTTCCAGTGTTTGATTCCCCCGGTCGTGTTGCTAGCTGTTGGGCCTGATTCTTAAGATCGACGACTCACCGAGCGTCGGGGCATGTGAGCGTAGACCAGTGAACTGGTGCAAGTGGCAGTCGAAGCTAACTGATTGGTTGTCGATGTCGAGCCAGGAGACATGAGCCAAGATCCGAGAAGCGCGGACGCGACGCGCGGCGGCGACGGCGGCGCTGGTGCCACCATCGGCCACCGCCAGAACTAACCAGAAACCGCGTCTCTTCGGCGGCCCCCCTTCGGACTCCCGCTCGACCAATGTCTGATCATGCCCGGAGGCGGGGGCGGGGAGGGGGCTATAGGAGCCGTGATTAGGCCACCGACTCGGCCCCATGCCATAAAAAAGTATCCATGGCAGGGATGCCGTGTTTATCGTCGTTTAATATGGTTTATGTTACGTGGGGGCGATGTTGTCGGGGTTGTAAACGCCGGTGTACACGGTATGGGTTCCTCTAGGTTTTTATCATAATTGGGTGCATTAACCAAACGAGACAGATCTACATTCAGAGTCTTGAAAAAAGTTACCAGATTATTGAAACTATGTCAGCACGAC
The DNA here is from genome assembly GCF_001854935.1 of Bemisia tabaci. Taxonomy (NCBI): domain Eukaryota; kingdom Metazoa; phylum Arthropoda; class Insecta; order Hemiptera; family Aleyrodidae; genus Bemisia; species Bemisia tabaci. The sequence continues at coordinate 83,061 of NW_017547094.1, forward strand.
AAGACAAGATTTTCTTTACTATGTTTACTATGCAATATATCCCATTTCGATGTCTTATCGGACTGCTTTAAACTTTCAATAGTCGGCCCGCAGCGGGCTTCATATTGAAATAGATAGACAACGAAGACGGAGAAAATGGAGCGATTCAATCCCATCCCTCCAACCTCTCATTGGGCTCATTCAAAACTATCGTCGTCAATAATTATCTAATGTTTTCATATAGCAGAGACGAGAGACCCTCGACTGGCCTCTTGGCGACAGGTGGAAGCTTCACTCATCACCTTTTTCTCGGCTGTTGACCTGCCTACTGGATGATTGATGAGCTTCGAGTTACCTAAACTTTGGTTCGTTTGCAAAATGAAACTCCCAGCGCGTTGTTAACCATCCACCGAGTAGGTTTGGATATTGCAGTCTCAAAAGTAAGAACTTCCACCATTGCCAAGATACCAGTGGAGGGTCTCTTGTCTTTGCTGCCGAACCACAACCCTTCAGGCATCGAGAACCTTAACACCTCTGCTTCGATCTCATCCCTCCAACTTCTCATTGGGCTCATCCAAAACTATCGTCGTCAATAATTTTCTAACGTTTCCATATACATACACAAGAGTCGCTCTCACAGCGCTCTCCGGCGCTCTGCGACGCTTTACCGCCATAAAACTCGGTCCTCCCACAGGTCATCAGGGAGTTGGCATTCCCTCATCTCATCCATAACCCCCTGTCGCCAACCCTTCACCGGGCGTCCCCTTCGTCTCCTCCCGGGAGGAACCCAATCAAGCATCTTTTTTGGCAGGCTCTCTTCCGTCATCCTAATGACATGACCGCACCAGACAAGCTGTTTGGTCATGACGTCGAACACGATGTCATTTTCGACTTCCATTATCTGACGCATTCTATCATTACGGACCCGATCTCTCCCAGAAATTCCTGCTGACCTCCTCCAGAAAGCCATCTCCGTTGCTCTCAGCATATCCTATGTCCGTTTCTTCAGCTGCCAAACTTCACATCCAACTTCATTTCCAATGTAAATGTTTCCATATTACTGGTTCTTTTTTTTATCTTTAATTATCATCCTCGGTTTTCAATTAACCGCGGTATCGAGCCTCCCCTGTACACAAAAACCTTCTTTTCTGGCGAAGCACGTCGCGTCGCATCGTGTCGGGCAGCCTGAACCCGCGGCGCGAAAATCAGAACCCCATTCTGGAAAGGGGGGGGCAAAGGGGGGATGGGGGGTCGGGGTCGGCGGCGAATTGGCGATTACACTCGCGTCCGCGCGGGGGTTCGCGGAAAGATGGAAAAAGAGGCCGGACTCGGGCTCGGGACTGGTTCTGGTCTCCGAATAAATAATAGCCGCGGCCACGGCCCCAACGAAGCGACGCACAGTAGTTCGAGTCAATCACAGAAGGCGGATATAAAATTTTGGACTAAAATTGAACATTTTGATGACTTTTTCGTCACATTTTAAATTTCAAGGGGTGCTTATTGAAGAAAATTTCAGTAGAAAACCAATGAAACTACTTTTAGAACCTCGAAGTTTTGTATAAACGGAGTTATAAGCATTTAAAGTTTCGAAATTTTGTCCGACCTTTCCCGTTGACTCGATCCAGTGTGCGACGTCGCTACCCGGCCCGGCAACGGAAGGCTCACCGGCAGATAAATCAACCGGAATCAATGCACCGGGCAGAAACGACTTTTTCCAGCCAACTTACACGCACACACTCGCACGCGAGTACACGTACACACCCTCGTGGTCATGTGTGCGAGAAGGCTGCGGCAGCGCTCCCGCCACCCGTTGCATCGCAAATAATGTCCCCCAGTGTAGGGAAAGCGAGGGGGTTCTCCTCCTGGTCGCTACGCGGGCCAACCCGTTCACAAATGCTGAACTGTATTGGAAATGTTGGGGTGGAATTCTTGCCGGATACTATGTGGGCCCGCGTTTCAGCCACCCATTTCATCAGAAATAAGGGGCCTTCAATAAATTACGTAAAGCTGTGGGGGGAAGGGGGGTCGAGGAGAGCGCCACGCCATTTTGTTTTTACGTCTTGAAGGATAGCAGCCTACGTCACAAAAGCGTTATAAGGGGAGGAGGGGGGCCAAAAATGCAGAAAAAAAAGTGCGTTACGTAATTTGGTGGACGGCCCCTAAATGTCCCCCGTTGTTGGAAAAGCGAGGGGTCCCACACCTGGTCGTCACGTGGGCCAACCCCTTCACAAATGCTACAGAGTTAAAAATATTGGAGTCTGTGCCGGTGGCTGCGTATTGCCCAAAAGCCCCGAATGATATGAATGCGGAGCGTGATCTATTCTCACTACGAAATGACTTGCGACACTATTACGGAGCGAAATCCGCTCTTTTCGCTGACAAAATGTCCCCCCGTGTAGGGAAAGCAAGGAAGTCCTTCTCCTGGTCGCTACGCTGGTCATCTCCTCCACTGTTAAACATTTTGGAGTGAAATTCTGTGCTGGAGTCTACGTAGCACCCAAAAACCCCGAGTGATATAAATGTAAAAGGGGATCTGTTCTCATCACGGAGTGACTTACTCTAGTGCGGAGTGAAATCTACTCCTTTTGCGGAGTGTCGTACGCTTTTTTGGTGCTAATTTCACTTCGCATTCAAATCACTCGGGGCTTTTTGCCGCTATATAGACTCCGGCACCGGATTTCACTCCTCGATTATTAACATTGTGCTTGGATCAAACGGCGAGGCGTGAATGATCGATCATCGATATTTTCCGTTTTGAATCCGTGGTAAAGAATCAATTATTAGGGTGTTCGCTACGAAAACCCTGTTTATCGATCCTTAGCAATAAGTTTAAATAGCAGATCAAGCGATATATCGCAAAGCACGCCACGCCACTGATCGTAACTCGCTTTTCCGCGCCGTAGCACGGCAACATCATCCATAAATCCACGGGTATTTTCGGCGACCCGAACGCTCGATCGAGAAAGCAGAGCGCGACGCCTCCCCCCCCCTCCCCTCCAATCCTTTGGGGGAGGAGTAGAGGACACTCAAGTGATTATTACGGGGCTCCGGTTTCGTGTCATGTGTGCTGCTATGTTTAGGCTCAAATATTTGCACGCCGGTTATGGCCACGGCGAGTCGATTAGAAGTCAATTTCATTGTCGCGGTAAACAGGTGGACGCGCCGTGACAGGAGAGTGGGGGACGGGGTGGGGGCGGTCGGGGGGTGGGGNGGGGGGTGTTTCCTTCAAAAACGTTTGTGAAGTTGTTTGCATATCGATTCGGGCTGTGAGAAGTGGTCTGTCAACAGTCAACGCCGAGGACGTGCATCGGCTTTCCCTCCGGCGTTGCCAACTTTCTAACGTAACTCAGAAAGCGTTTCCATTCTACCTTGCGAGGGAAAAATGCAGTTTGAACATTTGAATGATGTCAAATTTACTCTCAGAAAATGCTCATTTTAGAGGGTAGCCATGAGTATTTTTCTTTGAGATTTTCAGGCAATTTAGACCGAATTCGGAAGACAATTCTCAGAAAAGTTGGAAGAAAATTACTCGCAAATTTACCCGAAAATACATTATTTTTCAATGGTTGTTTGGCAACGTCTGAGGGCTCATACGGCGTTTTTCCTTAGCCTGGCAGCATTAAAAACGACTGAAATTTTGTCCTCACTGTCGCACGGAAGTAAAGCGTCGGTCGATGAGCTGAAATTTCAGCACATCGGCTCCAATCTGTCCGGACGGATTTCAGCGGATTCGTGACTCCTCTCAAGTATGTTCCAGCCTTGGGGAAGAACTGGAATTTTCTTTTGGCTCTCGTACCTAAATTGGACGCATTTTTGAAGATCTATCTATATAATCTAATCTATCTATATAATGTATTATTTAGGAAAGAACCTATCTGTTTCAAATGAAGCTACTGATGGAGTCAATTTTAAAAAAATTGATACTTTTTGGACTCGGTTGGATGACAATTAATATTCACTCCTAAATCAATATCTAGAAAAGATACTAAAACAGGGAAAAATAATATTCGTGACTCTTTAAATTTATCAATAAGGACGTACAATGACTGTAATGAAAACGACGGAGAAGTAGTGCCTTGTAATACATGCATGTTTACAGAGAGAAAACAGACTAAAGACATAAAAAAATGTTAATCAACAATTTTTACTGTATTTCCACTTTCCAGATGATAACTTCAGTAAGAAGTGATAGTGTGCTGTACTTAATATAAACGCTGTATGAGCTTTCGAATGTTGCCAAATTTCATCTTTGAAAATATTTATTTTTGAAGGCAGTTATGAACATGTCTCCTTAATATTTCCAGGCTTCATAGATCAAATCACAAAAGAAATCCTAAGAAATCGAAAAATCGAAGGAGAAATATTCACAAAATTTCCTGAAAATTCGCGTTGAAGGAAATCTGACAACGCCTGATGGCTCATACGGCGTTCTTACTTAGCACGGCAGTAGTGAGGCCTCAACAAAAAACACATTTAATTAAAACCATTTATCTTATTATGGCTCTGCTACAAAGTACTTTTTCTAATTTTTTTAAATATTTTTTATCATGCTCGTAACTTCGTACCAATTACTTTTACGAGTAATATTATAACAACGCACTTGCACACAGCTTCTCTCCCTTTGTCCCTTCTAACTTGCTGGCCAAGCTCCCGTGGAAAGCGAGAGTGATGACAAATGAATTTTTTTAATTCGATCGAATCCTGTTCCAGGCTGCGAATAAAGAATCGGCGAATTTCATATTGCATCGGATAATAGGAGCGGTGACATCGGTTGAGTAATCACACTCAACGCTCCATGTATCGGGTGTAATCAACTGTGCGAGCCACCCGGACCCGGACCCGTTCGTAGACGATATGCATTATCGCCGGCGAAATAATGAAGCCAAAGAAATAAATTTCGGCCCACCATATCCGCCCGCTCGACAAAAGGCCGCGGATAAAGTTAACTCGAGTGTGAGCAGCAGAATTATTGTTGGAAATCATCGGACGAGGTGCTGCACTGCTCTGACAGGCGATGATGACGAGGCATTGTTGAAAAAACCTCCCACAATAATAATTATGCTGGCAACTCGTTACAAAAAGCATTTGAATAAAATAATATTAAAAGTTTAAAATAATATGATAAAGAGCGATATCCTCAGGCAAAGTTGCTTGGTAATTTGTTACAGTTTCTGCGGGGTGATTGTTAAAATTGATAGACGAAGAGATGGACAAAGAGGGCATTGGGAATATGAAGGGATCCTTTTGGTTGAAATGAGTGGCTCCTATAGACTAAGAGAGAAAATGATGGACTAAGGTTCTCTCGTGGGTTGCTGTTAGTTAGTCTATTACTTACCTCCTTTGTCCATTAACCCCCTGCTTCCACCAATAGGATCTCTCCACATCCCTTTTGTCTTATTTGTCTATAAATTTCAACAACCCCCCTGATGTGGAGATGGCGTATGCATGGCGCGCATCGATTTTTGTTTAAAATCTCGGTGGATTTTTCGACGGACATGTCCGTCGACATGATGACGTCATCGTTATGACTTGCAAGTCATAACGATATAGCTCCTGATAAGGAAGGAAAATCAAGGAAGTTTTCAAGAAATGAAATTGAACAGTTTTCGAAAGAAAAAATATAGTATGAATTGAAGTTTGCTAAGTCATAAACGGAGATACGTGATTTTGCACTTTAGCCATCTAAGTTTTCTTTCACCCCCTGAAAGCTCACAGGAAGTTTCAATGTACTTTACACTCAGTTCTGGTAAAAAAGTAAGTTATTTTTAGGCATCCTGGAATGCATCAGGACGGATTCTCATTAAACCCGTTGAAATCAGTAAGGGCTCAGCCTTAAAGTACGGAACGCTGGAAGGAGGGGGGTCAAAGAGAGTGTTGGGTCATATTGTTTTTACGTTTTATATGGTAGGAATCTCTTCCTCACAAAAGCGTTGGAAGGGGAGAGAGGGGGTCAAAAATGCCGAAAAAGTGCGTTACGTAATTTAGGGACGGCCACTGACAACCCTTAATTTAAATGAGCTCCTTCTTCTTGTCTTGCACTTTTCCCTTTCTTTAACTTTTGCCTTTAACTGACTGATTCATAAAAGGATACATTTTTGTTCGCTGAACTTAGCGCCTTGCTTAATTCAGCAATCAATCTCCCATGCATGGCTCTGAAATCACGCGCAATCCGCAACCCCGTCCGCACGGCGCGGTGACACAAGGGTTGAAAAACACCGCGAGGGGCGAACGGCAGCTGCGACTGGGAAAAATGCCCGCTAAACGGGCTCAGGCGACAAGTGAAACACCGCGACCTTTAACCTCGCCGCGCAAAAAGCGCCAACGCGATCCCAACCGCCGCCATCTGGGCTGCCACTCTACAAAAAACAGCAGTAAGTACAAATATGCGTGAGCCGTGAGATGCGTAAGGGTTCGTGTCGACCGCGGCTCAAGCTGGAACGCGCTGAGGGCTTGCTCCCGGTGGGGTGGCGGCAGGAGAGCACTTGATACCCCTTTTCGGCACTAAATCATCGCGCAAGGGTGGGGGGTGGGGTGAGGGGCGGTTTCCTAATGAAGCTGCGACGCGTGGCGGCCCCGTGCGTCTCGTGCGTGGGCCCCGGTGTCACGCGACCGGGCCCCTTGAAAATCCAGATCCCGGAGATTTCCGGGTTATTCCCACTCGTCTGGATTTTTCGCACCAACCGTGGCGGGAACTGCACTTGCCACTTGTGATCCTATTGTTTTCTTGGTTAAATTGGCCGGTTGTTGGAGCGCACAGTTGGTGGAGGAGGAGCGGATCTATACCGCCCACAAGAAAACCGTCGTAACTCAAATCAAGAGAGAAGGTTACAATTTTATCCATATATTATAAAACGCCTTTCAATTTCATGGAGGGAATGTGTTATTTATAGTTCGAATTTCGGGCACAATAAAACTTCTGAAGTTTTCAAAAGTTCCAATCGAAACTATACATTCTTTTTCCAGACATACTGCTGTTCTACACCGGAAAAAAATAAAAAAAACACATTGGATCTAGAGTCCGGACTCTTGAAAACATTGACAAGAAAAAGGACTCTTGGTTCAATCAGATTTAAGCTTGAATCAAAAGGAAATCCGCTCAAATTAAGAGGCTTGCTTCTTGATTTAAGCTTAAATCTGATTGAATCAAGAGTAATTTTTCTTGTCGATGTTTTTTAGAGTCTGGACTCTAGATCCAATGAGTTTTCCAGTGTACTACAAGAATACTTGATCGCCGTGATGTTTCATCCAGTGAATTCAAATTATTAATTTTAAGCCACAGTTGTTTTAAGATTAGGAAGGATAAATGCTCTTTTTTTCGGTAGTAAAACATTTTATCAAAAACTGGAAAACTCTAGACTGGAGTTACGGCGTTTCTGCTATGAAAACTAGGCAAACTAAAAAATTAAGCACCGGATTAAATGTTTACATCAAAATTTCACGCAGAACGCGGTTCAAACATAAAAATTTTCAGAGTGAATTCATAAATGAGAAATCATCGTTTTATGTGTTGACCAGTTCAAACTTTCCGGTCGCAAAGAAACCAAAGTCTGTACGTGTGTACGTTTTCAATTGACCGTTTCACTAATTGCATTGCTTTTTCGCATCCAAATCCGCACTAGAAAATACCACCACTGTATTTTCAAGATCTGACTTTTAAAAATACTTTTTTCCCAGGAGAACTGCGTTTTGAGATTAGTTTTTATTTTTGCGAGAACTTATGATTTAATTTAAGGTTGAAGTTTTTCTTTATTTTTTTCGGACGGCGAGTCAGTGCATTTAAAAGCGGTTTTTTTTTTAAATAAAAAAAAAACCCCTCTCAGATAGCGCGAAAGAGTTCTGAGCTCTGTTCTCTAGGACAGCCTTTTCATTCCGTCATGTGAATTGTGTGCAGCGCACATGCATTCATAAGTGCGGAGTCTATTTAGCAAAACTTCGCCAATTACTTTCGGGAGGGCTGAAATTATTTTATGATGAATACAATTTGAATATGTTCGCTTTGATGTTTGTTCGGGGTTCCGAGCGTAAATAGGAAATTCCTGGAAGTCGGCGCGTTTGCACCCCTTTGCCTCTTGAGAGGAATGGGGCTTCTAATTATCTCATCCTCAAAGGGGAAAATTGAAAGGAAAATTACATATTGAAAGCGTTAAACAGAAATAATATCGGATATAAGCAGTGCTCACTTGGAGATGCATTATTGGTTTTTTTTATTAGCATACACTTTAAAAATTGAAAAAAATGGGGGCCAATATTCATTATCATTTTTTGAACAGATCCTTCCCTTAAGAGGTCCCTTTGGTTTACACGGTGATTAAAGAGAGAATTAGGGAGTTTATAACATTGTATCATAAAAAGGACAATATATACACTGAAAAAAAAGTTCGGTCATAAGTCGGTGTTCCATATTATCCCAATTGTTTCGGTTCGTCAAACTGAAATTGCTTCTCGTAACCAAACTTTCGATTCGTGTAACAAATTGTAACCGGTAAAGCGAACTGACGAACAAAGTTTGTGCCGCGCCGACCACACTGTTTGGCGCAATGCTTGAAGTATTCATGCAGTCTTGTAGGCGTTATGTGTTTCAAGCCGACGACTGCTGCTGACCGCAGTGTGTTTGACGCAATGCGTGAAGTATTCATGCAGTCTTGTAGGCGCTGTGCGTTTCAAGCCGACGACTGCTGCTGACCGCAGTGTGTTTGACGCAATGCGTGAAGTATTCATGCAGTCTTGTAGGCACTGTGCGTTTCATGCCGACCGCGCCGCGCGCCGCTCCGCTCCATTCCAGGTCAAATTGCGTGTTTGGTTTCTCTCTTAACTCGACTATTTAAAGGTGTTGTCTCTTGTATCACCGAAATACGACAAAATTAGAAATTACTATACTAATACTCTCAGAAAATGAGAGATTTTGTCGCTTTTTCTCGTTTGTAATTTATTTTCTGAATCCGATTTTTTTCTCTCTTTTGTTGATACCTAAGTACATTCAAAATGATTGCAAAATTTACCGCCCCCTACATTTTGCCGACGTGGGCCGCGGCCCATGTGGCCACCCCCTTAATCCGGCCCTGGATATGGAGCACCGAGAGTTCGGTCTATATGACCGATTTATTTTTCAATGATACCAGTTTCGAGTAAAATACTACAGAATAATTCCGAGGATACATCGTCGCAAGGACCTACGATAATTTGTCTCTGAGAGTAAAATTAAAAATACAAAAGAATAACTTCGGCAGATTTGTTTGTTGCTGCAAATCATTGTGATCTCTCTCTCTATGATTGAACTCCGAAGTTTTTCTGTTGATTTTTTCTCGAAATGCGTTATAATCGCCTGTTTAATGATGCAATACGGAGAATCTCCTTGGCACACCCCCTTAGTTACCATGTAGATAATAAAGGAGCTCTAGGAAAGGAGCTATTTAAGGAAGTACTATGAATACGATCCTCTCCCATTGAATAGCTTTGGCTAAAAATTGCGAGAACCTTACCGTTCCAACATTATCAGAGAAGGGTAAGGGTACATATATACATGTAGTCCTCCATGAGAGAAGCCTTGAATAATTGTGTGCATACACTATTAGTGCACCAAGCTCAGACATTTCGCTAAATGCACATCCTCAGGTCAAATATTTGCGTTTGCTGGATGGGAGAATTCTTGTACAAACACGCGATCAATCGACTCATTGTAGTTGGCGCCCCCTCCCATCACATTCTGCAATTGTAGAATGGCAAGTGTACGTATGAAGGGAGGGTGCTTGAAATTATAGTGATACCCACATGTGAGTCTGATTATGATCGCATTTGTTGCCATAGCCCTCCGCCACGCAGCGCCACAATCGCATTTTGACGCCTCATGTTACGTTACGCCCTTGCCATGCCGCCGCTTTGTGCAGTCGCCGATTCCAACTAGCTTTCATACGTGATAGAGCTTATTTTTCTCTTTGAAGCATTCTTTTGAACTCTTGCAACTAAACAAGGCGTTATATTTGATAATGTTGCCTTCGCGATTTTACTGACGCCGATTTATTGCAACATTATCGAGCAAAAATCGTGATAAACTGAGATAAGATTTCAATTTTTTCCACCGCGATTTTGAGACATCATTGCTACAAATTTGAGAAAAATAGCTCAGATGATGATCCTAGTGATTTTATCGCCAAAAAATCACAAAGGAATCGCAGTTTGATAGGTCAGTTGCGCTGGTCACAGAATCGTGTTTTGATGCTTGATTCTTGTAGATTAGGTAAAAATAATAAGATCTGTCTTAACCGCGAATATCTACGTTCAATACTTACCGAAATATCGCCCTCGAAAAGTCGGGCTTTTGTCGTCATCCACCGCGGTAGAGACACCCTTGGTTTTTTCCTCCTTGTCTCCATCGGTCGGTGTGACTGGTTATTCAACGTGAAACCCAGATGAAAGCAAGATGGAAGAAACCACGGGTGTCTTTACCGTGGTGGATGACGTCAAAAACCCGACTTTTCAAAGGGCGATATCTCGGTAAATATTGAACGTAGAAAGTGGCGGTTTCGACAGATCTTATTATTTTTAGCTAATTTACAAGACTCAAACATCACAACACGATTCTGTGACCAGCGCAACTGACCTTTCTCTAAGTATCGCGATTTTTCCGTTAAAGAATGCTATACTTGGATAGGATCGGTTCATTTTACTTTTGTCTTCTTCATATGGACGTATTTCTGTCAAACGGAACTAAGCGCCGATTTGAGTTCCTTTTGAGGAATTTAGAATCCCGGATAGCGCGTTCTGTCAAACGGAACTAAGCGCCATGGAAAAGCATTGCGAGTATAGGACGGAACGAGCAGGACGCCCGTTACCGCCGCCAATCCAAGCCCCCATCTACCTTCCTCCCCCAATGGCGCTTAGTTCTGTTTGATAGAAATACGTCCATATATAGTTTTGTCTATGAGATTCAATAATCAGCCCGGAGGGCCCATTCTTCATCTCATTTCGACGATTTTTCAAACACGTGGCAGCTGATGCTCCCCAAGACGGAGTCTGTGAGTGAATTAACACCGTGATTCGCTGCGGAGGATGATTACCGCCCAGTGCGATCGAGATAAAACACAGACTAATTTTAAGACGCGCTAACAACGGGGAACGGAGGACTGGGAAGGCGCAGGCGCAGGCTACGAGCCGAGAAAACGAGGCCTGGCTTTGAGTCCTGAGTGATAATCACGTTTTGATTGGGGCCAAAGGGTTGATTTCGCTCCTCGAAATCGTGGCTCCGGGTGTGAAGGACGAATCGGGACCGGCCGGGAAATTGGGGGCCGCTTCTACTCATGACTCCGCACCCGTGACCTTGAACCCCGCGTAGCATACATAGCACTGCCGTGATAGCGAAAGAGCAGTAAGTGTCGAAGTTTCGAAATCGAGTTTCCTTCAAAATTCGTCTGCTCTCTTTTCGATGAAATATCGGAAATAGCTAAAAAATTCAACTTAATTGTATAAAAACGATTACTCATAAGAAAGCCGTAAGTGCGCAAAAATTGACGTAGTTTCAGGCAAATCAGCCGTAAGTGACATTATTCCTCCAAAAAGCCAATGAAATCATATTTTTTCAAAACTACGTTTTTCGAACTGCAAGATGATGTAGAGACATGGATATCTTATTCCCTTCAATAACGTTCATCGTGAGGTCTATAATCCCGAGTTTGAAAAGAGGTTTACGAGGTCTACGAGCTAAAAAATAAAAATAAACTTAATTTTTCATGTGATATTCTTCAGAGGATTCATTACAGTACGCGTCGTCGCTGAGAAGCTGTTAATCCGACGAAATCGCGAGGAAAGCGGATCTCCCGTTCAAACATTATTCGGCGGACGGAAGCGGATTTTAGCGCGAGCGAAATCTTCATCCCCATGTTGTCAGTTTAGTAACTTTCCTAATTGAAAGTTAGGGAAATCAAAATTGACATGAAGAGGGTGCGAAGGATATGAACTTTATATTCGAGGATTCGGGTTTCCTCGTTGACACATCTTGCCTCGCAATAATAATGGACTACATTTAGCGACGAGGTACTAAAATTTCCAAACTGCTGAACATTCAATCTGGGAGGGCCTTTTTTTTTAAATTATCCGAGACATGTCCCCCAGACCCCCCTCTTTTTTTGGGGGGGGGAGGGATATCCCAGACTCCCTCTCAACATCAGCGATTGACCCCTCCGACTCACTCTGGATCCGCCACTGATGACTGAACATACATCGGAACCAGTGGTGAGGCGTGAATGATCGATTATCGATATTCCCCCATTTGAAGCTGTGGTAAAGAATCGATTATTAAGGTGCCCGCTGCGAACACCCTGTTTATAGATCCTTTTCCATACGTTTAAATGGCAGATCAATCGATATATCGCAAAGCACGCCACGCCACTGATCGGAACGCTTTAATCCGCACCGCGTCCAAAGGCCCATTGAGTGGATGCACAGCACCAAAAGGGTTAGCTTTTGTTACCGCTTAAGGGCTAGCAGTCTCTCCATATCCCACTCCAACTTTTATTTTCAACGAAGCAAGCCCGGGGTCTAAAATTGTGTCTCCGCACGATCAGTTCATTTTCCGACCCGGAAGGAACTCCAAATTGGCTTAATTAAAAAGCACCCAATCCTGCACTCACCCCCAAACTTCCGAAAACAAAATCCTCCCTTTTTCCGGGCTCACATGGCAATTAGCGGAATCCGCGGTGGCGCCGATTCCACCGAACCGCGAACCACCACGGCTCGGGGGGTGGGCAGAGGGGGGAGAGGGGGAGGGGGGCTCCTGCTTAATTTTAAATGAAAGCATTAAAAAGTTGGAGCTTAAACATCCCGGAGTCGTGGCTCATAGTTAAAAGTGCATTATCCCCGGATCCACCCGCGGGGAGTTGGCGAGGGTGGGGCGGGGGTGAAGGGGGGGGGGCGGTGTAGACAATGCACCCTCTAATGAGCAACCCAGCATCTCGGCCCGTAATGACTTTTATCACTCGCTTTACGATTCCGCCAACATCCCGACGCGGCTCGGACGGACCTTTGATGCCCGTCCGGAGTCGGAATTTAGGACACTGACTCAAACGCGAGCACGCGTTATGGGCATCATAACTAAGGATCGCCATTTTTTCGAACTTTCGGACGAGCGCGAAAAAGTTTCATCCCGGTGCCGCCGTCGCGAAGAATAGCCTCGTGGAAAGAGAGAGAGAGGAAGAGAGAGGGAGAACGGGTAAACTGCCAGAAAAAGAATCTTCCGGACTTGAAAATGACGGCGACTTAGACAATCATACATGGAAAAAAAACCTCGTGGGTGGGACCCGAAGTTTAGGTCATATGGATGGCTGAAGTTTTCAGATTGAGCATCCGAACACTTGAGGTCTAGCTGTCTACGTTCAGATCAGACATCTGAAACATCAGTTCTTACATCTGAAGTACTCCGGTTTTCATATCTGAAGCACTTCAGGTATGAGAGCTGAACTATTTCAGATGTGTGTAGTAGACCCGAAGTACTTTACATGTAAGAACTGAAATTTCAGATGTGTGATCCGAATCTCAGCAGCTGAACTTGCAGTGTTCGGATGCTCAATCCTAATACTTCAGAGATCCATATGACCTAAACTTTGGGTCCCACGCACGAAGTTTTTTTCTCCGTGTATGCTGATCCAAGTGGGACGTAGGGGATTCCCCCCCCCAATTTGCTCGGGAAAAGGAAGGACAGAAAGGAGGAAAAGAGAGATGGAAGGCACCTCAAGGTAGCGGCTGGTATACTCCACTAAATGTGTGAAAAATAATCGGAGACCTTCAGTTGTAATAGGCATCTAAACTAACTGCGTAGCAAAGCGTAGCGTATCGTACACAAATGACGGCGATTAAAACTGAGCTCGTTTTTTGAAGATCCTCATAGACTAAAATTGAATTTTTACCGGGGCAGCATCGTAAGGCAGCTCGAAAATTGCCTGCGACAGATATACCGGTGAGGGCGAGGGGTAGAAACGCAAAAACGTGTGTTACACCATACTTAAACGGCCCTTTAACCGATAATTAATTTTGCCTCCCGCCTCGAAAAGCCCGTTCAAAATCCTGTGAAGACATGCATTTTCATTTCCCAGCTGCCTGCCATTGCTAAATTCAAATTAACGCACATAGGAACTTTCTATTCGCTCGGCGTGTTGATCAAGCTGAAATGAAAGCTGTAAACGGAAACTTATTTAATAAACGAACTTCTCCTCCAATGGTGTCTAGAGCTTCCGCGAGTCCGTCAATATAGTTTGTCGTCAGTTGAGTCGGTGGATGGTATCAAGTCCATTTTCTGATGCGCTCCGAGTTTCACGAGAGTGCCCGCAGTCCTGGGCTCATTAAATAATGGTTATATTCGGTTTTAACGCACACGAAGTCGGCTGTGTTCGTTACCACGCTTGTAAGTGGTGCATATTATGATCAACAGCGGTACGAAGATGAAACTACAAGAAGTAAGCACCTCAATTACGGCGTTCCAAAAGCTCCATCACGAATCTACGTGTGATATAAAGTGGTCAGATGGATCTCAAGGTGGACAAAATAGAAAAAAAGGGAGGGCAGAGAGAGAGAAAATGAGATAGATATAGCACATATTAGATGTATTAAAAAATTCCCAAAATTCACCCTTCCAGAGCAGTATTTGGACGAAGTTAAAAAAATCAGTCTATATACATCAAATTGCCTAATTTCTTTTTATTTTGATTTGTTTCTAGAAAACTAAACAACATTCTGACTTGGAATTTCTAAAGTATATGCTTTTCATAATCTGAGGAAAATATACAAGAAGTTTGAAGTCGATAAGTTATTTAGTATTCTGTTAAAAATGAGAGGAAAAGAGGTAACGTGGAATGAAAGTTGTTAGGTCGACTATATTTTGCAAGTAGGAACTGCAATTTCTGGCTCATACGTAAAAATACTTATGAACTTAGGGAAACTAATGGTACATACGTTGTTTCTAAATTGAGCCAGAAATTGTAGTTCCAAATTGCAAAATGTAGTTCAATTCTGGTTAAAATCATCTCTTTAGAGTAGCATAACAAAAAATCACAAACTTGAGAAATATACTGATTTATTTTATGCCGACGTAATTGCCAGCTGTTTGAAATATGCATTTTAAATGCGTAAAATCTCACTAATTATACAAATTTTGACTTTGAATTTAGGCCAAAGGAACTTGAGATTATTAAAATGCGTTCAGCATCGAAAATTGAAAAACGATATTCTGGCCCTGAATCGATATGTTTGCTGTATTGAAAATTCCAAGTCTCTACCGTAAAGACAATTTTACCTGTTTTTATCACATTTTTAGAGGATAAGTATTACTGCACATTATTGCAAGAGCTTTTCAGAGAATATTCTAAAAATAGCAATTACTAACCATACTAAATTTTCCGCAAGGACGATGAATAGACACCCTAAGAAAAAGTAAATTGTGTCATTGCGCCCCCAACGTCGCAAACCAAGATACTTGATTCCACAGTTCCACCATGTAACAACCGGATGGTTTGCGCCACCTATTTGGGGTTATATGACTTCGAATCATTATTCCTCCATTTCACTGTTCCTGTAATGGGTACTGGTGAGATTTAGGATCTGCTTAAGAGGATCAGGCGTAAGGGGGAGGGTGTGCTTTTAATGGCAGCGCTTTTAATGTATTTTCAAGTAATGTTGCTCGCAAACTTGAGAAGTGCAATTGCGGTTTTTATAGCTCTTTAATACCGTGTAAAATTATTTTGTTGCTTGCATTATTGTAACGCCTTCCTCCTGAAAGATGAGTTTAACAGCATTATAATTTGCTATCTTTCGTAAAATTTAATTTTAGTAAATATTATTTGCTGTGTAGTTCATGTATGGCTACATATACTTAGCTTATTTGCTTTCCTTTTCTTAAAAACATAGAACACTAAAGTGATGTTTTATTGGAGGATTATACTTCCAATTAAGGTCAGTAAAAAAATACCTTTTCTACATTGTTTGGCATGGATCATTATATTTATTTGGCTTTACGCAAAGAGGGGGAAAAAGAGAAAGGTAAAAAGAGAGAGGGCCAAGCAAAAAAGAGAAGAAAGGAGGGAAGGAGCAAAGAGGAAGAGAAGTAAGAAGAAGGAAAAACGAAGAAGCAAAAAACAGTTAGGAGAAAAAAGAGGAAAAAGGGCAGTATACGGTCATAGAGAAATAGGAGAATAAGAAGTAGGTATAGCAATTAAAAGAGGAAAGGAATTAGGAAAGGTAGAATAAAAAGAGGACGATGAAAGCTAGAAGAAGATCACGAAAAAGGCGAGGAGGAACAAGGAGAAGTGTAAGAAGAAGAAAAACTGTCGATGAAAAGGGTCACAAAGAAAGGAAGGATTATTTTATATAGGATGAAAAAGTAAGACAATGAAGAAATGGGAGAAGAGGAAAGAACTGACGATAAAGAAGACGACGAAAAAAGAGAAGAAAATGAATGAAGAGGGAAAAAAGCAGAAGAGGAAGAGGAGAGATTAAGGAGGATGATGTGATGAAGAAAGGATAAAAGCATGATAAGAAAGAGGGAGCGGAAATACACGACAAAAAAAGAGCAGTGCTGTGACACAGAAAGGACTCGAGGCGTCTATCGCGCCCTGAAAATTTGAAGGAATAAGCTTCGTCTGGGGCCTCATTATGGCACCCGCATCTCAAAGTTCTTTTGACATGCTTTTCACGAGACCCACCCGAACTTGCTCTGACCCGGTTATCCAAGAATAAAGGCCAGATCCCCCGAGCCCCATCCTTTTCAACACCCACGTCGATGCGTTATGCAGCGCGGGAGAAGAGTCAGCGGGGACTCGACTCGGGGAGGATGCAACGATGCAATTGCTATCCGGGCGCCAAGACGGGGTCCGAGGCACAAACAGGAGCCGCGCTTATGACTCATGAGTCATGAGTGAAGTTCCGTCAATTTCGAGATTTCCAGTTTCCCTCCGCACCGTTTCGGGGCTCGTAAAAGTCTCCGGAGTAATGAATCTCGCGGAAAAATTGTGCAGCGCCAGAGCCGGGCCAGAGCAGGGATGCAACGAGAGGATGGAAATAAAATTTTGAGCAAGTGCTCGGCGCACGGTGTCTTTCGAGACCGAGAAACAGGATCTTTTGGCGATTTTTTTAGCCTGTGTACTTGAACTAAGAATGGGGGAGCATTGATTCAAAATGCATCTGAATACGTCTGCCGCGCTTTTAGGAAGAGCGCAGTATGAACATTCGAGGGTCCTTTAATATTCCTGGATAAAACATGCATTTTTGAGGAAAATAGTGCTGATTTTTCTTTGAAATTTTCAGAATTTTAGGTTTAGGTGCGAGTGCAATTTTCTGACATTTTTGAAAAAAAGGTGGTAGTGGTAGTCGTAGTGGTAGTAGTAGTAGTAGTAGTAGTAGTAGTAGTAGTAGTAGTAGTAGTAGTAGTAGCAGCAGTAGTAGTGGTAGTAGTATTAGTAGTGGTAGTAGTAACAAATAAAAACAAAGGAAAGTTATCTCAGATTAATCAACGGTTTCGGTCGATTTTTGGTTCATGAAGGTCGATCGACCAATTCCTTTTGGGCGATATGACCGAAAAAGTAACTCAAAGTTATCACAAAGTTACCATCGAAATGTTGCGTTACTCAAAGTAACTCAACATTCCGAGAGCGAAGGAAAAATACCGCCTATCTGCGAACTGACAATTTTGCTGGACGAGGAAGAAACTTCGCCATTTCATTATTTTGAGGCTAGATTTGCAATTTTTTCATACATTACAGCGTCATTGTAGCACTCTGTTACAAAATTTGAGAAAAACTAAAATCATCAGCTTGCGTATTTTATATTTTAGAATTATGAGGCACAGTCGTTAACGCATTTTTGCCAAAAATGTCAGTTATTGGTATTGTTTCTTCGCCCTCAATTTTCAATTATGTGCATGGTCTCTAAAATACGTTGTCTCTGTTCAGCGAACTGATTATTGAAATTGATGTACAAAGCCATAGACAAACACGACAAAACGGGCATGGAGGGATCCTATTGGTAGATGCGGATGGTTGCGATGGACATAAGAAGTAGGTAATAGACTAACTAACGGCAACCCACGAGAGACCCTATAGTTAGACCAACATTTACCCCCTTAGTCTATGAGAACTACCCATTTCAACCAATGGGATCGCTCCATGCCTCCTATATCCTCTTTGTCTATCGTTTTGTCTATAAATTTCAATAATCAGCCCGCTGGACCGACATGTGTTAAACTAGGGTGAAAGGAGCTCTCTGTGTGACGATCGAGAGGGCAACGGGCGAAAAATCGCGCGGGCGGAGACGCAATATGAATTGCATCGCTGAAATGGCGAAATGCTTCAACAACCCGTTTCAGGTCAATAAATGCGGCAATCGTCTCTTTTTGCTCCATAACTTCTACACGTGTAGTTCTCCTGTCGCCCCGGTGTCTATGTTTTATAGCCTACCACTCAGCTTCATTCCTGCCCCCCTTCCAGCCTCGCGCCACTTCTTGGGGGATGGAAAATGGGATATCCTCCCTCATGCTCCTGCAATAGAAACTTGATGTGTACGTTCAATTTGGTCCGGGAAAATTGTCGGGTGTGTAATTCAATTCATAGTTCCGGAGCAGTGGCGCGGTATGCTTTGCGATTTATTTATTGATCTGCCATTTAAACCTATGGAGAAGGATCGACAAAGAGGGTGTTTGCAACGAACACCTTACTAATCGATTCTTATCCACAGCTTCAAATGGGGAAAGATCCATAATCGATCATTCACACCTCGCCACTGATTGTTCCCGAGTCGTTTCGGGTTTTAAGAAATGCAAAATTGGTGGTATCTCTCGTTTCTCGTTTATACAATAAATCTGTCTCACATTGAGCACAACAAATTCACAGACATTTACGATGTGAATTACCATCAAAGGGCAATAACTGAACGATGATACACGCGGAAAAATTTACTTTTGGAGATCAAAAGGGTCCCTAACAACTCTGGTTTTATGCAGTAAAGACGAAATCTCTCCCATTTCAACTGATTGACTTAGTTCTTTATAATCACTTCGTCTTCTGTAGATTGATCGTTGAAATTGATAGACAAAGTGATAGACAAAGAAAATTTAAGGAGTACGGAGCAATTCTATTAGTTTAAACGGGCGTTTCTTACAGACTAAGGAGGGGGTAAACGTCGAGAAGAAAGTCACCTGTAACTCCCAAAAACATGATGAAGAACCTCGAATTCGGGGTTCTTTTTCGTTGATTCAACAGGAAATCTTCTCACCAGCAAGTGCAAAAATATTTCTGCCGAAACCAAAGTCACTATTTTAGTGTTAACGCGTCACTGAAAAAAACATCCGTCTTTAAAACCGAACGTTCGGTATTTTACATCATCCCACATACTGGGTTTGTCAAACCGAACATTCAGTTCCTGCCAATTCGGCAGTAAAGTGAACTGACGAACGAATTTCGGTTTGACAAACCGAACACTCGAGCAGTTGGTGTGAATATGAAACCCCGAACGTTCAGCTCATAAAACCGAACTGTTTTCAGCGATTGTTCTGACACCAAGCCATCTTTATTTTTTCATACTTCGCTGAGCTATTCAATATTTTGAACACTAGGCTTCGTGCAAGGATTCCAAAATCCGCGTGAATACGTGAATTTTAACATGAGAATAGGCCCGAAATCTCCGGTTCCATTCATAAACGTCTTGAATAGGTGACCCGGTTACCCGCCAACTTTCCACATCGACCGAACAGGAAAGTGCCATCGAGACCTCACTTTCCACCGAGGTTCGGACAGATGGCCGGTAGCGTGGCGTGCTTTGCGATATATCGATTCACCTCTCATTTAATCCTTCGGAAAAGGATCGATAAACAGAGCAAAACCTTAATCATCGATTCCTTACCATTGCTTCAAATGGAGGAATATCGATTATCGATCGTACGTCTCGCCACTGCAGATGGCCCTCTGCTGACGCGGAACGTTGAACTTGAAGGAATCCCTCATATCTTCGTGCTCCCGACGACAGGGGTACAAATCGTCGCTACACTGATGTAAGAGCGTATCTCAATCTTCATATGAAATCTGCTCTGCCTTGCTAAGGAAAAACACCGTATGAACCTTCAGACGTTGCCAAATTTCCTTCGATAAAATACGAAATTCCTGGAAAACTTGTAGATATTTTTTACAAATTTTTTTTACAGAATTTCAAGCACAATTTAATCTATATGGTCTCTGAAAGTTTCAAGAGGAAATATCCATAATTCTACTGAAATATTGACATTTTAGTGGAGGAAATTTGGCAACTGTCAAATGCTCATACGACGTTCTTCCTTAGCACGGCAGTGCTGTCCATATAACTCCATGCTATCTGGGGTTCACGTGGAGATAGAGATACGTCCTTACGTCAAAAGAGGGACGAAATAGAGGCTGTTTCATATGCAATTTGCCGCGTCTTCGTCGTTGTCCTCGGGTCTTCTTTCCTGGAGGTGGGGTGGCGGTGAGGGCACGTGGGCCGCATCGCCAAGTAG
This sequence comes from Bemisia tabaci, assembly GCF_001854935.1. Lineage (NCBI taxonomy): Eukaryota > Metazoa > Arthropoda > Insecta > Hemiptera > Aleyrodidae > Bemisia > Bemisia tabaci. Next base: position 103,537 of record NW_017547094.1, read on the forward strand.
CCAGGCGGGCATCGCATCGGCGTTATTTGTTATTCGTGTGGACAAGCGCGCCGGGCACCGATACATGCAAGAACAATGCTCTTCCCATAATCAGCGCAACAAAGACGCGGCTTGTCCTGCACTCCCGCTCGGGAGGGAAAAAAAACCTCGTACACCTTCCCTCAGCGTTGCCGTGCCCTCAACGGGGTGAATTTCAAGCCTCTGCCCGAACGTGTCAGCGGGAGAGGGGTGCTTAAGACGCATTTACTCGTGTTGAACACATTTTTTAGGAAAACCCTGTCAAGACTACTAGCAAAAGTTCACGGAACTTTGCGAGAAAATTAAGTTCCGTAAACCTATCTCTGTGTGGATAAGGCCTTCCATTCATAAGAAATGAACGAAAAAATTATGAAAGAACAAACATAAATGTGGATCAATGATTTTAACTTCCGCCGCGGCGCCGCGCAGACCGCACCGTGTTTGGCGCAATGCGTGAAGTATTCACGCAGTCTTGTAGGCGCTATGCGTTTCACGCTGACCGCACTGTGTTTGGCGCAATGCGTGGAGTATTCATGCATTCTTGTAGGCGCTATCCGTTTCACGCTGACCGCAATGACCGCACTGTGTTTGATGCAATGCGTGAAGTATTCGTGCAGTCTTGTAGGCGCTACTATGTGTTACATGCCGATCGCCGTGCCGAGGGCCTCTCCTTTTCATCTCAAGTCCTCGTTATCATTTCTCTCTAAGTCGCGCCGTTCCAGGCCAAATTGCGTGTTTGATTTCTCTCGTAACTCGACTTATTGAGGGTGCTGTCTCTTGATCACTAAGAGACGACAAAATTAGAAATTACTATACTCTCAGGAAATGAGAGATTTTGTCTCCTTTTCTCGTTTGTAATTTTGTTTTTATAAATCCGATTTTTTTTATACCTACACTATAAAAAATTGCAAATTTTTGCCGCCTCGATGGACGTAATTTAGGAGATTCAGCATTTTTTTTTTGGTTACTTAGGTTAACTCACGGGGTTCGCGAAACGGGCCTTTGACTTCTTGAGGGTGCGAAGCGCCCTAAGGGGGCCGAAGGTTGGACCGCGTAGCGGCCAGAGGACGTATCCCTTGTTTTTTCTAAGAATTGAACTAACACAACTTCACCTTGACTGATCCAATGTAACCTAGGTCCTCCTGGCATTTCTGAAAGTATTCTTTTTCAATACTGGAAACAACGCTCACTTCTTGAGTCCACCATCTCGACTCAAAGGACGGCAACAGTGTATCAGCTCACCTTTACGGGTGTCAGATTTTCCTAAAACCGGTCATTTCCACATCCTCCCAACCAAGAAAACCAGACCCTTCTCGGCCCATGGCGACAACGCCGCCCGGTAAAAAGACCGGCGCGGCTACAAAGAAATGAACCTCGGCTGTAAATTCAAAAAGAGGTGCTTCGGAGAAAGGGCGCGGGGGGTCGGGCGGGGAGGGGGAGGAAAAGTCTTTTTACGTGAAGTGTCGTCGCGGCGGAGAGTCAACCTGTTCGAGGACTGAAAACGCGAGTGAAATAATGGGCAGGTGCGAGCCTTTTATTTTTCCACTCGAAGAGGAGCCGGGAGCTGAATGAAAATGCCCGGAGAAACTGAGCGACTGAATCCATGAATTCGAAACGGGATAAAGGGAAAACGAGCCCCGCCGCCGTTCCTGGCCCTTGTCCCAACCTGTGCCCCGCGACCGGGGTCGGGGTTGTTAGAGGAATATTGGCGCGTGCTCGTGCGGCGCGCCCGCCCAATAAGTGCATCGAACACTGCGATCCTATGGAATAACGACGTATGAGCCATCAGGCGTTGTCAAATTTCTTTTGTTAAATGACGAATTTTTAGGAAAATTTGAAAATATTCCTCCTCCGATTTTTTAGAGGATTTTGCTCGTATAATTTGATCCAAAAAGTTTGAAAATTGCAAGGAAAAATATTTATAACTTCCTTTAAAAATAAGTATTTTTGGAGAGGAAATTTTGAAATTTAGTCGAATGCCCTTACGGTGGTTTTGCTTAGTAAGGTAGAACGACTGACTTTCCAACTGTCTTTGCCGAACAGAGCGGTAACGAAACGACCAAATTCTAAAATCATGATTTCTTTAAATTTCACTGGCCCAATTTAAACCGAATCCACTCTTTCTAATGAGCTAATCTGAACAACAGACTTTGCCCCTCGTCCCTGGGAACTTGTGAAACCAAACCCCTGAAGGCTACGCCGCGCGGTGGTCAGGGAGATTTTTTGGTTTGGGTAGTTGTAGATCAGTAATATTTTGAAGAAAACAGAAAAACCGACGGTAAGTTTTCTTGAAACAGAAAAAAAAAACAACAACAATATGAGAGGAGGCTTTCGTCGTCGCAATTGAGGCTATACAATTTTCTGATGTGTTTCTAGGCGTATTTATGCTAAAAGGAACTATGCGCAAGATACGTGATTAAAAAGCAATTGTGTACCACACAAATTCCATGCACATAGTTTCATTCAGCATAAATATATGTCCTCCTGTCACTTTTACAGGGGTAGCTGTTGCACATTATTTTCATCGCGGTTGAAATGAACCCTTTACAGCCTTTTAATCAAAATAGTGTGCACCGTGACCCATTTCCGAGTTAATCTCATCTCGGGAAACCCCGAAAAAGTAGTTGCGGAAAACAAGTCGCGCTGGCGGTATTCGCGCGGCGTCGGGCGATAATTCACGATCGGGAGGGCGGGGGGTGCGGCGAGGGCGCATTTAAATTCCGCGCACAATTTGCGGGAACAAAAAAGAAACAATATTCATTACTCAGAGAGATGAGCACGGGGAAATTGTTATTCATTTATTCCACCGATAGGCGGCTGCGGGTCCCCCCGTCCCCCTCCATTCCTGTATCACAATTTCTTGCTATCATTTGCGCAGATTTACGGACCCTTATCGATATCACAACTAATTAAGGTTTTTTAATGTTCTTCAGTCAGAAACTGCTTGAGAGGAGAATGCTGCCCGTTGATTTTAACGTTTGTCTGTTTTAAAAAACTGAAATTCAAGTGGCACTGAAAAAATTCACAGAAACGTGCGGCTAATCGTGAAGAGAATAGAGGATAGAAGAAAAGGTATATGGTCTCCGCAAGCGAATTTATTGATAAATTCTGAGGTATTCCTAGGGGCTAAGTTCAATCCTTACTTTCAAGGGGTGCTTTAAGAGAAGCGGATGTCCTGAACATCGTAGCTTAGAATTTATCGTAAATGCGTGATTTTTAACTCTTAATTTCGAACCGTCAGGGCCCCAGTTTGATTTGGCATGTTTGGGGGATTTGTATCCCATTATGTTTGTGTGACCTCTCTGTATGCTCTGGTTACAACTCTATCTAATCCTTTCTCTTGAAAGTATTCCCATATCATAACTTTAGTCAGAGTTTTCTTACGAATACCATCTTCGATTTGACATTTTCAAGCCACTGTATCACCGGCTATCGGGATACGTTATCGGAGAGTTTAATGCTTTTAATTTTTGAAGCAAAAATGTTTTTGAGAGATAATCTTCGATAAAACTTTACTACTGTCTCAAGTTTGCGCTCTATTCACTCCCCGAACATGGTAACAACCCCTGACAAACGTATGAAATATTTCACATACGATATAGTTATAGTCAAAAATGCAAAGCGAGTATCGTTCCTTAGCCACTTCCACGAGTGGCACGTTTACTTCGTGGATACCTAGGAAAACCCAATTAACGACAAATTTCCCGGAAATCAGCCTTTGAGCAACGCAGCTCCGGGACTTACGAAAAAGGGGTCTCAACTTGAGTGGAGTTTGTGTAGCGATGCAATTAAATTATGATAAATTCAGCGACGGACTTCTTTGGTGGAAATGCTCCGATTTCCTCTTTCATCGTGTATCCGCGCTGTATCGATAGTGGTTCTCAGCAGTTCCGTGAAATTCCTCCGAATCATTTACGCAGATTAAACGCTAGAGTGCGCTGTTGTCGAAATGCGCGAGATATCTACGTACTGGGGGCTTGTTTGCAACGAGAGCAAGGAAGTTGAAACAAAATTTCTCTGACGGGAAAATGTGTTACAAACGAATTTACATAATATTTCATGATTAAAATGAGAACAACTTGCTTCTGTAGAAGCCGAAATCATTTGCTCGAGACAAACAGAATATAAGCAATGATGTGTCCTGACTGAACATTTAGAAGAAACAAAACAGACTTATGGGGCTCTAGACGTTCCGCTCGTTGCTATCTTGCCCTCAATTTTCAAAGTAGGCCAGAGAACGTACAATATGCAAGAGAAGTTATCTACACGTGAATACGCGAGTATTAGTTTAGTATTGTCCACGAATTTTCCCTCGCAGTATTGGTCAAGTCAAACTGTAGGTATCTGACGATTTTTTTGCTTACCCTGTACTTTACCTTAAGTCTCTACGTTTGATAAGAAATGTTAATTTATTTTATATTAAAATCATATGTTACTCTTAAATTTTCTTTAGGTGTTAATGCGGTGTGCGGTGTGGTGTGCGGTGGGTGTTAATGGTGGTGTGGGGTGTCTATGGGATTAAAGCTAAACATGCCAAAAAAATGAGGTGAGTTCTTAACGTTTATACATTTTGCTTGAGTGGCAACTGATAAAAACAGTAATTAGGATTAGATTCATAGTGAGGTGCTTTGAGGTCAGATTGTGACTTTCCCCTATTAATTTTTTTTTTTTTTGAAATATGTTAACCTCATGCTACTGAATTGGTTGCAGAAAGATATTTTATATTTATATTGAAGAAAATTGAAAATGTGGATTATGACGATTTTATAGTGGCGCACGAACACAAAGATTAGAGATATTGGGTTAGAAAAGAAAAAGTAGAAAAATGGGTGGAGGACGTGAAACACGATGAAGAGGAAGCTAAAGACGAAAACTTAGAAAAAGAAGAAACATTGAAAAGGGAGTGTAAGCAATTGAATCGATGACAAGGATTATCCATGCATTTTTTTTTCACCAAGGGTTTTTCAAACCCTTCTGCAAAATTGTGTTCGTTATCGATGGGTATATGTTGAGAAAATCCTTTCGTTGGTATACCGCGTCTCAACTTACACCTGTATAAATAAAATATTCCGGCTCGATTTGGCTGGACGGAAGAACCAATTATTCATCCAAAGCAGGTTTTCCGGGGAAGGTAACCAATTACCTCGTGGGAAAATGAGATGAAATGACATCATCAGAGTGGAAATCATTTAACTGTAGCTGCGGTGCGGAAGGGTCCCCTTGCATCATGCCAGATTTAACTTGTCAACGTTAGCAACGTGCCGAGTTCCCTGTTTCTTTATGCTAAAGAAGCGAGCGCCGTAAAAATGTTGCCAATTTTTTTGACAAAATACTTATTTTTGAAAAAAATTGTGGGTGATTCTACTTGAAATTTTCAAACATTTTAGATTAAACTGTGAATGAAAGTCCATCATGCCAGATTTAACTTGTCAACGTTAACAACGTGCCGAGTTCCCTGTTTCTTTATGCTAAAGAAGCGAACGCGTAAAAATGTTGCCAAATTTTTTGTGGCAAAATACTTATTTTTGAGAAAAATTGTGGGTGATTTTACTTGAAATGTTCAAACATTTTAGATTAAATTGTGAATGCAATTCTGTACACAAAATAGAAGAGAATCGTGTATCTATTCTTGAGAAAATCAGTTTTCTATTAATGGAAATTGTCCGACGTCTGAATGCTTATACAGCGTTTATCCTTGGCATGACACTTTTCTAAGTTCATGAACACGAGCAAGTTGAATTCTCTTTCGCTCTCAATTTGATTCGATCCCAAAATTCCAGCGATGAAAATTATTACGTTCGGATAAAAGGAACGTTAAATTTTATTTGATAAACAATGACAGCACAATATCATCACCTTCCGACCAAAGTATCCCAAGCGCCATTCGACGTTTAAACATTTCCGCCGCCATATTGTTTTTTTTACAGAGAAATTATTCAACAAAGCTGTCCGAAAATTTCACTGAATTTTCTTTGTGCTACCGATAAAATTCGGTAAAATTTTTAAACAGATTCAACCACCAATTTCTCTGTAAAAAAATAAAATGGCGGCGTAAATTTTTAAACGTCGCATGGCGCTTGTGATACTTTGGCCGCAAGGTGACGATATATTGACAGTGAAACTCCCAAACCTCTTATTCGGTTTGTGACGTTGTTGCAGGCTTACTCTCATAATATATTCTTCGACTGGACAACTATTCAATATGAAGTCCGAAAACATTAGTTATTTTTTTTTAATCAGTGCGAAACAAATTCTGTGAAAACTTCAAAGAATTATGTTGATTTGTTCTCTTTTTAAAACCCCGCGAACGGAATGCGTGGTTTGCAGTGGCGAAGCTAAAACAATCGTTTATCGATATTTCCCTTTTGAAGCCATGGTAAAGAATCGATCATTAAGGTGTTTGTTGGGAACACCCTGTTTATCGATTCTTTTCCATAGATTTAGACGGCAGATCAATCGATTTATCGCAAATCGATATATAATTCCTCTTGTGCTTTCACATTTTTACAAAATCAAGAGAGTCACAAAATGTATTAACTTTTTTTTAAGCAACATACACCTGTGGATTTGGTGCATTTGGGTGGATTCCACACGCGAGAGTGGAAATTGCATTGTTGAGACCGCAAAATTGATGGGATAAATGTTTATATTTAGTAGTGGCTACTAAGTATAATTTGTATACTAAGTAGTGGTGAGTGAAGAATTTTTCTTTCATGATTATGAACTTGAGAAAATATTTACACTTTTCTTTGACCGTCCTTGGAAACCCCAAAAGAAGGATGAAGACTTGAGTTTAAAATAAGCTTGTAAGTCTGCCATCAGCACTAACGTGTCTCATATCGGCAGCCATGCCGTTAAGACATTAAAGATTTCATAAGTAAGAGCATTCGGTTAAAAAGCTCTCATTCTAAAAGGTTTAGGCCCTATGTACACTGATCTATGTTGAATTGAAGTTGGTGATTAAATTATCGATAGATTCCCTGAAAACACTGGAAATGCGTCAGTGTGCAATCACAATGCCCACTCCCTTTCGGCGAAAACTACTTCGGACCACCAAAAGGTAATGCATACTTAATTCAAGAATTCTTGGTATTGAATCGTGGAATCCGAAAACGTACTCTGAGGTACATACGGCCGTCGCGGTACGAGGATTTAATGAAGTTTGGGAGGTTAAATAAACAGTGCGGTCGCTTTGCTTTATCAATTAGTTTTTCAGACCTAGCACACTGCACCTCTACGTTGTCTTCCTTTTCATACTTGAAATCAGAATATACTTCGGAGCAGACAAATAAAGTTTAGGATGGACTTTTATCACGTTTCGTCATTTTTTGTTTGCTTTTATGCAATAAGACACGTTTCTATATTAAAAATAAAAAAAAAGATTCTAAATCAAGGGCAAATACATGAATGCTTTTTGGAGCATAAACAAACTTTGAACGTCTTCATCTCTCAAAAAAATTTCCATGGTTGAAAGTCAATAATTGTAAACTGTAGTTATTACATTTTGAGCTTGTATAAACATACAAGCTCAAAATGTAATAACTATACAGTTTACAATTATTGTATTTTGTAATACTCACACACATATAAGCCGCTTTCACAGCGTTCTGCAACACCTAGCCACCAAAGTCCCTTTTCCTTCCAAAGTCGTTCAGGGAATTAGCAGTCCCTCGTTTACCAGAGCCCCTCCCCCCCCCACCATTCTACTGAGTATCCCCTTCGTCTTCTCCCTTTATAATACCTCACAACGTAAGTTTTGCACCGCTGGATCACCAAAACCAACTTCGAATTTAAGATGAAACTTTCACTCCTGACTTGTCTAAACGCAAGGTTTCATTTTGACTTATGTTGTTGAAATTTTCAAGATACGAAAAAAGGGAAACAACGAACCCTTCTTTATATAGAAAAAAAGGAGGTGTTTGCATCTTGAGGATTGTGTACTCTGTGACGTAGGTCGGTACAACCTGGTCAGCAAAATCCGGAATTCGAAATTTGAAAAACGGACCATAACGTCCGATTTTTTTGCTTAAATCAACTCATGATATAATTTCAAGCACTTTAAATAGTATGCATTTTTTCCATTAACTACACCATTTCCAAGAAAATCGATAGTTAAGATCGCCATGCCGACCTACGTCATCAAACAAATTCCAAGATGCCCGAAATGCAAACACCTCCTTTTTTTTCTGTATGTCTTTGTAGAGTTCTTTCTCTCAGCGTAAGCAAGCATCCCGCAGTTTTAAATATACCTCCTCTGAGGCGGTCGACCACATTTGAAGAGGCAAATTTTAAGCCCGCAAAACTTTGCCTAACGGATCGCGGTTTGATTTACCGCGCATAATTGACCGGTTTGAGATGATGACTGCGGTTGCGTACCCACCTTTATTTATTTGACGGCGCATGCGCCGACGATGAATGGTCCAAGGGGCGCAACTCCTAATTTGTTGCCTCTTAATTTGATTGAATGCGGCGACAAGTTGATAATACTGCGGTTACGCTGCCTCGCGTCGCACTCAGGATTTTTTCGTTTTAAAATTGGACTATATTTTGCGATTAGGAGCCAACATTTTTGGCTCGTCTACGAAAACAATTAACTGCACGGGGAAACTAATGGCACATACGCTGTTCCTGAATTGAACTAAAAATTGTGGTTCCTAATTGCAAAATGTAGTCAAATTGGACCTAATAGCTTTAATTAAAAGCAGGCTGATTTAACCAGAGCCAGCTTGACTTCATTTCACGTTGACCAATTTCCTCTCGTGTTACATTTTTCAAAAGGAAAACTGAGCACCATATAACACCCTTAAACTCTCTATGAATTTCCTTTGCAGTATAAAAAATATACTCTAAGGTTTTCAAGATAGAATGTTGCTCAGTTTTCTTGTAAAAAAATCCAGAGAAATTAGGCATAGTCTGATGCAGTTTGGCCGGTTTTTGTTAAAATTAAGAATGAAAAAACTAGGAATGCAATGCGTGTGATTAACAATAATGGGGACGTTTTTGTAGAAAGATACTTCTTGGTCCTCATGGTTACGAAATTTTGCTGATAAAGTCATTATTTCGTTCATAAATGAATTGGAATACATCTTTTGACCTTATCCTTCAAATTGTCTTGACCCTTTCCCCTCGATAAGGACCTTCAACTTCTTTGTAGAATAACATCAAGACAAACAAACCACCATTCCTCTCATTCTTTTTTTCTTTTTCTTCTTTCCTTTTTTTAACACAGAAAAAGAACTTGCATGAACTTTGAAATTTTACTGCTTCTCTCTCACCCCTATAATTTTTAAAAATCAAAAAACTAGAGAGCAGGTAGAAATCAACCACCATGACCCGAAAAAAAAGTCAAAACCCACTGATCTATTTCATTGGTCAAACGCTAAAAATGCAGAACTCGAAACAGACGGGTCGAAACAACGCGCGGCGCGCGTCACAGTGTCGCGAATCGTGACGCAAGCCGGGAACGAATCGGTGACGACCCAAAAAATACGCATTTAACCAAAAGGAACTATCTCCATCATGCCATGAGCCCTGTCATGCCTGTGTTCTGCTAAGTGTAAAAGCCAATGTTACAATGGAGATAGTTCCTTTCGATTTAACTGCATCCAAACAGCAAAAGCTCCGACGAAGAGGCGACAAAAGCCGCAACGAGTGACATTAACACCGACCACACTTAACAGTGACACGGGCGTCGGAGCCCGTATCCGTCATCGTGGCACGGCCGATTTCGTGCAGTCGAATCGAGACCCAAACACGAGCGATCATCAGATGCGTGTGGTCGGGGCCCGAATTGAGATCCCGTGCGGTTTGCCGTTTGCGGATAATTGGATAAAACGGATTATTTCCGACGTCCTATTTGTCCGTATCGCTTACCACAAGTTTGCTCAACAATTCCTACAAGGCCGATAGAACTGAGATCGACGTGCTAAGTTGCAACGCATCCAAGTGAGTTGTCTCTGAAATTTTCAAGTATCCCTGAGACCGAATTTAATGGTGCTGTTCAGGTGGAAATTCAGGAGAGGCAGAATTGGACTTCATTTTACAATTACACGAAGAAAAAAACTTCGTGCGTGGGACCCGAAGTTTAGGTCATATGAATCTCTGAAGTTTTCAGATTGAGCATCTGAACACTTAAGGTCCAGCTGCTGAGGTTTGGATCACACACCTGAAACTTCAGTTCTTACATTCGGAAAACTTCGGTTCTCACATCCGAAGTACTTCAGATGTAAGAACTGAAGTTTCAGATGTGTGATCCGACCCTCGATAGCTAGACCTAATGTGTTCAGATGCTCAATCTGAAAATTTCAGAGATCCATATGACCTAAACCTCGGGTCCCACGAACGAGGTTTTTTTCTCCGTGTAGGCACTAAAATTTTTAGCCCATCAGTAAAAACACTAATGTGCATGAGGAAACTAATGGTGCATACTTCGTTTCTAAACTGATCCAGATATCATATGTAGTTCCAAATTGCAAAATGCAGTCCACTTGACCCAATACGGCATGGTCATTACATAAATCGCTTTGTCGCCTTCAATTTTTGAGGTAGGCCAAGAAACATACCCACTGCAGTAATTCGAGGATTCGTGACTTGTGTGCATATTTTGCCTCGTAGTAGAGGCGCCGCCGTCAGCTAAGTTGGCACTCGTTTACTTTCTGTTCGGAAGTAACTGCGATGATGGAGTTGTCCAATAGCAATTGAGGATTGTCCAATAGCAACGACCGCGACTAGATGACGCCGCGCCGCCGCGGTCAATCGCGATTGCTATTGGACGATTCCATCGCAGTCGCTTCCGAACAGAAAGTAAACGAATGCCATCTTAGCGGACGGCACCTCTATTATATGTCAAACTTAATCTAACAACTTCAACTTAACAACTTCGATAAACCAGTCCATTTCAATGCTATGCACTGCTATGCTATGCATTGCAATCGCTGGATTGCATGGGCCTGGGCCCTTTGCGACCCAAATTTTTCCCCACGGGAGATGAATGTCTAGGACTACTAACCGGTGATTCACAAGGGATTTTTTCTTTTTTTGACCCCCTTACCTCAATGAATTATTTCTGCCTACGTTGATGACTAGTCATTCTGATTGAGTTTTTTGAGGATCACGAGCTGTGAGTGATGCACGTGGGGATGAGCTGACAATAAATTTGAAAAAAAAAAAAAAACCCGAGGTGCTGAGCGGTCCAAAATGGGTCTCACGACAACAAACAACAACAAACAAGTTCGCCTTCAACTCTATGGATACAATTTGAGCGGCTTAGGAGTTTAAATAGTTGAATCACGAATTTTAGTTTAGTGTGATGGCCAGGAACGAGTGACTTTTGTTGCAATCTTCGTGTTTTTAATGAACATAGCAAGGAAACTTCCAGTCAGCTTTACTATCTTCTCCCCGTAGATAGAAAAATTGATAAGGATGTTGTAAAAGTTGCAAGAACGCCAAAAATGACCGGTCAGTCTTGACTGACCAATAGCAATACTGGCGTGCTGAGGAAGGCGCGAATGAACATTCGAGAGTTGCAAAATTTTCTGAAAGTATGTACATTTTTGCGGAATTTTATAAATATTTTCCTTGATATTTTCAGACACTTAGGGTTCAATCGCGAACAAAATCATCTGAAGAATTTGACAAAATATCCATAACTTTACTGTGAAATTCGTGTTTCACCCAAGGAAATTCGGGAACATTTGAAGGCTCTTACGGCGCTTTTCCTTTGCATGGTAGAATACCTCGAATGAATTGAACCGAATTTTGCAATAAGGAACTACAATTCATGGCTCACACATAAAATCACTTAGCTGCATAGGGAAACTAATGGCACATACGTGGTTTCTACAATGAGCCATACATTGTAGTCCCCTATGGACAAATGTACCCCACTTTGTATTATTTCGGCAACGGTGCATGTTTTGTTGACGGGGGCGGTCCATCACGGGGAGGAGGGGCTGCAGGGAAGCTCTGAGCCAGAAAAGTTACGCCGCTCGTGCGGTTGGGATTGTCCGGCAGCCGGGACATTAAAACTAATTGCTTTGACTGCCATTTACTTAATTATGAGTTTGTCCACTTTTCAGTCGGATGCAGGCACAGTTTTAACGAGAAAAACAGTCCTACAATTGAACTCGCCTCGCAAAGGGGACGAAGGACGCGCGTATCCGCGGTGGAAATCCGTTGGCCCGTCGGTCGTTTCGGACCGAAGCCTCCGAATTGCAGGGGGCACCCTCACCCCGACTCCACCCCCAGATTTCCTTTTCCTGTTGTGGTTCCACCGTGCTGTTACTCTGATCCGCACCTCTGCACTGCTCCATTTTGAATACATTAATTTTTTCCGTTTAAATCTAGCTGCACGTCCATCTAGCTGCTGATTTTTCTTTATAAGTTTTTGGAAAAATCCCTGACAATAAAAGGAAGTGTGGCCATGAGTATCGTAGCATCGCACAGTGGATCGTCTCGATGGGAGGGATAGTACATAGTTGCAAATTTTGACGTTTATTTTTGCAGATTACAAATTTTAAGGGGTGATTTCGTGAGTAAATTTTACGAGAAGACCAATGGAACTACTCTTAAAACCTCAATTTTTGCTATCACCGAAAAAAAAAAACACTCCGGATCTATAGAGTCGAGACTCTTAAAAACATCGACAAGAAAAAATACTCTTGATTCAATCAGATTTAAGCTTAAAGCAAAGAACCAAGCCTCTTAATTTGAGCGGATTTCCTTTTGATTTAAGCTTAAATCTGATTGAATCAAGAGTCCTTTTTCTTGTCAAAGCTTTCAAGAGTCTAGACTCTAGATCCAATGTATTTTTTTTCCCAGTGGCTTTTAAAGTTTCTACATTTTGTTCGACTCCTACCATTGACTCGTTCCATTGTGAATCGGCCGAACAGTTCGGTTCATGTTACCGTAAGTCAGTAGCCTGTGTCACACTATCAAAGCTAGCCATCAAAATATCAAGGTCAAGTGTTGTGATTGGCTTATTCGGTGACTTAAACCAATCACAGCACTTGACCTTGACATTTTGATGGGGTATTTTGAGAGTGTGACACAGGCTAATGTCACACGATCAAATCCAGTCGTCAAATGGACAAGGGCAAATCTCATTAAATACTGTGATTGGCTTATTCGATGATTAGCACTAATCAAAACGCATAACCTTGATAAATTAATAGCGCGGTTTGATTGTGTGACATAACATGTGCTCTTGGTTATGGTCACCTAACTTTCGGTCCTGATATCCTTATTTTTGGGTCATGCGACGAATGAGCTCTTGGTGCAGTTCGGTTCATTTCACGCTATCCAACTATTTCTACTTTTTAGTATTTGATCTGAAAATTTTGTTATAAGACCCGAGATGCATAGATACATGAAGTGAATAGTGTGATCGATATGGATGGAGTGCCACATTACTGACTCTATCCATAAAAAGAGATTACATTACTTAATGTAGTGGTGCCACAAAAATATAGTTCATGGTTCCCAAAACCATTTTTGTCACTTTATACCGTAAACTGTTGGCCCCTCTCCCATCGATATTTATTGAGCACGAACAATTTTCCTGCTACCCTTGATTTTTTGCCGCTCCACAGACCTCAGACACCGTTGGATTCTAGAGTTCCTTTGATCTCTTTCTAAGGCATAAAACTCATTTTCAAGTTCGTTTTCTATGTTTGTCTTGGTGAGAACTTAGGTAGACGAAAGCATTCCACAGTCACTNAATTACGGGCTATATAGACATACCGTCCGTTCCGGGCTCAAAGGCCGAAAATTCCAGCTGCTGGAGGCGTAGCTTCAATTGCTCCGGGTTCAGAGGCCGAAGCTACGGCTCCAGCAGCCGGAATTTTCGGCCTTTGAGCCCGGAACGGACGGTATGTCTACATAGCCCGTAATTGCGGCTCCCACGGCCGGAGTTTTTTGTTCAGTGTGGAAAAATCCCTGACAACAAAAGGAAGTGTGGCCAGGAGTATCATAGCATCGCACAGTGGATTGTCTCGATGTAAGGGGTAGCACATAGCTACAAATTTTGACGTTTATTTTTGCAGATTATAAATTTTAAGGGGTGATTTCGTGAGCAAATTTTACGAGAAAACCAATGGAACCACTCTTAAAACCTTAATTTTTGTTATTACCAGAGTTATAAGCTTTTAAAGTTTTTACATTTTATCCGACTTCTACTTTGACTCGTTCCATTGTGCATTGGCCGAACAGTTCGGTTCATGTAACCGTAAGCCAGTAGCCCGTGTCACACTATCAAAGCTAGCCATCAAAATATCAAGGTCAAGTGTTGTGATTGGCTTATTCGATGACTTAGACCAATCACAGCTGACAGCACTTGACCTTGACATTATAATGGAGGGTTTTGAGAGTGTGACACAGGCTAATGTCACACGATCAAATCCAGTCGTCAAATGGACAAGGGCAAATCTCATTAAATACTGTGATTGGCTTATTCGATGATTAGCACGAATCAAAGCGCATAACCTTGATAAATTAAAAGCACGGCTTGATTGTGTGACATAACTTGTGCTCTCGGTTATGGTCACCGAACTTTTGGTCCTGATAGCCTCATTTTTGGGTCATGCGACGAACAAGCTCTTGGTGCAGTTCGGTTCATTTCACGCTATCCAACTATTTCTACTTTTTAGTATTTGATCTGAAAATTTTGTTATATGACCCAAGATGCATAGATACATGAAGTGAATAGTGCGATTGATAAGGATGGAGTGCCACATTACTGACTCTATTCATAAAAAGAGATTTGATTACTTGATGTATAGTGGTACCACAAAAATATAGTTCATGGTTTCCAAAACCATTTTCGTCACTTTGCACCGTAGACTGTTGACGCCTTTCCCATCGATATTTATTGAGCACGAACAATTTTCCTGCTACCCTTGATTTTTTGCCGCTCCACAGATCTCAGACACCGCTGGATTCTAGAGTTCCTTTGATCTCTTTCCAAGGCATAAAACTCATTTTCGAGTTCATCCTCTATGTTTGTCTTGGTGAGAACTTAGGTGGACGAAAGCATTCCACAGTCACTCGGTACCTGAGATTTTGAGATTCGAATCTGTGACTCTCTAGGGGTTTGCCATCAGGGGGTGGGAGTGGATTCGGAGCATGGGACAGTTGTGTGTCCTCGGCCTGGGGACAATAAACAGCCAGTGATGATGGACACGGCCGGTCTGGATGAGTGGGAAGTCAGCCGACTGTCACGCTTAGCTTAAGGGCTTTGCCCTGCTGTCAATTTGCTCGGGATAACTTTTCCTCGATCCTCAGACTTCCTTGTCCGTTAGCCTCATATACTCGTCGCCCATAGAGCACATGGCCGTTAAGGGGGAGCCATGGGCACCCCCCCCCCCCCCCC
>NW_017547094.1:118964-131647 GCF_001854935.1 Bemisia tabaci
CCCCCCCCTCCCCCCCTCACAAGCTTGTGCAAGTCGGTGCCAGTTCTGAGCGTTCATTTTCATCATTGAAGTAAAATGTATACAAGGAGTAAAATTTTCATGTGGGCCAATGCCAATTGGACTGCATTTTGGGTTTTGGAACTACAACTTCTGGCTCAGGTTAGGAGCAACGTATGTACCGTTAGTTCCTCTACGAACATGAGTGTTTTTACGGATGATCCAGATATTGGAGTTCCTAACTGCAAAACAACACCCAGTATGTAACATTAAGAACTTAGGTGAATAATTTTCACCGTGAAACGTTCTTGGAGAGAGTCGGAATTTTTGCTACATCTTAATCTAATACAACCCCCCGTCCCGCCCCTTCACAATAAAAATTACGAAACGCATAGTTAAATAGCCCCCTAATCCCTATCCTCGTTTTTGAAAGATTTGAGAACTTTGCGTCGATATTCATATCAGAGTTGTAGAAAAATTTCCAAAAATCCACACTTTGCGACCAATTTTTCGTGGCGTTATGTAGTGTAAGACTCCTCCCTCACCATTATGCTGGGAATGTCTCCATCCTTCTCCTGGGTGCATGCGTCACAAAATTTTTGAACGGTCTCAAACACTGAAAAAAAATTATCGGCGTTTTTACCAAGGTCCGTTGGTATCTTTACCATCTCGCTTTTCCTACCAATTATTGGTAATTTTACCAAGACAGACCAGTAAACTTACCTAAAAACCGGTATTTTTACTTTTTTTTCAGGTAATTATACAACTTTTATTGGTAATCAATTCCCGGTAACTTTGCCATTTTATCTCGGTAATTCTACCATAGTCGATAAAAAATATTGGCGTTTTTACCAAGGTCCAGTAAAATTACGGAGAAAGTTCAATAATTTTACCGAGATTTCTCGGTAAAGTAGTACCAATTCCATAAATGGTAATTTTACCAAGAAAAAACTGGGATCAAATAGAACCCTGGATTCTTGGTAATTTTACCCTTTTTTTAGTAAATACACCGAGATTTTTTTTTCAGTGAACAACCCCCTATACTAGGGAGACGAATCTTTCCCAGGGGTTGGGCGACGCGGTAGCCAGGGGGTGCTCCGGCGTGGCAACGTGTGCGCGGGCGCATGGGTCGGCCCGGTAATTACGGGAGCCGGCTCTGTGGACGGCGGCAAGCGAGGATCCAACATCCAGCTCAACGAACGACTCAACGGCGTTTTATTCCGGTGACTCAGCGAAACGCTAACGCCGACGCGACGCGACGCCCGCCCCTACTAACAAACAAACAAACAAACGACGTTCAACAAACCCCGGGCACCGTTTAGGTATCTGCCCCGATCAAAATGTTTATTAACTCCGGGAGCCGCATCACCTCTCCGCAGGGCCATCCGTGTGTGACCGAATTCTCATGATGAAGTTCTCCTCCCCCTCGCCCGTTTTTAAAGGATTCCGGGACACATCTATCTTGACTAGATGCTTGTCGAGTGCATGCTTTGATCAAGAGACATGTGCGGATAGGAGGGTATTTGTCGATCAGAGAATTTGTGGTAATCAGGGGACATGGCGATAAGGAGGCTTTAACCTATTAGGAATAATGTGTTAATTTGAGGACATTGTTTGATCAGAGTAAATTTTTTGACGAGAGAACATGTGTCATGTGCCGATCAGAGGACATGTTCCGATCATCAAGAAACATGGGCCTTTGGGTCGATCAAGCAACATGTGCGGATAGAAGGACAATCGTCGATCAGAGGAGTTGTGTGGATCGAGGACAAAAGCGGATTGGTGGGCTGATTATTGACATTGACAGACAAAGTGATGGACATAAAAACAGACGAAAAATGGAGCGATCATATTGGTTGAAGCGAGTGGTTGCAATGGATAAATATGGTAAGTAATAGAGTAACTAACGGCAGCCGGCAAGAGATCCTACGGTTAGTCCTACCACCCGTTTCAACCAATAGGCTCACTCCATCTTCTTCTCCTCTTGCTTTATCTATTGCTTTGCCTATCAATTTCAATCATTAGCCCATAAAAGACGGTAACGGATTAGGAGACAAGTGCTAATAAAAGGACACATCGACGGTGAAACTACCAAACCACGTATCTCGTTTGCGGTGTTTAAAAATCTACGCTCGCATTTTATTTTTTTGAAGTAGACCAAATCAATATCATTCCTTGAAATTTTCACAGAATTTTCTCCGCGCGAAGAGGAAAAATCATAGAAATTTTCAAGACTGGATGTTAAGTAGTTTTTCATTTAAAAAATAAAGTATGACAGGAAGTCTGCGACGTCGCAAACCGAGATACGTGGTTTGGTAGTTTCACCGTCGACATGTCGATTGGAGAATGCGGAGAAAAAAACTTCGTGCGTGGGACCCAAAGTTTAGGTCATATGGATCTCTGAAGTTTTCGGATTGAGCATCCGAACACTTAAGGTCCAGCTGCTGAGGTTTGGATTACACATTTGAAACTTCAGTTCTTATATCTGAAGTACTTCAGTTTTCACATCCGAAAAACTTCGGATCTCACATCCGAAAAAACTTCGGTTCTCACATCTGAAGTACTTCAGAGGGAAGAACCGAAGATTCAGATGTGTAATCCGAACCTCGACAGCTAGACCTAAAGTGTTCAGATGCTCAATCTGAAAACTTCAGAGATCCATATGACCTAAACTTCGGGTCCCACGCACGAGGTTTTTTTCTCCGTGTACATGTGCCAATCAGGGGAGTCGATCAAGAGTCGTGTGTCAATCAAGAAATATGTTTCGATCAGGACACATGGATCGATAGGAGAAAATGTTTCGACCAGAAGACATGAGCCGATGAGAGGATATGTGTCGATCAGGAGACATGTGCAATTCAGGAGACATGCTGAGCTGGCAGCACCCTCTGACCCCCTGTAACTGGGCTTCCCTTGCGGCAACCCACATCCACATTGGCGACCGCAAAGGGCGGATCTACCTTTGGAGCAATATTTCTGGTCGAACCTCTTCGAGCATCAAAGAGTTTCACTGTTTGTCAACACGAGCCCGTTAAGTCGCGACGACCTCGGGGTCAAAAACAAGCGATGATCAATGGGAGCGGTAACCGAGCCGGACAAAAGAGACCTGTGACCCAATTAACGGCGACGCGCCTAATTCGGAGCATCGGAGGTGTCAACGGTGGCGCGGCGTGTGAATTTTGATGAGCCGGCTGATTGCTCGTTTGATCCCGGCTCGAAACGGAATCAAATCAAAGAGGGTGAACGACTGCTGTTCGATCGGCCTTCATCGTTTAATGGTGTTGATGAAGAAGTGCGCGACTGCATGTGCCTCGTGGTGGTGCATCATAGTAGCCCATGTTGTCGGTTCACTGTGGATCTTCACGAATATTTGAGCAAAGGTTAATGCAATGAAGGAGCACACCGGGGAAAAATGATACTGACTTCGACTTAACATTCTGGATGTAAAAAAGTGTGCGACAACTCACAAAACACTGACATAACCGCCACAGCAGTTAGTTTTACATCTTAACATTGCTGGTAACTGATGTGGTGGTTAATTCACCATTTTGTGAGTTGTCACTCAGTTTTTTACATCCAAAGTGTTAAGTCAGCATCTTTTTTTTTTCGGTGTATAATAGTGCAAACCATGAGACAGGATCGAGAACCCGTCCGATGCAATTGGAGAGTAGTAAATGGAAGATTTGCACACAAAAATGACATTAATTCGCCAGAGAGTGCTCGAAGAGGGGAGTTTATAATATTTTTTATAATATTTCTGACGTGGGATTTTGTAAGCATGAATAGATTTAACAGAGAGAAAATGTACCGCATTGTGACGTCATCAGGCGGCATTTCCCATTTAAACATTCATGGTATCAGATTCGATCATTTGGGCTGATCCACTCCAATAATTGTTCAAATTAGATACCAAAATATATTCTTGTGGTCGGTGCAGTCTGCAGTTTCCTCTGCATGAAATGCATCAAATCTTAGACGCCTGCAAATTCTCCATCAGGCAACATCGAATTCCGTCAATTTAAATGTGTGTATAGCAATCGTTAGACAAGCTGCCTCACTCAGAATCGTTTACTAACAACACATTAAATGTGGAAAAAGACACAGTGTCGGACAACGTGCAAGAATCGCCACTGAAAGTGACAACGTCTTTTTTAAAGCTTAAAAAAAGGGAAGTGGGCATTGTTCGGAACGCTCAGATTGGCAGTTAAGATACGCCCGGCTTAGAGTCTTCTTCACACCCGTCCTGAAATCCTCCCCCCTCCCCCCTTTCCCTCCCCCGCCGTCCTTAAACAGGGGCACGGGATGGCCGTGGGTCCGAAACCGTCAACCCGTTTCGGGCATAAATTTTCATTTCCTCCGGAAGTGGGCTTTAATTGAACGATGCGTCGTCCCTGGGAGATTCACCCGTGGTCGTTGCGTCGTTGCGGCCAGAACTCCTACGAAAAAACGCCGTATGAACAGTCAAATGTTGCCGGATTCCCCCTCATAAAATATTTATTTCAAAGGAAAGTTATGCATATTTTTCCTAGAAATTTCCAGATGTTTTAGATTAAATTTCGAACGAAATCGTCTCAAGATTTGGGTGAAAAAAAAACTCGGAATTTTCCCAATGCATTAGATTTTTATCGAAGGAAATATGGCAATATCTGGCTGATACGACGTTTTTTTACAAAGCGCACGGCAAAAGTATGACGCGTATTTATGTGTCTGCTCTCCGGCGATGAAGGATTCCGCTGTGGGCTTGGAGGCGTTGAGTTCAGTAGCCAACGCTTGATTCACCATCGCGTGAATGATTGTCTCGTTTAAAAAGAATAAAAATGAAATTGATCAAAGTCTTGCGAGTTAGGCGCGGCCCACAGTACCAGGCAATAACCAAGGAGGGAGAAGGGGCAGTTTGAGTTAACGAGGAGGTTGGAAAGTTGAAGAGCCCCGACAAATTTTGAATTTCGGGCTTTGAGAGCTTTTTGGAGAGCTTTTTTGAGAGATAGGGCCGTGTTTGTGCTCACCCTGACTGGATTTCCTCAATTCTGCGGTTTTTAGCTCTTGAAAGGTCTATACTGAAGAGAATGTATCATAATTTGCTCATTTTGAGTGTCTTTCCAGGTATACAACACTGATCTAAACATCAATTCTAGGGGCCGATTTTTTGTTGGAATTTGTCCGCAAATCCTTTAAACCAGCATTTTTTTGAGAAATCAGCCCTCAGTCCCATATTTAGTCCAGAATTGGACCCAAAAAGATGCTGGAAATGACCAAATCATGATTTATTTTGTTAAGTATAGACGTTTAATAGGCAAAAAATCATCGAGTTGAAGAAATTCACGGTGGACCTAAAAACGGTTCTTATCGATACTCATCAGGGCCGGATTAAGAGGGTGGCCACATGGGTCGTGGCCCATGGTGACAAATTTAGGGGGCGGCAAATTTTGCAATTTTTTTAAATTTAGGTATAAAAAAAATCAGATTCAGAAAAAAAATTATTAATGAGAAAATGGGACAAAATCTCTCTTTCCTGAGAGTATAGTAATTTCTACTTTTGTCGATTTTCGGCGAAACAAGTTCTTTAATTAGCATCTTTAATTAGTCGAGATAAGAGAAGAACTAAACACGCAATTTGGCCTGGAGCTTAGCGCAGAGAGGAATGATGATGAGGACTTGAGATGAAAAGGACAAGCCCTCGGCGCGGCGGTCGGCATGTAACACACATAGCCTAACACATATTAGCGCCTACAAGACCGCATGAATACTTCACCCATTGCGCCAAACACAGTGCGGTTGGTGCGGCGTGAAACATATAGCGCCTACAAGACTGCAGGAATACTTCACGCATTGCGCCAAACACAGTGCGATCAGCGCGGCGCAGCGGCGGAAGTTAAAATTATTAAATCACATTAATGTTCGTTCTTTCATAATTTTTTCGTTCATTTCTTTAAATGGAAGGCCTCGTTCACACAGAGATAGGTATACGGAACTTAACTTTTAGGCAAAGTTCTGCGAATTTTTGCTAGTAGTGTTGACAGGGTTTGACAGAATGAACGCGTCTAATGCATCCCTCTCCCTTCGGCACGTTCACTTGATGGTTTTTATTGATACATCAAAACGAATGATAAGGTGGCGGTAAAATACAGGCGGCCCATGGGCGGCAAGTTGGTAAATCCGGCCCTGGCAGCAATCGGTCCGCAGCGGGAATACTTGCGTTTTGATAAGTCGAGGATCGGTCAAATTATTAAGTCAAATTAAGTCAAAATTATTAGACCACATTTATGTTTGTTCTTTTATAATTTTTTGGTTCATTTCTTATAAATGGAGGAGCAGAGTTCCGTGCAATTTTGCTAGTAGTGTTGACAGGGCTTTTGCAAAAAATGTATCCAACACGAGTAGGTAAATGCGTCTTATGCACCCCTCCCCCTCCGGCACGTTCACTTGATGGTTTTTATTGATGTTTCAAAACGAATGAGAAGGAGGCGGCAAAATACAGGCGGCCCATGGGCGGCAAGTAGGTAAATTCGGCCCTGATACTCATCCTTCCACTTTGAAAAAAGTACTTAAATCGCAAATCCTTATTGACACATGCGAGAGATCCGTTCGTTTAGCGGTATATGTCCTAGGTTCAATAAAATATACCTAGTTATTATCTTTTCACGATTACGGTAAATTTTAACAGTCTTTGGCTTAAACATTACCCGACAATAGTCATTCTGCATCAATCAGCGGGCTGAGGGTTCATTGCTTCCCGTCGCTGGTTTCATATTCGCGCTGCTTTTGCTATGTCTAATATATTACATCGTTAGGATCTCAGGTATTCAGGTGAAGATCCGGTATCCGTAGTCTAAAATCGAACCCGGGCTCAGGCAAGGAGCGGAGCGGTAACCTCCCCGAACAATAATTCACATCGAGTAATATTGATTGATCACTCACATTATTCCACGGATTCTTCCCGACCGGGACCGCTTCGCGAATCAGATAGTCCGTGATCGATTCGTCTTAATTATACGCGCGCGGCTCCTAGCGACACCGACGGAATCGCCGAAAATCACCAGCAAGGCTGCCGATTCATCGATGAATTACCGATTTTTATATTCGAGCTTGTAGCGTCAAAATGATATGAGCTTATTTTTCTGAAATTCAGAGAACCACCCAAACTGTAACTTTCTTCGGCAAGATGGATTTGTCCAGGCTAAAGCTTAAAGTGCAGCTCAAAACCAAAGAAAATAGACCTGAAAATATCAAATTTTATATGATTTTGTGGATTTCCTAGGAGAGAGCATCATTTTGCGCCGTTTTGACCCTTTCTGTTTTTTCCCCTATTTAACTCTTTAATGTAAAATCATACGAGTAACGCGTGACGCATAACACCCTAGGCGCATAGCGCTTCGAGGGGTTGTACTGCTAAGCGGTTACGTGGTGTAGCCTATCTAATTACACACATACATAAATATCATTTGGATTTATGCTCTCATGGTCTTTATTACACTTCGGGTAAGTACAGACATTTTTTTAAAAGGACGCAATAGTTCTGGAACAATGAGTCAAATGATATCATCCTCAATAGAGACCTCTCAGTGACTCAATTTTTTGTAATTTTAGTCAATCATTTGAAATTTGTCAAAATTGTGGGGGTAAATTTTCCCTAACATGGACTTCCAAAAGTTAATTTTTGTCCATTTCTTTTTACTTGTTTCGATACGATTTAAAAAGCACTCGGAAGTAATGCTAAATTCTCAGATTCGTCAAAAAGTAGATTTGTTTCCGATCCTGTGTGCTTTGGTTTTAGATCACTGGAAAATTCAAATTTCGTAAAATAAGCAACACTGGTCATGATTGCCGCCTTTCTTGCGGGCGCGATTGTGTTTGTAAAAATGCGCTTTTTCTTGCCAATCGATTATGCTAGTCGATTTTGGCAACCTGCAATCAGGCCTCTTTGCATGACAAATTACTTTTTCGATTGTAATGCATGACACCGCTTGAGAATAAAGGGGGTTTAATTTTAGGTATTTTTGCTAATTGTCAGGAACACCGGTTCAAGTCGCTAAGTTTTGACAGTTTTGGGTTTTGACTCGGTGATTTATGCATACACGGCACGAAATTTTCAAGAATCGATTTTATCGGCCTGATTTTGTTAATCGTCTCCCTCTTTGTGATACACCATCGATAAGATTTTTTTGCGTGTGTAATAGCCATTATTTAGGTTGGTATCTATACACTTTTGGACCATCCTGCTATGCCAAGGGCATATTCTCTCTTCCCCATACTAATCTTAAAAATACGCCTCTATTAGTATTCTTTTTTAAATGATCTATGATAAAGTCACCAAGATAAAGCTATCAATAATTTTAGGTGATATGAGTCAGAGTCCTCTCCTAGCTTTTTGTAAAAACATAAATTATCTCTGAATTTTCAATGACTATATTATTAATTATTTTTTTTTTGTCGACTATACTTAAATGGACCTGAAAGCCGGTGCTGCACGTTAAAAATACGAAGGAATAGATAGCACAAATCAAGAGTCAAGACTCGGAATGAATTGAGGAATTTTTTGCCAAAAGTGATTGGCGTTCGGTGAATTATGTATGTTGTATGTATTTATTCTATCAGATAGAATTTGAATTACTTTGATTTACGCGTCATCTTTAATCATTTTCGTCTATTATTTTCTTCTTTTATTTTAGGCATTTTATTTTACAGGGCAAAAGCTGAACTTATTCATGGTATCATTTAAAATTTATTATGTTGAAGGAGCTTTGTGGCGATTAGGTGTCGCAAAGCGCCAAAGAGCGCTATAACAGCGACTCGTATGTATGTATGTTGAAGGAAAGTCCTGTTGGAAAAAACTTTATGGAAATTAGTCTTTAGTCCGCTTGACAATGATGTTTTTAATAGTGGGGTAAATAGACTTTACTTGAGGGTATAATTAGAGGAGGAAGGGTATGAAAGCGAACGCGTAGGTTGCGAAATGTCAGTGACAGCCCCCTGACCTCTACCAACCCGGTCTACAACGCATTTTTAGGGTTGGCTCATAGTTGCCAAAGCCCGATTTGAGAAGGTTTATTAGATGAGATAATAATTTATCAAATGCAAATTTATAGTTGATCTCAATTTTCTTGAGAAATTTTTTTCCCCCTGAAATTACATAAGGATTAAAAACTTTGAGATAAAGTATGCGAAATATGTTTTCTTTTGCAGTTTTTGATTTATGTGGTGACACATCCATTTGATGCCTCTTTTCAAAGTTACACTCTTCAATTTTACTTGAGGTTCGGGAAACTTATCATTTTTAGAGTGACAAATTGGAAGCATCCTCAAATCTTCCTATGCTTGGCCACAATGGGTCTTACCTAAGGAGAGGATTTGAGTAAGGAACGACCATGAACACAACCCATGGATCTCTATGAGGCCCAGTGTCCTCTACTCCTCTGAAGGTAGTACTCTAAATAGGGGCAGCTAGAGTGCTTAGAGAGAGAACACGGGCCTGTTGAAATATGGAGCATTGGAGCTCTTAGAGCCCAAAAAGGCAGCCAACCGTCTAACACGAAAAACACTGGAAAAATACCGCTGCTAATCTTCAGATTCCAGTATCAAATCAAGATCACCAAGAATGTTCAGAAATGAGCGTTTTTTCACAAGACTGAGTGAATTTATGCAGAAACTAAGTCAAATACGTGCTTAACAAACAACGGGTCATAATAATTATATTAATAAAAAGTTCTGAATAATTTCATTTCACATGTTGGCTGCCCTTTCGGGCCCTAAAAGCTCCATGACCTAACCTTCAAAATTACCGACATGTCTGTACTCTCGCCATAGGCACTCTAGGGGTAGCTATACGGTTAAGGCTACTAACCTCCGAATCAGTGAAATTTGGCAGCAATAATGTGATTAGACTGGCATGCGGGAGGAATAAGTTGCCCTTTTTCCGCCGACCTCCCCCTCCCCTCTCCGATCAACGACCTTGATTTTACGTTGCTCATTAAGCCGAGCACAGGGCCGTTGGGCGGGGGAGGGGCTGCGGGGTTGCGGGGGTGCAGGGGTTGATGAAATGAGTAGGTCATCCCGACGAGGCAGACCTAATTAAGCCTTGTCCAAGCACCGATAGCTTCGCTGCGCTGCCAGGGCCGACGCTGCGCGACGACGGAAGAAAATGAATTTTCAATTATGCATTGTTAATGTAGCGCCTAATTGCTCCCGGCTACACGTTTGGAACTTTCGCCCCCCCCCTCCCCCAGCCTCTGCCTTTCCCGGGATTGTTCGTTCCCTAGTTTGATTGCCTCGGACACCGGACGAAACTGTTGAATTCGCAACTCCCGTTTTGTTTGAAGTGGTTGAAGGACGGGGTTTTTTGAACGGCCCAACGTTTTGTTGATGCATCAAAACCGATGACGCCGGCTCGCCCGCGGAATTTTGACTTTTCTGAAAGTTTTGCCGCTCTATGCGGGGCTAAAATTCCTTTGAGATATTTAGACTGTAAGTAGAGTAATTATAATTGAGTAGAGGCTCTGGAATCTACGTGCACTTTTTACCTTCAAAATTAATGATTTTCTTAAAGATTAAAGAAAACTCATCTAATATATTGAGAGAAAGGGTAAGATTATTTCGAATCCGCCAACCCACTTTGGTGTATTATAAAAACGTATTGGTTCTGTACCGCAGACCTGATAAGGTTAAGCTCCAACTTTCCCAAACGGCATTTTGTATAGAAGAAGAGCGTTTTTACCAATAAAATAATCCTTGCCCTGAAAAAAGACACTTGTTTTCCATAAGAAGACAGCGAGCTGATTGTTGAAATTGATAGACAAAGCGACAGAAAGAGAAGACATAGGGAGTATGGAGCTATCCTTTCGGTTGCAATGGGTGGTTCTCATAGACTAAGGGGGTAATTGCAGGACTAACTAATGGGTCTCTCGTGGGTTGCCATTAGTCAGTCTACTACCTACCTCCTTCGTCCGTTGCAACTACTCGCTTCCACCAATAGGATCCCTCCATATCCCTTGTGTCTTCTTTGTCTATAGCTTTGTCTATCAATTTCAACAATCGGCCGGCAGTCTAGTCTAGAGTAAGTCCAGTGGATCAAATATGACGAGGACCCTTGAAGCGGTGAAATAAAGCGGTTTTCTCGGTGCAAGGCCGAAAAGCGCCCAAAAAATGGGGAGGACTAAAATGTTCTGTTTTCAAAGCTAACGGAACTTATTTGACATTTATTGATGCAAATTACTAAAGATACGCATCTGAACTCAATCATAAATCTGAGTTAACAGTGGTTAAAAATTATCTCTAATTTTGGATAAAATATAAAAAATACAGACTGGACACCGATTACCCTGAATGGGTCTCCTTTGGCCTCGGAAAACACGGCTTAAGATCGCATATTTATTCTCAAGATGGCCACTAAAATTTGTTAAACAGGCGCTAAAACCAGTAAAAAATCGAGCGGAACTTGCAGCATCGGGGTCATTTGGGGTGTGGCCCCGGAGAACTGTACCTTCCTCAAAGCGGTCTCCGTTCCGAACAAGAGGCAATCGAGAGCGCAGATAAAATACAACGAAATCGGTCGCCGATCTCATACTTTTAATGCAGGGCCCGGACTGTCCACTCCGATTTTATTTCCGCAATAACTCATTCCCACAAGTCGCACTGGTTTTCACGGAGACGCATTTTAGACCGAAAAATACGGGCCATCGGTGCTGCCAATTTTTGAACAAGGAAGAATGGAAATAAGCATGTTTCATTTGGATGAATTGCATTTGCACGTTTTCTTGACACCCTTTGAATATTGAAAACAACTTCGATTTTTTTATCAATATTTGGTTCAATGAATCGGAAGTGTGATGTTAGGAACCAAAACTTCGGGCAAGTGATTTTTGGTATAACTGAGCGTTCGATGCGCATATTGGATGGTACCAGATGGTAACGTGACATGAGATATCAAATTTTCGATCCGCATTATACCAAAAATCGCCATCCAGAGAAAGAGAATTGTGCGAAAAACGAAGAAAAGAGGGCCCCCTATCGACTCAACTATACACGGAAAAAAAGTGTTAGGGGTTATCCCCTAAAATTGTGGTACTACCACAATTTGTTGGATGATACGGATATTTCTGATTAATTGTGGTATAACCGCAACTCAAGTTAGGGTAGTACCGCAACACTTGAGTTAGTAACCTAATTTATTGGGGGTGCGACCACGATTAATTCGTGCACTACCACAATTGTTTCGTGTACAACCACAATTAATTGGAAATGTCCATATCACACAACAAACTCCTGCTTTTTTTATCCGTGTAAGCTTACAAAAAACTAAGGAGCGTCCTGTGATCAGAAAAAATTAAAACTTTTATATTGAGGGAGAAGAGGGTAAAAAACTTGTGGCCCCTAAGCGCGGGCCTAGTTCGCCTACATGGTAAAATCAGCCCTGCCTCCTCCCCAGGAGCGCTACCTATTTTATGAAAGGCCCCGTATCATCTTCACAATCAGTAGTGATTTCACTCACAAATTCTCTCAAAGAAAAAACAGGGATTCCACGCACAAAAATGCAACCGCGTGGTACTTTAACCGTGTCAAAAAACACTCAGGCAGAAGTAGGGAGAGGGCATTCGGGTCCCGGGTGACAGGTGATTTCCGATATGCATATTTGATTGTCGCATGATGCCCATCTCCAGACGGCTCTCTCCGGCACCGAAGCGACCGGCGGG